>JARBWK010000007.1:36572530-37013168 GCA_030556195.1 Anolis apletophallus | reverse complement strand
CCACTCTCTGGGCTTTTGAAAGCCCAATGATATGGATGTGGGAACTCACCACCGGGTAGTCTCGGGAGTGAGTCCCCACAGGGCCAATACCCCATTATACACGAGACATGTCCTCCTTTTTGGGCCTGTTCTGGATGGGCCATAAGACTGAAGTCAACTTGTTCCTCTTTTTTTTAACTATTTTGTCTCTTCCAGCTCTTCTTTACCTCTGTCAAATCCAAACCCTCATTCTAACTCCCAATGCTATTTAATTCTGTTTTTGTTCCATTCTTTTCATCTACAACCTACCTTCACAGCCCTGACTTATTGCAGACAATCTTGCCCAGCAGCTCTCTTCCACATATGTCTTGTGATCATTGTTGCTGAACATATGGATGAAGATACGCATATATAGAAAGGTTTTTTCTTCTGTTGAACCAGCCATACCATTATAGTATCACACCAGTGACCATGCAACCAGAATAAGTTGAAATACATGAACTCTCATGTACCAACAACAACTAAAAATCCATATTCTAAACAAATATTTGGAAACGGAAATTAATGTGCTACCATTTCAAAATAAATGGTCAGAGGAAAAAGAATACAACAATCCTTTTCATTCGTTATCAACTGCCCTCCTGAAGATTCAGTGGCATGGTGCCCAATCAGAATGAAACAGCCTGGTGACCCTGGTCAGCATTCATGGAAATCATGTTGATCAAGGGCAAAACCTGCCATGCTCAACTTCATGACCATTCATTGAACAAATGGAATACTGTAAATAAGCATGATATAAAGTATACATCACACTGCAATTATCATGTTTTCTCCATATGCTGAATGTAAAAGGTTAAGATAACTTGAAAATTACTGAAAATTTGGCAGTGTATATTCATTACACTGAGAGAAGATGGGCAGGATATATAGCATGAACAAAAGACAACAGATGGACATGTTGACTAATGGACTGGATACCAAAAGACCACAAGCGGCCTTTGGACAGACCTTGTATCCAATGAGACAAACCAATGGTTAAGCTATTATGCCAGACATGGAAAAGAAAAGCACAGGATCATATATTTTGGCAAATGATAGATTTGTGTCAGGCCCAGAGGAGTGGATCGACAACAAATCAGATAGGATAAAGATATTAATTACAGGGATTTTAAATGCAAACCCAGCAAGTATGATTTAAGGATTTATGATGATACTAATAGTGTTAATTTGTATGGCTACAGGTAAGATATGTCAATATAAATATTTGTCTTTGATTTACATTTTCATACAAACTAAATACATCCTCAGTGTTGAAATTGGGGAAATCAGCAAAACTTGGCACACCCACAGGAAAAGGATAATTACTGAAAATGCAGCCATGTGTTTTTATCTTACCCCTCCTCCATCTGATTGACTTGAGGATTTGTGTGTGTGCACATAACACAAAAATAACAAAAAATAACCCCCCGCGCACAGAGACACAAGTAGTATAAGGCATTTATAAATATCACAGTAGACTATCTGAAATTGAGAAAGGAGGAACTATTCTCCCAAGGAACACAAATATAACTTCCAATATATAAAAAGGTAACTGTCCATTAAAATAGAAAGGAGCATTCTTTTGTATGCTCTAAGATCTGTTCTTTGTAACAAATTCTAACCTTAGAGGGGGGAAAAACACACATTGACATTGAACAAAAAAAGTCATTCTTCGCCTGCTTGGCATAGACTACAACATTGCTGATATTGACTATCTAAAATGAAAGTGTTGCAGATGACTGAATGCAGACAAATAGCAAATGGCTTTCAGCTGGGTGGTAAACAACTTGAACAGTATTTGCTCAGGAAAGGCAATATAGTTACACTGTTTCAACAAACCCTGGTCAGATGAAGAATTGGTTGCAGGAAAAGAAAAGATAGCTCATCATCAAATAGCATTTCTAGTGCCTTTTCTTTAGAAATATTCCAGGAAAGGTGGTAGTAGTTAATGAAATACGACAAAACCGAGTGAAACATCTCCAGACTATTGATACTTTCATAAAAACACACAAATACATTGATAGAATAACCAAACATTTTGACCAAGTATAACTGCAAATAAATGCTATGTGCTTTCATATACTGTTTTATACTATATTAGGTAAGAATGCGCTGCAGCAGTGAAAAAAGCAAATTCTATGCTTGGCATGATCAGGAAGGGAATCGAAAATAGGTCGGCAAATGTTGTATTGCCTCTCTACAAATCTATGGTGAGGCCACATCTGGAGTACTGTGTACAATTCTGGTCACCGCACCTCAAGAAGGATATAACGGAAATGGAAAAGTTACAAAGAAGGGCAACAAAAATGATCCAAGGGATGGAGCAGCTCCCTTATGAAATCAGGTTGCAACGCCTTGGTCTTTTCAGCCTTGAAAGACGGCGTTTAAGAGGTGACTTGATCGAAGTGTATAAAATCATGCATGGGATAGAAAAGGTGAATAAAGAAAAATATTTTCTCTGTCACACAACACTAGGACTAGGGGCACTCCTAAAGCTCCAAGGTAGGAAAGTTAGGACTAATAAAGGGAAATATTTCTTCACCCAGAGGGTCATCGGGTTATGGAACTCACTTCCAGAGGAGGTTGTGACAGCTGTCAGCCTGGACAGCTTCAAGGCAGGATTAGAAAGATTCATGGATACCAAGGGAATCAGTAGTTACTGAAATGGACATCCAAGTGCCACCTCTGTGTTGATGGAGGCAGGCAGGATTTTCCCCGGGTACTGGTTGTGGGGGTCGGGAGCAGGTGAGGGTTTTGCCCTCCTTTCTGCTAGAGATCCCTGTGTACAACTAGTGGGCCACTGTGTGACACAGAATGCTGGACTAGATGGGCTGAGGCCCGATTCAGCATGGCTCTTCTTATGTTCTTATGTTCCTCTATACATGGCAATCATTGACCTTGTAAAGGAATTTGATACTGTGAATCACAGTGCTCTCTGGACCATCCGCCAAAAAATCAGGTGGCCTGACGAATTTGTGAACATCCTGTGGCTCCTCCATTATTTATTATTTATTTATTTATTTATTTCAGGAGTTTACCCAGCTCTTCTCAACCCCCGAGGGGGGACTCAGAGCGGCTTACAGCACGGCACAATTCGATGCCACATCAACAGCGGAAAACCCCAAACCCCACAACACATTAAAATACAACACATTAAAATACATTAAGACATTAAAATACAATCCTCAGGAACATCTACAATCATTCCATTTAAAAACAATATTCAGCCATAAAAACATTGACCCTCTTCCTCCCTTCCGTTAAAATCCCGTCAAATATGCTGCTTAGTGCTGGTGTGGGAACGCCTGGTCCCAGAGCCAGGATTTAACCTTTTCCTGAATGCCAGGAGGGATGAGGTGGACCGTACCTCCATAGGGAGCGCATTCCACAGGCGGGGGCCACCACCGAGAAGGCCCTGTCCTCGTCCCCACCAACCGCATCTGAGAAGTCGGGCGGGAGCGAGAGCAGGGCCTCCCGGATGATCTTAGGCTACGGGATGGGACGTAGCGGTTGATGCGTTCGGACAAGTAAGCTGGGCCAGAACCGTATAGAGCTTTAAAGGTCAAAACCAGCACTTTGAATTGAGCCCGGAATTGGACAGGCAGCCAGTGGAGCTGACACAACAGGGGGTGGTATGCTCCCTGTATGTAGCTCCCGTTAGTAATCTGGCTGCCGCCCGCTGGACTAATTGCAATTTCCGAACTGTCTTCAAAGGCAGCCCCACGTAGAGTGCGTTGCAGTAATCTATTCGGGATGTGACCAGAGCGTGGACGACCGTAGCCAGATCAGACTTCCCAAGGTACGGGCGCAGCTGGCGCACGAGTCTCAACTGTGCAAAGCTCCCTGGCCACCGCCGAGACCTGGGGTTCCAGGCTCAGCGATGAGTCCAGGATCACTCCCAAGCTGCGAACCTGCGTCTTCAGGGGAGTGTAACCCCGTCCAACACAGGCTGTAACCCTATGCCCTGTTCGGCCTTACGACTGACCAGGAGGACCTCTGTCTTGTCTGGATTTAGTTTCAATTTGCTAGCCCTCATCCAGTCCGACACAGCGGCCAAGCACCGGTTCAAGGTCTGGACAGCCTCCTTGGTGACAGGTGGGAAGGAGTGACAGATCTGGACATCATCTGCGTACAGATAACACCTTACTCCGAAACTCCGAATGATCTCTCCCAGCGGTTTCATGTAGATGTTAAACAACATCGGGGACAGTACTGAACCCTGAGGGACTCCACAAGACAACGGCTGTGGAGCCGAACAGGTGTCACCCAATGACACCTTCTGGGTACGACCTTCCAGGAAGGATTGGAGCCACTGCAAGGCAGTACCCCCAAGCCCCATATCTGCAAGCCGACCCAGAAGGATACCGTGGTCAACGGTATCGAAAGCCGCTGAGAGGTCCAGCAGAACCAACAGGGACACACTCCCCCTGTCGAGTTCCCGGCGTAGATCATCTACCAAGGCGACCAAGGCTGTCTCAGTCCCATGTCCCGGCCTAAAGCCAGACTGTGCCGGATCAAGATAATCAGTGTCCACCAAGAACCCCTGGAGTTGCGAAGCCACCACACGTTCCATGACTTTGCCCAAATAGGGGAGATTGGAAACTGGCCGATAGTTCACTAATTGAGTGGGGTCCAGTGAAGGTTTCTTCAACAGCGGTTTTATAACAGCTTGCTTTAAGCTGGCTGGAATGATGCCTTCCCGAAGGGAGGCATTAACCACCACCTTCATCCATTATGATATGAAGGCAACAGTCTTAGACAGCAATGGCTCTCAAAATAACCCATTTAAGGTGGATTCAGGTGTCAAATAGGGATGTCTTATTACCACAACAATAATTTCCATCTTCATTGCTATGATATGTCATCTTGTTGATGGGAGGCTTCCCACCAGTGTGGAAATCATCTATCAGACAGATGGCAAGCTATTTCACCTCAGCAGACTGAAAGCCAAAACCAAGGTCACAACAGCATCTGTTATAGAACTCCAACATGCTGATGACAACACAGTCTGCGTACATTCAGAAGAAGGCCTACAGGTCACTCTAAACATCTTTTCAGAAGCATATGAAAACCTCGGCCTTCCATTAAACATCGAGAAAACTGAAGTGTTCTTCCAACAGGCACCAGCCAATCCCTCTGCAATGCAAGAAATACAACTTAATGGTGTAACATTATAAAATGTTGACCATATCCACTACCTTGGCAGCCACCTGTCTTCAAAAGTCAGCATTGACGCTGAAATACAACACTGCCTGAGCTCTGTGAGTGCAGTAGTTTTCAAAATGAAGTAGAGTGTTTGAGGATTCGGACATCTGTAGAGATACCAAGATGCTTGTTTCTAAGGTATTGTTCTCCCAACCCTGTTATATGCCTGCAAAACGTGGACAGTCTACACCCAACTCCTGGAACAATTCCATCCTACAAATCTCTTGGGAATACAGGCAGACAAATGTCAGTGTGCTGAAAGAAGCACAGACCACCAGCATAGAAGCAATGCTCCTATGCCTCAAAGCAGTTACTATACTCCCAACTCAAGAAGAGAAAACATAATGTTGGCAGACAGGAGAAGAAATTTAAAGATGGACTTAAAGCCAACTTTAAAAACTGTGAAATAAACACTGAAAACTGGGAAGCCTTAAGCACTCTAGCTGAAGGTCAGGTGTGACCAACAGCACTGCAGAATTTGAAGAGGCACAAATGGAGAGCAAAAGGGAGAAACATATAAAGAGGAAGGCGTGTCCAGTCAACCCTGACCAGGACCACCCTCCATCTGGAAACTGATGTCCTCACTATGGAAGTATGTGTGGATCAAGAATAAGTTTCCACCACCAAGACACTGCACTTGGAGGGCCATCATCCTTGGGCTACGAGGGATCACCTAAGTAACTAAGTAAGTAAGCAAACTTTCCAGTAGAATTTGGATTGCAATTATGAATGGCAGCAGAAACATCCACAATTTATCTCTCATCAAATTTCATCTACTAAACTTTTGAGAGAATGCAGATATTCTTGCAGTGATAAATTAACTGAAGAACACTCCAGGAAAAAGCTAGCTTACCGTCAAACAAACAAATAAACAATTGCACATAGGCTTAGAAGATAGCAAATTTTCAAAGACTAATCTGTCTTCTCTCTCTCTCTCTCTCTCTCTCTCTCTCTCTCTCTCTCTACCTTTCCCTCTCTCTCCCATTCAAATCTAAAATATGGGACATAATGCCTGAGTCTAACTGATGATCCCAATTTATTTATTTACTATACTTATACCCCACCCTTCTCAACCAAAGGGGATGCAGAGTGGCTTACAAGTAGAGTTCCCAACTAGAGTAGCCTACTAAATCAATGGGAGTTACCAATGTGTTAACTCATCATTCAACTGAATGAACACTTTTCTTTGACACTTTTTGTCAATTCCCATGGTAGGGATAGCATAGCCCTGGGTTTTTTCCTTGGTGCTCCAGTAGGCAGGAAAAGAAGATGGTAGCACTTAGTCATATGGACAGTGGACTAATTCATTTTGGAGCTGGTCCAGTTGTCCACACTAACTCTGGAGTTTCACAGAAAACCCCAAAGACCTCCAATTTCTCCCTATTTTATTGATTAGAAATCCCTGGATATCATCTGGATGTCTAGGAGCAACTTCTAGTCAACATTTAGGCCTGACCCTAATCTCCCTACCTCCATCTTGAGTGATGTTGCTAATCCATTATCATTGTTAAAATAGAATTAAATAACCTACCTAGTCTGTTTCTATATGTGAAGTGGGCAAAGTCCTCTTGCCTTTCTACTCAGGCAACAAAATGTCTTGGGCTATATATTTTCTTACAAACCGATAACACACATCCAGCAGTGGGTGCATTTTCAAACCAATCTCTGAGCTTTCTGATGTTGGTTAGGCTTCATGTACTTGCATAGTTATATTCTTCCATAAAGCTTTTTTTATTTTTGAACTAGCTATGCTATTGAAATTCTTCACAGTTGGAGATATCAATGCATAAAATAAAAGAAAACGAAAGAGCTCTAAGATTATAGGTGTATTGCCTTCATTGGTGAAGAAGAACACAAATGATTTTTGAAAAAAGAAAATCCATCTGCCAGTGATACTGTTCAGTATCCCATTCAAGGGAAACTGAAGTAAAATGATAGAAAGAACTTATTTTGTTCGAATGGAAATGGAGTGATTTAAGTATCACTGTGTGACTAAGGTACATAATTTTGAGAGATGCTCCAGTGGGATAATGAAATATTCATCACAACTTCAAAGACAACACTTGGCTGTAGGGGGGAAGAAAGATTTTAAAAAATAAATTACTCATCTCATTCTTAAATGTATATTTTACACACCTGTCTGTTTCTGGCAGTGCTTAGCACTGCTATCATTAGTATTCCTTCTGTGATAGACAAGAATCTGAAAGCTTAATTTTCATGCCTTTGCTTGTGAGGAACCTGTAAGAATTTAACATTATAGCATTACAAATTACTGCTGTGCATTTGTGTTTAGAAATCCTTGCCTCTTTACTCACTCCAGGTATCAGTATTTGCCTGCCCACCCCTGATATAACGAGACCACACAAGTAAATTGGGTTCAAATTTTTGGGCAACTTTTATTTCAAATTTGTTACCTATTTAAATTTTGCCATAACCTAAACTAGTAGGTATCAGGAACCTGGTGACAAAGCCGGGGAGGTATCCCAGCCGGCTATACCCCTGGGCTAACTGTGGTGGAAAGCCTATTTTCCTATAACCAAAAACCGGAAAACTGTTAAAGATAATGGACAGAAGTCCATTCAAAATGTCCAGACTCTCCATCAAGTCTTGCCTCACCGAACTGTGGCAGAAAGCATATTTTCCTATAACCAAAAAAAAATAAAATTGACAACTGTTAAAGATAATGGACAGAAGTCCATTCGTGTGGAAATATGTCGTTACTACTGGAGACTCTGCCATTTGTGTGCCATCAAGTCTTGCCTCACCGAAAAGGTCTAACTCTCATGTATTAAATATAAAATTAAATATATTTAAAGATTAGTGTTTAAGGGGAGGAAATGACCCCTGCATTTTATCTCAGTAAAAGATTATATTTGACTAAACTGTGGGGGACTTACAGTGTTGCTAATTTCTGTGTGAAGATTGACAACAACAATTTGTAAAATATTTTTTATACTGATTTCTAGTTTTTTAAATAACTGTTTAAACCTAATTATGAAATGACTGACTGTATACCATCTAGCCCCTAAATAGTCTAGGGCTAGGCAAAAAACCTTCTCAGAACATGGAAGGAAAAAATTCCTCAACTGCCACCCCCCCCCGGTTCCGCCGGTTCCGCCGGTTCCACGACGACCAGTACTGTACTGTTGATGGGCGGGTGTGGTGGGCCAAACCTCAGTTCTGAATGAAAATACAGGGGACGGGCCAGCCAAGCACTGGCCACGCCCCCTGGTCTAGATGGTTCCAGGAAGGAGCCATCTCTTCTCTTTTCAGAGGGGGAGGCAAACTTCTCTCCTCCCTCACTTCATGGGGAGGAAAGCCCTATATGTCCTCACCAAACTGCAATTTCCAAAATTCAAGAGAACATTGCCATGGCAGTTAAAGTGGAATATAGTGCTAAAATCATGTAGCATGTGTGTGCATCTTGGGTGTACTTCATATTCCATAGTGGGTGAATTACCGCTTTGCCATTACAAGGCTTTGACACCACCTCAACTTCAATAATGATATGCTATGAAATCCTGGAGTTAGATAGCAATGAAGAGAGAACATACAGCTGAGTTTTCATAGATAATTCTAAATCCTTCACAAAACTACAAATTCCACATTTCTAGAGGATGAAGCCAGGGCAGTTAAAATGCTATGAAAGTGAAATTATCATGGAGTGTTTATTTTGTGTCTCTGTCATTCATATAAATGATTTCCAGCTACAATCATGGTTTTCCAGATGGACTGAAATGCACTTCAGCCCTAGTCAATACAGCCAATGGGAATGGCAGCTCAACATCTAGAAGGCCACAGTTCTTCACACCTAAATTTTCAGTGGCTGCTCCCAATCTGTGAAACTCCCTCTCAAGAGAGACCAGGATGGCTCCATCCCTGCTGGCCTTCTGCAAGCAGGTCAAGACCTTCTTCTGCCAGCAGGCATTTGGGAAAAGGTAAAGGGCAGGCTTTGGGGAGGTGTGGGTGGGATGATGTGAATGTGATGTGAAGGCTATTTTAAGTGTATTTAATTGTATTTTAATTTGTTTTACCATTTTGTTTTATTTGACTGTTTTTTCATGTTTGCATTACACTTTTAAACTTGACTAAGTGTAGGAATGTTAGTTGCCTTTAGTCTCCAAAGCGAGAAAGGTGAAAAGTAAATAAAGATGATGATGATGATGTCACAAGTACCACAAGTACCACCTGCCAATAACTGGTAAACCTGCAAAGGCAGTGGAAAATGAACACGCAAAAATACTGTAGGACTTTTGAATCCAGACTGACAAAAGTTTTGGAACACAATATACCAGACATCACAATTGTGGAAAAGAAAAAAAATAGATTATTGATGTCACATTGAGGAAAAACAACAGGAAAAACTCAGTTGTTATCAAGACTTCAGAATCAAACTGCAAAGGCTCTGGCATAAACCAGTACAGGTGGTCTCAGTGATGATCGGCACACTGGGCGCCGTGCCAAAAGATTGGAGCCAGCATTTGGAAACAATAACCATTGACAAAATCACAGAACTGCAAAAGGCCACCTTACTTGGATCTGCGCACATCATTCGAAAATACATCACACAATCCTAGTGTTCAATTTGTGATTTTGTGATATGAAATCCAGCATATATATATATATATATATATATATCTTGTTTGCTGTGACATACTGTGTTTTTGTGTCAGTACAATAATAATAATAATATCATCATTCAGGGTACATCTTCACAAGCATACAGAGGCTGCAGAAATAGTGCTGCCTCGTGTGTTTTAATTGTTATTTATGTATTTATTTATTATTCCAATTTATATACCACCCTTTCCAGCAGGCTCAGGGTGGTTCACAACATACAAGAATAACATCAATAAAATAGCACTAAAACGATAAAAACACCAGAACACTAAAATAATAATAATACACTTTTTTAATATTCCGCTCTTCTTACCCCATAGGGGACTCAGAGCGGATTACAGGTACACATACTTAGCAGACAATCCCTCCTGTTTCTACATACACAACATATAGACGAATAGAGGCAAACTCTGGCCACCAGGGGGAGCTGGCGCACTCCTCATCTCTCAGCGTTCTCAGCATCCCTTGTTGTTCCTTCCACATTCCTCAGCGTTCCTGGAGTTCTTTAATGGCCTCATAATTCAGTCAAAATTTGCCTCCCCACTTAATGTGGTACCTTTATCTCCTACTTGACAGATACAACTGTCTTTCGGGCTGCAAAGGTCGACGGCAGGCTACACTTAAATGTCGAGCACCCACCTCGACCCGGGCAGGCCTCAAACTCATGACCTATTGGTCAGAGAAATCTTATGCAGCTGATACTTAGCCAGCTGCGCCACATTCTGTTGGCACACAATGGAGAATGGCTAAGAGTTAAGTGCCTGCCGAAAGAGAACAGTCTTACAAGCCTTACTGTTTATTATAATGTGGATATAATTATATCCCACTGTATTGCTCAGAGTGCATCCCACATTACTATTTTTTCAGGGATTAGGAACCATGAAGGCACCTTACGGTTGCTATTGCCTTTAAAAGTAGTTTATCTGTTATACCATGCATCATCTACACTGCAAAATTATAATAGGTTGACATCATAGCCGCATTCTGATTTTCTTACCCCCTCACACCTTTTCCTTTTCTCCACTTTCTTTAGGATTTGTTTGATTTGCCATCGCACTGTAGAAATTTGTTTCCTCCCAGGATTTTGATTATTTATCTTCTTTTTATTTGAAAAAAATAACATCACCTGGATCATATGAAGTGGTTTAAAATTAACTCAGATCTTTTTCCAACCCTCTGCACTGGCAGTTGTAGGAAGTGGTCTACAATTCAGAAAATTGGCATTTTGGCTCCGCCCGCACACTGAGTCATCGATTTGTTTACCAGTGGGCAACAGGGATTAATATCACACAGGGAAATTGACCATTTTGCCCATCTCTACATGGGGAATTTTAAAATAATTCAATTGCCAATGTGCTAAGGAATAGTTGGGGAAATCAACACTTTAGAAATGGCAATATGCCTCCACCCCATGGTTGAAACTTGTGTTGTGTGAAGGGCACCATTGGTTGCTGTGTCTCAAAAGTGTAGAAACACTGATTTTACTGCATGAGATGAAGTTCTTAATATTCAAGGTAAATAGTCAAACTAAATCTTATAGCAAACGTTTCCAAAGAAACCATTAATTAGTAACTGTAAAGAGAATTCACAACCCAGAAGGAAGGGGTTTAAACATTCTCTTCTCTGTACAAGCCTTGAAGCCATTTGTCATCCAAGGGACAATGTGAATCATTAACATGAAAGGATCAATGGCATCAGCAACCCTCCCTTTTTTTTGTTTAAAAATTCACTGGGATTATAGAGAGAAAGTGACTTTTAACCTCTTTCATATGTTATGGGGTTTTTTTTTAGTTTGATCAATGGTCCACTCCTCACAGGTGCTATTTAAGAAAATTAGACAGATAGGTGCATACATTTAATCCACTACCTACTCTAAAGTCAGATGATGATCTAAGCAGATGCTTGGATTTATAGGATCAAAGGAATTATTTTAAGTACCTTGATCTCAGCCAATTCATTATTTTCTAACAAACTAATTAGCCAATTATTTGTAACCTCTAACAGGGGTAATTTAGCAGTTTGTGTCCAAGACAGGTCATACAGGATGAATATCCCTTATTTAAAATGCTTGGAACAGATAAATTTAGGATTTAAGATTTTTCAGATGTGGTAATATTTGTATTTGAAGATATATACATAATTATATATCTTGGAGATGGGACCCAAGTCTAAACATGACATTCAAATGCACTTCATACACATGGCTTCAATGTAATTGTATGCAATGGTTTTACTATTTTTGTGCACGAAACAAGGAGTGCGCAGTTTGAAACATCAGAAAACAAGTGTGTTGTTTCAGCCATCCATGTGGACAATGTTTGGATTTCAGAGAGTTTTCACAAGGGATGCTCAACCTGTATTTACAGCATACACACTGAAATCAGTGGTAACAGGTAGTCAGTGCAAACCTTAGTCCCATTTATTCTGAATGTTCAACTTTAAACATGAGAGGTGCAGTCATCCAGTAAAAAGGTTTTGGTTTTTTTCATTGTCAAGCTCTACCCCAATGGAGCCAGCAAGAGTGCCACTATATTCATAAAGACCTGGTTGTTCCGGCAGGCTTTCGCTACCTAAGGTAGTCTAGTGGTTCTGGTTGATGTTGTTGTTAATGCTGTGGTTTTTACTGTTTTAATTATATAATGTGTTGTGATTTGTTCGATTCTGAGGCGCCCCGAGCCACCCGGGAGTGGCGGCCAAGAAATCTGAATTAAATTATATTCAGACTCTACTCGGGAGGAACAGCTGTGCAGAAGAGAAAGCAATGCAACCACCATTAGTTTATCTCTCCTGACAAATCAACCCTGGGCAAAGGAGGCCTTCCTATAGAATGATGTGTATCAAACCGTAATGTAAATGTATACAAACAATATTAATACTCATACTCATTATGAAGTCACTTCTGACTCTGTTCATTATGTTCATGATAGTGGGGTAAAGTGGAATAATTCAGTTTAGGCTGACCTTAAAGAAGCTCAGGGGATAATCTAGAGTTTGACTGGAACTCCAGAACAACAATAATTGAAATAAAATAAATAAATTGTAATTTGGACACAATGGGAGCATCAAAGTATAATATGGACCCCAGTCTACTATCCATATGGGCTACCACTACTGTCCCCCTTTTGCTGAACGTATCAGCACAGGACAAAAGGGATGGATTGTGGCCATGGCACTTTCCCTATTGCCATAGAGCTCTATGAATGTTCCTGGTTGTCATGGTTGTCACGGGCACACCATGCTTACATCAACACCTGTATGACCAAGATGAACTGGGGGAGTACATACAGAGCTCAAGAGAGAGAAAACACACACACACACACACATCACAAGGAAAATGCACACGCTTCCGAAAAATGTACTGTATGTTTTTATGAAAACATGGGAGAGAGTTGCAAATGATAATTATATAAAAATAAGTTCACACATAGAGAGACAGAAGATATGCACACATATATTTAGGCAGAGAGGAATTTCCTGAAACACCTTGGAATATACAAATACCAAGTGAAAACTGTTTTATTTTTGATTTTTGTACAATAGGAGGTAGACATGGAAAGAGTCACCTCAAAGATTGGGCAAATACAGTCGGGCACCCCCTGAGCAGTTTTTCTTATAAACAGCTAATCTTTTCAACCCAAAAGCATTTTTATATGCAATGCTTTTGACATGAACTAATAATAATAATAATAATAATAATAGGAAGTAACCTATGGGAATTGCTCATCTTTGTATGCGAAAATGTTAAAGTTTCTGTTCCCATCCTGCAAATTAATAAGAATGAGCCCTAGAAACATACAATGCATTGTGTCAGTTTGACAAGGTCAGTCTAACCATTTACACAGCTGAACTTTCAAACCCAGAAATCATTCTCTTAACTACTAAAATTACTGTCTTTCAGCTATATAGTGCCTTTTGCTATATTTTAGGATGTTTCTATGAATTGCATTTCCCCATCCTCTGTTATTTGCAAACTTTTGCTGTGGTAGGAAGAAAACAACATGTAACTGTCGAGGCAATACAGTCATTTCCAGACAGGGAGCAGATGAATGCTTTGCTAAGAGGCAACAACAGACCTAGTAAAACCAACAGACCTGGTAAAAGAATGGGTTCTTTTTGGGAAATGCTGGTCCCCTGGGAGAATTCTATGGCCAAACTCACATCTGGTTATGGGATTCTGTCGCAACAAATGATTTGCTAGCTCCAGCATGAAATGAGTCGTATTGAAAAAGACGAGAGAGAGAAAAACCGTACTGAGGATTTCAACAGCAGCTCACAGAATTCAATAGGGAGAGCTGTCAGATTTTCTTTTAAAAATAATACACCCTAAAATACTCAACAACTCCATCAAGCTTTAGCATTCTTAGAAAGTGTACCTGGTTCAAAACACCAGGGAAAGACAGGGGAGGGGAAAAAAACAATAACAGCAGAAACTGGATGGTTTATCAGTCCAGGCTCATAGAAATACTGGATGCTCTTGAGACCTATTTAACTGCTGAATATAGAACTGTCCATCACAGGAAATGGCAATGATGAGCAAGGAAATGTCTTTTTTTCTTCCTGACACTTTGCCAATGCAAAAAAAGAGAAATAAGAATCGCTGAAGCGACAGGACCCTACATTCTAGGAGCACTCTAAGGACTGACAGCTGAAGATTCCCAGCAGGAAACTGGCATTAATTCTGAAGTATCATACACACATCATCTTTCTCCCCCTAAATCTTAAGTCCCCCAAGAACAGCACATCAATATGAAAGGAACCATGACACTAGGCTGTCCCTAGGTTTCCTATCTCTCAGGCACATTTTATTTCTGAATTGTAATTGGGTATTTCACTCAGATACCTGAAAAGCAGAGGTGTGGCTTTGGAGTGTGATTGAACCAAAATATACTGGCTTACTTATGTATCACCTTGGGGTGCAGAGGAATGTCATTTGAAATTCTGCTTCACGTAGCAAAAATGGCTTGGGCCAGCCCTGGCAAGTTCAGAGTAACAGAGTAATGAAAAGACTAATATAGAACAACTAATGCAGACATACATCAGTAAATGTGTAGGGAATTCTGCTGTGTTTCTGCATTACGGGTGACTGAATGACATGATCACACATGAGGCTGAGACAAACAGAATTGCTGATCTATAGCAGAAACTGACATGAAGAAGGCAAAGCGAGATCAATGACTTGTATAGAGACATGGAGAACAGCCACCTCTGCTCATGTTTAAATCTGCAGGAGCCCTTATTTCTCAAGATACATTAGAATCTACTTTGGCACATCATGCAAGAATTCCTAAGTTACACTTTGCATTTAAGATTTGTACCTCTCTCCTTCTGCCCAAGAAATGCAACAGGGGAACATATTTTCAATCATTGGTGTAATTTTAGATTGAAAATCTCTGGCAGGGGAGAGGAAGAGAGGGAGGGAGGGAGGGAGGAATAGTAGCTATGGTAACACATCTAAGTATACACATTTATAGTGAATAATAAATAATGATTTCAGTTATAAATTCCATTCAAAATTACAGTTTCATACAAAGTTTTCAAATTATCATTCCTGCAGAAAAATGCACATTGCCAAAGCATAGCATTGTAAATCTTACATAAATTGTATGACACAACTCTACTCTTGGGATTGTGTGGCACTTCTTTACTATTGTAACCTTGTGGTCCATCCTTTGCCTGATGTTGGGAGAAAAAGTCTTGGAAGTGTTATCTATATTGCACATAAAGTGTTCCCTCACTTTGTAGCACAGCAGTTCCCGTTTGTGCCTGGAGGGCTGGGAATAGGGCCTGGGGTTCCATTAGCATTAGGGCCTGCAGCAGCAGATGTGGATTCAGAGGATGAGCTAGATGACTGGGGCGGCACAGGGCCCTTCGGATGGGCCTCAGTCGCCCACGGAGAGCTTGGCATGGGATGAGATGTTGTTTGGGCCTAGCATAGATTCCGATCACCAGGTGGAGATGAGAAGCAGCGAAGGGAGTTATGAACACCCCGGGGGGGAGGAATTCCCAGGAACTTGAAAGTGTAAACATGGACGAAGCCGAGTGGGAAAGTGCCAGGGAGGAAAGTTCTCAGGAAGATAGCGACACAGCTGCTGAGAGGCAAGGTCGCTCCTTCGATAGGAGACGAGACATTGAGTCTACTAGGAGGGCTTGGTCTAGGGTCCTAGACCGACCGAGGTCCGTGAGTAGAGATTGGAGACGAAGAAGCCTAGAGCGTCGCGGACCTCGGCCGAAGGATTAAGTACAGGATCCGTGGGAACGCATCCTCAGTTCTCCGGCCACGTCTTTCCTGGATAGGCGTGAAGCGGAGTGGGACCACAAGCCAGCCGTGGTCATCAAGCCTTGCCTTGCCTTTGCCTTGTTTGCTGATCCGCATAGGTTTGTGGAGCCTTGCCCTGATCCGCATTGGTTTGCGGAGCCTTGCCCTGTTTCCTGATCCGCATTGGATTGCGGAGCCTTGCCAAGCTTCAAGCCTATTTGCTACGTTACTTTGGACAATCTTAGTTGCTACCTTTTGGACAATTGCTTATTATTGAACTATATACTCTTTGGAACTGTTTTTATACTCAATAAAGTAGTTAGCCTTCAGTACGTCTCTGTGTGTGTGATTAAGGGGCCCGCTAAGTCCGTGATCGTGACAGCTGGCCGGAGAACTCCAAGAACCCCTTATCACACCACGGGACGCCGCTCGGGACGCCGCAAGAAGCGTTCCACGCCAGTGGTCGCCATGGCTAACTTGATGGATGTACAAGTGCAAGCGCTGCAGCAGGAGTTGGGTGAACTACGTACCCGGGCCGGACGGCACCCGGGGGTGAGCCCACCGGCCCGTTTCAGTGGCAACCCGGCTCAGGTGGAGGTGTTTGTTTGCCAAGTGGAACTATACCTGGAGCAGCGCCCCAACGAGTTCGCCAACGATCGCGCCAAGGTGGTGTTTATCTTCAACCTGATGGAAGGGACCGCAGCAACGTGGGCCACCGCGTTGATCCGGGCCCAGTCCCCCCATACCAACACGCTGCGGGCATTCTTAGATGCGATTCGGGCGACATGGGGGTCTCCCGTGAATGAAGAGCTGGCTGAGAGAGATTTAGCCCGGCTGACCATCAAGGTTCTAACCTTGTCCCAGTATATTTCCCGTTTCCGAGTCTTGGCCGCCCAGGTGCAGTGGAACGTGTCGGCGTTGCGGTACCACTATACTGCAGGGCTGGATTCGGAAATGCAGCAGGAGATGTTAAAACATCCTCGGCCTGATGATCTGGAGGCCGCCATTGCCCTGAGCCTTCGTGTAGAAGCTGGATTGCAGACCAGGAGGCGGTGGGACAAGGCCCCGGTGGAGAAGCCAGTGGCCAGGAGGGAAGGGGGGGCCGGGCAGTTCCAACCCCGGCAATTGCCGATCCCCGCTGGCCCTGACGACCCGGAGCCCATGCAGTTGGGTACAGTTCGGCCCAAAGTAGACCAGGCGGAGAAGGCTCGGCGTCAGCGTCTCAACTTATGTTGGTACTGCGGGGGGGCTGGACATTTTTCTAAGGAGTGCCCCCAGAAACCGCGTGGGAAGACTCCTCGGGCCTCTGCCGCCCTCGGAGGGGCCCCAGAGGCCGAAGAAGCCATCCAGGCGACGGGGGAAGGGGCCGGCCGGGTGTAAGAGGGTTCGCTCACTCGGCCGACGTCGCTAACCTTCCCCCTGAACCCAAGACTGGACAATTGTTCCTTGTAATGGTCAGCCTGTGGTCACCCGAAAAGGGGCCGATGATGGTCCATGCCATGATTGACTCGGGGGCCACCAACAACTTCATCGATGCAGACTATGCCAAGTCTGCTGGATTAAAATTTCTTGATCTCCAAGAGCCCAAGGGTGTCCAGACTATCGATGGGAGAGTTTTGAAAACCGGGGCTGTGACTCAATATACAGCCCCTACCAGGATGTGGACTAGCTCCCATAAAGAGGACATTTCTTTTCTTGTGACCAAGCTCCCAGATTTCCCCATTGTCCTAGGCATTGTGTGGCTCGCGCTCCATGACCCCCAGATCTCCTGGGCCAAGAGACAGCTAATTTTTTCTTCTGACCATTGCCAGGGCCACTGCATGATGGCTCGGGCGTGCCAGGCTCAAGAAGTAGAAAATGTGGCCACCCTGCCCAAGAAGTATGCCGGATTTTGGGATGTCTTCAGTGAGAAGGAGGCGGAACGCTTGCCTCCGCACCGGCCCTATGACTGTGCTATTGAACTGCAGCCGGGAGCCCCAATCCCGAGGGGGAGACTCTACCCTCTCTCGGAACCAGAGCAACAGGCTCTCCGAGATTTCCTGGATGAGAATCTGCGGAAGGGGTTCATTCGGCCCTCCCAATCCCCGGCCGGGGCGCCGATTCTGTTCGTCAAGAAGAAATCGGGGGAGTTGCGGCTTTGCAATGACTATAGGGAACTCAACAAGATCACGGTCCGGAACCGCTACCCCCTGCCCTTGATCCCCGAACTCCTGGAGCGGATGCGGGGAGCCAAGGTGTTCACTAAACTGGACCTGAGGGGGCTTACAACCTTGTCGGATTCGCCAGGGCGATGAATGGAAGACGGCCTTCCAGACCAAGTGGGAAAGCTTCGAATACCTGGTGATGGGATTCGGTTTGTGCAACGCCCCAGCCTGTTTCCAACATTTCATGAATGACATTTTCCGAGACCTGCTGGACCGCTATTTGGCGGTCTACTTAGACGATCTGCTGATCTTCTCTCCAGATCAGGCGACCCATGACCGCCATGTCAAGGAGGTGCTCCAGAGACTCAGAGCTCACGGGCTCTATGCCAAGCTGGAGAAATGTGCTTTCGATCTGCGGGAGGTGGACTTTCTGGGCTACCGTATCTCTCCTACGGGCATCGCCATGGATGACACCAAGGTCCAAGCCGTGGTTGACTGGGCGGCCCCAGCCAGCAAGAAAGACATTCAACGATTCCTGGGCTTTGCCAACTACTACAGAAAGTTCATTCCTGACTTTGCCAAGTGGGCTGATCCTATCACCCAGTGCTTGCGGGGAAAGGTGCCTTTCCGGTGGACTCCGGAGGCAGATGTAGGGTTCCGCAAGTTAAAGCAGCTGTTCACCACTCAGCCGCTTCTGCAGCACCCCAACCCCGCACCCCTTTCATCGTCCAGGCCGATGCGTGGGATGTGGCGGTGGGAGCGTTCCTGCTACAGCCTCAGGGGACGGACTTGTTGCCCTGTGCCTACTATTCCCGGCAGCTGACGGCTCCGGAAAAGAACTATACCATTTGGGAGAAGGAACTTTTGGCCATCAAGGTGGCGTTTGAAGTCTGGAGACACCTGCTTGAAGGGGCCAAGTTCCCGGTGGAGGTTCACACTGACCACCGGAACTTGGAGCACTTGAAGACCCAGCGCAAAATGAACCAGAGGCAACAGAGATGGTCCCTGTTCTTTGAGCGATTCAATTTCCGCATTCACTATGTGACCGCCAAGCAGACCAAGCAAGCTGATGCGTTGTCCCGAAGCCGGAGTACGTTCGCGATGGGGCCGGGCCGTCGGAGGCCAGGTTGCTCAAAGCGGAGAACTTTGCGGCTGCTCGGGCGCTCCCTCTCCATCCTCCAGCGGCCCCGCCGGCCCCTGGAGACAAGAGACCCTTGAGTGTTCGTGTCCACGCTCGCCAGCAGACCGACCCGTGGGTGCAAGAGCAGCTGACTAAGGGGCTCCAAGCCCCTTTCCAGGTAAAGAACGGGGTGCTCTACCACCGGGACTCGGTCTATGTTTCCCCTGGGCCCGAGCGGGAGGACATTCTCAAGCTTTGCCACGATAGCCGGGCCGCAGGCCATTTTGGGCTTTTCAAGACTCTGCAGCTGGTCCTACGGGACTTCTGGTGGCTTAAAGTGCGGAGGGATGTGGAGGACTATGTGGGATCCTGCCCTGTGTGCCAGCGGGCTAAGAACCAGGGGGGCAAGCCGGCCGGTTTGCTCCAGCCGCTCCCGACCCCCTCTGCTCCCTGGAAGATGATTTCGGCTGATTTCATCACCGACCTCCCCAAGTCCAAGGGTTTCACCACGATACTGGTCGTGGTGGACTGTTTCACCAAGATGGGACACTTCATCCCCTGTGTGGGGGTGCCTACTGCCAAGGAGACTGCTGATATGTTTGTGCAACATGTGTTTCTGCTGCATGGACTTCCACAGAGCCTGGTGACGGACCGGGGCACCCAATTCACTTCCCAGTTCTGGAAGGCTGTCCAGAAGTTGCTGGGGATTGATGTGCGGATGTCCACGGCTCATCACCCGCAGACCGATGGGCAGACCGAAAGGGTTAATGCCACTTTGGAGCAGTACCTGCGCTGCTATGTTAACTATCAGCAAAACAACTGGGCGTCCTTGTTGTCTTTGGCAGAGTTTGCTTACAACAATGCAACGCAGGAATCCATCAAAGAGACTCCTTTCTTTGCTAACTATGGACACCACCCTCGGTTCTACCCGCCGGTGGATCCGTCTGGGGACGTTTCGGAGGCCAAGGATTGGCTCCGAGAGCTCACTGCACTCCAAGACTTGCTACGCACCCAATTGGACCAGGCGAAAACTGACTACAAGCGGATGGCTGATCGGCGGCGCCAGGAGGGTCCTGAGATCCTCGTGGGGGATAAAGTTTGGCTGTCCACCAAGAATCTGCCCACGCAGCGCCCCTGCTGCAAGTTGGACGTGAGATTTTTGGGTCCCTACAAAGTTTTGGAGAAGGTGGGGCCTGTTTCCTTCAAACTACAACTCCCAGCGGACATGAAGCTCCACCCGGTGTTTCATCGTTCGTTGCTCCGCCCGGCAAAGGGGGTGCGGCCTGACGTGACGCAGCCGCCTCCTCCCCCTGTGATGCGCGATGGCGAGGAGGAGTTGGAGGTCCAGGACATCTTGGATGCTCGCATCCGCTACCGGAAGTTGGAGTATTTGCTTGACTGGAAGGGGCTGGGCCCGGAGGAACGTTCATGGACCCGGGCTCGGGATGTCCATGCTCCGGATCTGGTGTCTCGTTTTCACCGCAAGTACCCTGACAAACCCAAACCTCGAGGGCGGCCTCGGAGGGGCCCTGAGGGGATAGTGTAGCACAGCAGTTCCCGTTTGTGCCTGGAGGGCTGGGAATAGGGCCTGGGGTTCCATTAGCATTAGGGCCTGCAGCAGCAGATGTGGATTCAGAGGATGAGCTAGATGACTGGGGCGAAGCACAGGGCCTTCGGATGGGCCTCAGTCGCCCACGGAGAGCTTGGCATGGGATGAGATGTTGTTTGGGCCTAGCATAGATTCCGATCACCAGGTGGAGATGAGAAGCAGCGAAGGGAGTTATGAACACCCCGGGGGGAGGGATTCCCAGGAACTTGAAAGTGTAAACATGGACGAAGCCGAGTGGGAAAGTGCCAGGGAGGAAAGTTCTCAGGAAGATAGCGACACAGCTGCTGAGAGGCAAGGTCGCTCCTTCGATAGGAGACGAGACATTGAGTCTACTAGGAGGGCTTGGTCTAGGGTCCTAGACCGACCGAGGTCCGTGAGTAGAGATTGGAGACGAAGAAGCCTAGAGCGTCGCGGACCTCGGCCGAAGGATTAAGTACAGGATCCGTGGGAACGCATCCTCAGTTCTCCGGCCACGTCTTTCCTGGATAGGCGTGAAGCGGAGTGGGACCACAAGCCAGCCGTGGTCATCAAGCCTTGCCTTGCCTTTGCCTTGTTTGCTGATCCGCATTGGTTTGCGGAGCCTTGCCCTGTTTCCTGAACCGCATTGGATTGCGGAGTTTTGCCCTGTTTCCTGATCCGCATTGGATTGCGGAGCCTTGCCAAGCTTCAAGCCTATTTGCTACGTTACTTTGGACAATCTTAGTTGCTACCTTTTGGACAATTGCTTATTATTGAACTATATACTCTTTGGAACTGTTTTTATACTCAATAAAGTAGTTAGCCTTCAGTACGTCTCTGTGTGTGTGATTAAGGGGCCCGCTAAGTCCGTGATCGTGACAAACATAGGATTCTAAGTATCTCACCAAATAACAAACTCAAGGATGATGTAGGGCAGGGCTGTCCAACTTCTACCGGACCTTGGGCCGGAATTCCGGTCACTGATCACCTGGGGGGCCAAGCCCCCGGCTCCGCCCCCTCCCTGCCCCTCCCCAGCTCCACCCCCACCCTATTATAATTATTATAATATCTTATTATGTGAGTTTAATAATAATAATAATAACAATAACAACAACAATAATGGGTGGCTGTGAGTTTCCTGGGCTGCCTGGCCATGTCCCAGAAGAATTATTCTCTCCTGGTGTTTCTAGGGCAACATGGGTATTTCTGTAAAATGTGCAGCCAGGCTTTGAAGCTGCAAGGCCATCCAGTGCTGATCAAGGTGTCCAAGGACAACCTTCAAACCCAACTCAAGCAAACAAAAATTCCTTCTTTCTTTCTTTCTCCCACCCACAGTGGGGATATAAACCCCACTGGCCAAACCCCAACAGACATCTGAGGATGCCTTTTTAGCCATAGATGTGGGTGAAACGTCAGGAGAAAATGCTTCTTGAACAGGGCCAGGCAGCCATACGGAAAACTCACAGCAAACCATTATTATTAATAATATTATTTTTCCAAGCCTGGCCTTAATATGCCCAAATATGAACACAGATGGAGTTTTGAGGAAAAAGGCCTTGACATTTGGGAGTTACAGTTTCTGAGATTTATAGTGAACACACAAAGAGCATCCTGAACTCTTGCAACAATGGAATTTAACCAAACTTGGCATATTGAACTCTCATTACCAACAGAAAGTACTGGTAACCGGTGCCCAATTACAGGGATGTCTGGGGTGCTGAGTAGAGAGCATAGGGTGGCAGTGGTGCTGGAGCTGGAAAGTTTAGAAAGCCCTTTCCAGGTGGTTCCCCCTGCCTCTTTTGCTGCTTTTTTATTTATATAGATTTATTATTATATGTAATTTTATACTCAGGGTATTAAATAATATAAAATAATATATATTATTATTTATATAAATAAAAAATAATAAATATTATTTCTATAAATAATATTAATTTATTATAATATTTATTATTATTTAATACCATGGGTATAAAATTACATATAATAATAAAACTATATAAATAAAAACGTAATGTTAGTTTGTGGGATTAAATAATATTAAAAATAATAAATATGATCTCACAAGGAGCTCTCTCAAGGAATTATTATTTATCCTCCATTGATCAAATTAAATATTAATTAATAATAAGAATAAATCTAGGCCTTACCTGCTTCCCACTCGCCCTCTTCCCTTCCCCGAGGAGGCTCCTGAGAGTTGGACTCCGGAAGGCGAAGCCTACAGGCACGCCAAAGCTTTGGGCTTGCCATCTTCCCTTCTCCAAGGGCCTTCAGGCTCCGTTGCTTCTCCCTCCTTGCTGCTCTTCCTCGGCCTGAATGAAGGGAAGGGTCCTTCCGTGCGCCCTTCCCCTTCCACTCTCATGGAGAAAGCAGCGAGTAGGAGGGTGAGGCGGGCACACTGCCTCCGCCGACCCTGGCTTCGGCCAGCCCTTGGCGCCTCCGGAGGAAGGAGAGGAAGGAGGAGCTAGCCGAAGCCAGGGTCAGCGGAGGAAGTGGCAGCGGTGGAGGAGGAGGCGGGAGCACCGCAAAAGGTAAGGCCACAGCGGCCGCCATGAGGCTAGGGATGGCCGGCTGCGGCTGGGCCTGCGCGGGAGGCGGCGGAGACGGCGGATGGAGCTTCCCCAAAAGGTTCGCGCCGGAGCGCGCTGATTGGCGGGGGGGAGGGAGGGAGGAGGAGGCGGAGGAAGAGGAAGGGAGCCTACTCCTCCTCCCTGCCCCGCCACTCACTCCCCGCCATGAAAAATAATAATAATAATTTTTTTTTTAAAAAAGTAATAATAAAAATTTATTTTAAAAAGCAGATTTTTGCAGGAGGGTAGGGGGCCGCATCCAAGTGGCTGGCGGGCCGTGCACGGCCCGCGGGTCGCCTGTTGGACAGGCCCAATGTGGGGTAAAGTAAACTTTCAGAGTGTGAATAAATTGCAACTAAAGAGGTTTCCTATGTACCATGAGAGGGAGTCCAAAATAACAATTAATTATATCCATTAATAACCTTTCTATGACAGGTGATATCAACTTCCCCATGTTTCCTATCTGTAGCATTCTGGGATCAGAATATAGTAACAAACACTTGGCAAATGATGATAAAATTTATGTAGCTTCTTGAGGCAAGGGATGAAAAACTAAACTTTGATTTAAAAGAAACAAAGAGTTTTCATCATTATTATCTTTTCTTACTTAATCTTATATTGTGCATATTTCCTATCTGAAAAAATAGCCTTGAAAATGACCCCACGGTTCTCAGCCACCTTCTACACAGCCCTGAAACACTGGCTGGGAGACAGATTAGCCTGAGGCGTCCAGATGACATTTCAGACTAAACTGTTTTAACCTAGAGTAAACCGGATTTTCTAAATTCAATTCAGATTTTTTTAAAAAATAAAAACCTCTAAAGATTCAGACCTTTCCTGAAGTTCAGGATCTTTGGAGGTATGGAGCCTATGGGAACAGACTCCTGGGATTACCTTCTACCGTGTTTCCCCGAAAGTAAGACACCCCCGATTGTAAGACGTATCGGGGGTGTCTGGGGGGTCGGCTTATATAAGCCATACCCCGTATATAAGACGTACCTCGTCCTGCCGCCGCCGCCGCAACCAGAGGTGTGCCGCGGCACACCTGCGGCACACCTCCGCGGCACACCTCTTCGCCAGGGCTCCAGGCAAGGGAGGGGGAAAGGAGCCAGGGGCGGGAGGAAGCGGCGACGCGTCACTGTGACGCTGCGATCCTCACCACGCCCCTGGCTCCTTTCCCCCTCCCTTGCTTGAGGAAAGAAGGGAGAGGCTAAGGAGCCACGGGCGTGGTGAGGTTCGCAGCGTCACAGTGACGTGTCGCCGCTTCGTCCCGCCCTGGCTCTCTTCCCCACCCTTGGAAGGGAGGAGGAAGAGAGCCAGGGGCGGGACGACGCGAGGACGCGTCACAGGGACGCGGCGTCCCTTCTCCCCGCCCCTGGCGCTCTACCTCCTCCCTTCCAAGGGTGGGAGAAGAGAGCCAGGGGCGGGGGAGAAGGGACGACGCGTCAGTGACGCGTCGTCCTTCTCCCCGCCCCTGGCTCTCTTCCTCCTCCCTTCCAAGGGTGGGAGAAGAGAGCCAGGGGCGGGGCGGCTCTCTTCCTCCTCCCTTCAAGGGTGGGACGAGAGCCAGGGCAGTGACGCGTGACGTCCCTTCTCCCGCCCCTGGCTCTCTTCCTCCTCCCTTCCAAGGGTGGGGGAAGAGAGCCAGGGGCGGGGAGAAGGGACGACGCGTCACTGTGACGCTGCGATCCTCACCACGCCCCTGGCTCCTTTCCCTCTCCCTTCTTTCCTCAAGCAAGGGAGGGGGAAAGGAGCCAGGGGCGTGGTGAGGATCGCAGCCACAGTGACGCGCCGCCGCTTCCTCCCGCCCTGGCTCCTTTCCCCTCCCTTGCCTGGAGCCCTGGCGAAGAGGTGTGCCGTGGAGGTGTGCCGCAGGTGTGCCGCGGCACACCTCCGGTTGCGGCGGCGTGGCGGCGTGGCGGCGTGGTGGCGGCGGTGGCGGAGGTGTGGGCGTGGCGACTGGGTACGTCTTGGGTTATATAAGACGTACCCCGAAAGTAAGACGTAGGGGGACTTTTGGGGGGGAAAAGAAAGTAAGACGCTGTCTTACTTTCGGGGAAACACGGTATGTTCCCAGTTTGTTGCCAAAACAATCCCTCCTTAGCAGCCTAAAGAAGGGGGATTGTACTGCCACCCCCACACACACACACACACACATCCTCTATTTTCCCTCCCTAGAGACTTTTCCTCTATCCCTCCACCCTCAAACAGCCAACAGAAGGGCTTTGAGGAGGAATCCCCCTCCCCTCCCCAAAGCCCTGTGTTGGCTCTTCTGTGGGAGCGGGGAAGGGGAAATGCCTCAGTCCTCCATTGGAAATTCCTCTGATAAGTGGAGAGGGAAATGGAGGGCACAGAGGGGAAGGTGGCAGTGCCCCTGTCCACCTGTGCTGATCCGAGATTAGCAAGGGCGGGCATCCTAACGCCACCCCTCCTGAATTCTAGGGTTTGGGGCTGCTGTTTTGACTGAATCCTGGGAGAAAATAGGATATAAAATCCCAGTTTATTTTGGAGTTTAGTGCTATCTGGAAGGGCACTCAGATAACTACTTGCAAACAGGCTGACAAATTGGGAAAGGTGTTTTCATTCAGTCCTAATGGGCTTTACTTTTTTGTGCAATTTCAAATCTACTGTGCCAATCTTTGGATTAGGAGTTAGAAAATCTAAAAAAGAAATTAAAAATATTTCTCCACTTCAACTCTAGTTGCACGGTATGATACATAGAAACAGGCCAATGAACTGGGGGAGGGCTAGCTCTATTTTCTGCTTTCAAACTTAACAAGTGATGAAATATTAATTATTTCTTCACTTCATTAAATAGTCATTTAGCTCTAATCTAAATTCTTTATTTAGATGCCTGTTAACAGGTGAGTGACTGACATGTTTCATTTTCTGTGTTCCAACTGAGTTTGTGTTGAAACGCAATGCATTCATTTATGGATCATGGGCGTGAAGAAGGAGGCTCCAAGCAACAGAATACTTTGAGTTTTCCCACCCACATGGGAAGTGCTTCACACAGCATGCAACATTTGAAAGTTTCTGCTTGGATGGAATCCAATGAGTTTTGCAAGCTGCTCTGGGTATTTTGGGATTTTTAATTTGTGGTTATGTTGCTGTTGTTTTAAATACTAAACAAATCTCCATGTAACCCTTTGGAGCCACCAACTGACTTACTGCCTTGTAGATGCAGAGACCAAGGGCACACCAGGAAGACTTAAGGACACTTCAGAATTGTCATCTGGCTGGTTATAAAATTTCAATGGCTAAGAGGGAGAATTGACTTTGCCAGCTGACTGGTTTTATTGCCGATATTAGAGGCTGCGTGGGCTCCTCTAAGGATCTAATTAGAGATTATTAGAGTCAGAGAACCTCTGACATCATGTTTCTTCACCTCCCTTTCTTACAGCAATGCATGGAACACAATACACAAGACAACAGTTTTATTGTGTCTTTTTTTTCCTGACACCATTGTCTGTTTCTTATGAAGAGACAAAACCTAGTATGTTGGCTGCTTGCATTTTGGCTGGGTTTGGGGGGGGGGGGGCAAGGCACACTTGAGTATCTTCCCACACAACTGATGGTTGTCACTGATAATGAAAATTGGTGGCCATAGCTGGGTGTCATAGATGCAATTGTCCATAGTGAAAGAAGACTACAGAACCCTGCAGGTGCTTCCCTTAGAGTCAGCTACCCTTGCTATAAGGAAGACATAGTAAAAGAGGAAATGTAAAGGAGAAGAGGAATTCAGAAGCGGGCATTTAGGTGGCTGCACAAGTTTCTAATGATAGTTGGCCACAGAAAGCCTCTAGTGGTCAATTAACCAGTTGTTATCTATTCATAAACAGGGTGTTTTAAAGAAGTATGGGTATAAGAACTATAGAATGGGGGGGGGGGGGGGAGCTGGTTTCCCATAACTTTTGACCTTTCCTATAACTGTGTGTGTTCATGTGAAAGAAACAACACACACACACACAGAGAGAGATGAATACATTATGTTAAAGATAGAGAAATTGGATTTCTCCGATCACAGTGGGTATAAATCCACAACATCATTTTCTCACACCACTTCATATTAAACAATTTCCTCAATTTCTGTAGAATGCCGGATAAAAAGTTGCAAGCATTAAGAGACAGAGGTCAGAAAATGATGTAGAGAGTCAAAACTGCTTATATCACCTGAATATTGCCTAGATCAGTGTTTCCAAACACAAGTCTTCCGGGTATTTGCATGTGATCTCACAATCCTTGATCACTGACCAAGGCAGCTGAGGCTTCTGTGAGTTGAAGTCCAAACACACATGTAAGACTAGAATTTAGAAATCACTGGTCTTCACTAACCTTCAAACATTTTATGCACTCAAACACCAGGAGAAAAGCTGGACTTTGCTCTTGCGTAAAAAGGCTAGTGGACTAACCTTACCCTTAATGGTACTAACTGAGAGCTCTCCCTAGTTTAGAAACCACATGAGCAGCTTTGTCTCTTTTCAATTCTGAAAGATGATGCAAAACTATGTTAAAATCCACCATCTCCTCACCAGAAAATGATGAGGGTGAAGGAAACAGTTTATACTTGTGGGACCTAGATGAAGTGTTTACTATACAAAATAAATATGGCAGATGTTGCATGTGAGAAATGAGAGTTTATAACTCACCTAATACTATTTAACTTGTTTCCTTGTTCACTTGCAGTTTGTACTAAAATGTATTCATTTTTCTGTCATATGCTACTCAAAGCAGCATACTTCAGAGTAAGAATGCATAAGACTGCTTTTCAAGCCCTCTAAAGAGATGAAGGACTTTTATATTTTACGTCCAGCAGGAAGCTGCAGCAGTGAACATACTTGTTCATTGTACCACGGTCTAGTGGAATAGTGGAATAGTGGAATAGTCTAAGTGGAATAGTGATATTGAATTATTATTATTTGATACATTATAAGAGACCACTGCAACCAGCTGAAGTGAACCTCCTCTACATTCCGGGCCCCAGAGAGGTACGCCTAGAGTCCACAAAGCATAGGGCCTTCTTGATCTCTGCCCCAATCTTGTGGACCTCTCTACCACCAGAATTAAGAGTCTTGTCTGACCTACGGTCATTTATGTAAACTCTCAAGACATGGCTTTTTGGTAAAGCTTTCAATGTGTAACTATTTTAGCTGTAATTTTATATTCTGGTTCTTAGTATGTAAGTCGCTCGGAGCACTCCGGTGGAGGGCGACTCATAAAGTAATAAACTGATTCATTGATTGATAATACATTATTTGAAACAAGATCGCTCTGCTGGCTTTCGTATTCAAACACATGTCGGAAACTTCCCAAGTGCCTAGGACTGTGTGGTGTATTGGTGAATAATATGTGCAGATCTGAGTAGGGTGGTGTCACGACCTGACACTGGTTTTGGAGACTATTAATTAAAATAATACTCACGGTAGTACTGCCACCAACCTAATATTAAAATTAGGATTTTAAATTGTTAATTAAAATGTTTACTTGGTAGTTCTTATAACCGAGCCGCCCAAAACAACCACACTGTGAGGAACTAAATGATAGAGAGATGGAGGCTTCTTAAAGTTAACAAATAAAAAGAATTTATTAATTAACAAACAGCTATCAATGAGGCACTGATCGTAATGGTTCAACAGAGAGGCAACAATAGCGTACGGTTACTGATAATAATTTGCTGGAGCGTGCGGTTACATAAAATAGTTCACTAAGCTTAGATCTTAACAATACTAGTCAGTACTGAGTCTTGACTAAAATATAAACCTGTCACCCTATTGTCTGAAAATAGCAGTGAACAGCTGGTTCCTACTAGGGGCTTCTATCCACCAGAAGTCCCCCTGAGTCTTGCCTGCCTGAGTTAGCTACTTGCTAACTCCCAGCCTCAGAACCCACCTTTCCCTCTATACACTGAGGAGACAAGGTGTTTAGTCTGACTCTACAAAGTCAGCCCTAATGGCTCTAACCTAACTATCAGTGTCACCCCAAACACCCTGGATGTGCCACTATAGTAACAGACTTGTCAGAATCTATGGCTGAGGCTTGGAGGATATTGTCACTCCAACCTCAAACCACGACAGCTAGAGCTGAGATGTCTCTCAATCAAAGCTCTGCCCAAGACTGAGGATCTTTCTGACAACATCCCTCCTCTAGTCAGCTCTGCTCCTCCCCTCTGGCACTCAGCCAATCACAGGGCATTCCTATCTTTGAGCAGGATTGACTCTAAGGCCACGCCCCCTCTCTGGCTATGACCTCCCCTGATGGCTGCTAGCTGCAAATCCCTTACCAAAATGGATGCCAGCTATCTTCCAACAGAAATGCAAAACTTCCAAGCAGGCTTTCCACCCACTTAGGACAGGTGAGTCCTTACAGGTGCCTTTTGCAGCTGACAGATGGTAATTTTATCAGCGCCAATTGTTTTTAAGTGCAGGCCAAGGTCTTTAGGCATTGCACTCAGTGTGGCGATCACCACTGGGACCACCTTTACTAGCTTGTGCCAGAGTCTTTGCAGTTTGATCTTTAAATCCTCATATTGTGTTAGCTTTTCCAGTTGCTTCTCATCAATTCTGCTGTCACCTGGGACTGCAACATCAGCAATCGATACTTTGTTTTTCCCCATGATCATGATTATTGTGCTCCAAAATGCTATCAGTTTGAATTTGGAAATCACAGAGTAGTCTGACATGTTCATTTTGTGTAACATTTTAAAGCTTGTGATCGCAGCTGTTTTTGTCACAGACAGACGGCACTTGTGCGATAAGTTCCAGTAGATCATCTGAGCAACAGTATTGTGCCTCTGCTTATAGTCCATCTGCATGATCTTCTTGCAGCAGACGAATTATTTTTTATTATTATTATTTAAAGCTTTTATATAACTATCTTCTCTACCTCCGCAGAGGGACTCAGGCTGGTTAACAGCAAGGATTCAATGCCAATTACCATTTAAAACATCATATAAACAATAAAAGATTAAAATACGAGTAGAATAAATACATATAAATACATATAAACCAGGTCGCCAAGATAAAAAAAACATGTCCAATTTCGGTCCGCATACATCATCGATACTTAGTCTATTATTAAACTTAACCATTATTCCGGAATGCTTCTTTCCAGATCCAGAATTTCAATAGCTTCCTGAAGGTCAGGAGTGAGGGGGCAGATCTAATCTCAGTTGGGAGGAAGTTCCACAGCTGAGGGGCCACCGCAGAAAAGGCCCTGTCTCTTCCCCACCAGCCGCGATTGCGGATGTGGCTGGACCGAGAGCAGGGACAGCCTTGATGGTTCATAGGGGAGAATACGTTCGGACAGGTAAACTGGGCCGGAACCATATAGGGTTTTGTAGGTCAATACCAGCACTTTGATTATTTGATCCATTGTTTTGCCTGCTACCTTGCAGAGTCTACACTTGGAATCTTTTCATAAACTTTTCAATTCTGGCTTTGATGGCATTGGTTCTAATGGCTTATTCTTGGTCTGCAATAATCAGACCCTCCATCTCCTTTTTCAAAGTTTCATTTGCGAGCCATATCCATGGTTTTAACTTGTCAATTTTGCTGTCAGTTTTCCCCAGGAACTGTCCATGGAGAGCCTTCTTTTGGCAGTTTTCTCATCTGCTGTGCTGATTTTCTGGACAAGTAAAGTCTTTTGACATCAGTACATGGGTATAATGAGTAGTGGGTTGTCATCAGTTTTTTTCCTGTCCAGATCATCTGGCTCTGCTTGTGTCTCATTGACAATTCCAGCAGTGTATGTGATGATGGGGATGGCCCAAGTGTTGATAGCTTTGATCATATTTCTGTCATTTAATTTGCTCTTCAGAATTTTTCTGACCATATTCTTTGCTGAATTATTATTATTATTTCTTAATGTACAAAGATAAATAAATTCAAATGTGAGGTGTCGTAGTTCAGAGACCAAGGAAGCCAAGCCCAGGAGTAAAAGGGAATAACAAAAGGTTTATTAAACAATAACTGGAAAAAGGATGAACAAAAAAATAGCCAAATCAGCTCAAAAACCCTCAAATATCCCAGGAAAAAGTCCCACAAAATAAAGTAGCAAAACAGCCCAAAACAAGCACCAGACATCCGTCTGCGAAGTCCGAAGGGAGAATCCAGAAGAGTGGTCGTAAATCTGGTCCAGAAGTCCAAGGCAGGAGAAAGGCAGATGAAAGGAGGAGACCGTCCAGGGCAATCAGGAGCTGAGTATACATGAATAGAACAAATCATAGTCCCCATAAAACACAATGCCAGCCTCCCTCCATTTCATACAAAACTCTGTAGCAGGAACTCACTTAAACTCAGCGGAGACCAAACCCCGCCTCAGGGACACACGGCAGGTAACTAAACAGAAAAGCCCACATTGAATTCCAAACCCCCCACCTTTTCCCAAACATCAGCTAGAGCAGCTCACCCCAGGAACAAAGTGGAGAAACAGCCCATAACTCACGAGTATCAGAAAACAGGAGCAAGACACTTGATATCAGGAACACAGGAAAGTCAGAGACAAGAACCAGACATCAACTCTTTGACTGCCACAAATTTAGCCCCCAAAACCCATTTCTTATATAGCACTTAAATATCACTGTCTTCTGAAGACCCTGCTCATGAGCACCAGCTGCTGCATCTCCTACAGCTGCTGTGCTCTGTGCAGTCCTCCAATCTTGTCAACACTGATGAAAACTTAGAGTGTCCCAATCTGTTTCTGAACCCACAGAAGGCCAGTCTAAGTCACTGTCAAAGCCACAGAAGGTGTCAGAATTAGACTCTTCGTTAGACACATCCCTTACTTCGTGGACCAATGTTGAGTCTAAATCCGTATCACTTTCCTCTGACCCCATTTCTTCTTCCCCAGGAAAACCTTGAAAGTTTTCTGAATCAGAAGGTGCTTTAACTATCTGCGGGATCCTTTTTCACTGTTCCAATCCTTCCACACTAGAATCACTAGCAGCCATTTTCCTTCCAGCTGCAGACTATCACCCAGAGCCTCACCCCATTTCATACTATTGCTTGATGCTATTGACCCAGCATCTCCCCCAATACTACTAGTAGTAGGAGGTGAAGGAGCAGAAGGCTCAATCACAACATGAGGTAAATGTCGCCTTCTAGGGCTTGGGCACACTTGATCTCCCTGAACAAACCACACAGCTTTGAGGTACAACACAGTTTTATTGTGCAGGAAAGAGGAAAGCGTGAAGGCCAATACAATGCCTTAAAGTAGCAATCAGGAACAGCAGGTAGTAAACCCTGCGGCGGGGATTCCAAGCCGGATGCGCAGGAAGAGTCTCCAAACAGAATATCTCCGTTTCCACAACCGGGTGGCTTGGGAAGCAAGGAAGTTTAGCAGTAAAGTCTTAGCAGCAGCAAGGCTTGCGCAGGACACACACAAAGTTCAATGGACCAAGGCAGCCCGGTGAAATGGGCGGGAGTAGCTTAAGTCAGGCCGTTCGCGGCCGGCTCTTCAGAGTACCATCCTTCGTTGGCATGAGTTGATCCGAGATGCCCCCTATGGTGTGGGGTTCTCTGATATAGGGTCCCTTGGCCAGTCCCAGTACGTTGAACATCAAACCCAATGATTGATGAGAAACTATATGTTTATTGTTACCTAAGGTTCTCCGGAATGTTCCCCAATTACCGGGCACAGATGGTTCAGGGAGGAATCGTTTATGGCTCCTCTGCAGCGCCTGGCCAAAAGGGAGTCTCGCTTTGGTAACCTTGGATGTAGTTATCTGTGCATTCCGTGCCACTTTCACACGAGAATGCAGAGAGGCCCCGATGGGGCCTGGGGAGCATCAAACTGACGGTTTAACCACTTCATAGGCCAGATCTGCCTGTGTAGGCCTGGGCAAATGGGCAGCCTAGGGACTCTGTGGTGTGACAGTAAAGCAGAACTGATGTAGGATAATAAATTACTGTATGATAGCAACATTGCCTTTGTCAACATTCTTAAGGAAATAATGAGTGGGTCCTAGGGGAATTTTGAACTCCCTAAATACCCTGCCACCTGCTTAGATTTTGTGCCTATATTTTTTTTCATATTTTGAATTGAAATATTTTCAAATTCCAAATAATTGAAAATATTCCTTTTCACTTGAACATATACTGTCATTGTCATTGACAGTCTGGTAAGTGGGTCAGGGTTCTCTAGAATGAGATCCGAATAATCATGTTCTGCAGTACCTTTTGCTTCTTTGGCAACAAGCTGCCTCCTCCCCAAGCACTTGATAGAAAAAGCAAATGGACTGGTCTATGAAACATATTCTTGGCTATTTCAAAAGGAAACTTTAGAGTTTTCTCTGTACTGCTGGGCTATGACTCATCAACAAATATAAGAATAGGAAGTGGTATCAACTTTTTAAAATATGTTATGTTTCGTTCCAAAATTGAAAGCAGTGTCCTTCTTCAACTCCATTCCATTTTACTAAAATAGGTTTCCTTCCTGCTGTTTCATTCATTTGGCAGAATGCTGGGTCTGAAGTTATTTGCCTTTATTACTGCAGCTGCTCCATTTTGCCAATATGCGTATGCATAAAACAAGTTTATAATGTACTTGCAAAAAGAAGATAGGCACCGTAAGGGCCTACCATTTATGCTAGTAGGGCAAATGTATTCAAGCAACTCTGTCTTCAAATTTTCTCTTTGCAGACAAGGTTAGGCACAAGTATTAGATTGAAGAAATCATCATCATTTGCAAAAGACTTTTAGAAAATGGTGTGTGACTCTTCCATTTTCTGCACACATGCTTTCTTCTTTTATGTACACATTTCTCATCATGCAGCAGAATGAGGTGGAAAAATCCAGATATATATGTAATGGATACAATTTCTGAAGAGTGTTGTACAGTATGTGTGTGTTAGGGGGAAAAAAACCCTGTTTCTACAAAGTTAGAAGAATACCTAGTACATCATGAAAAAAATAGTATAGAACTTTCAACCAATCGTGTTAATTTTCCTTTTTCAGGGATCTTTTTATTTAAAGCAGATTTCTTGCCTGACCCTCAAGATCTATTGCCACGTTCCAAAGTTAAAACATGAAAACATCAAAAGAACTATGCCTGTTCAGACAAATACATTGTTTATTCCATAATATCGCAGGGTGTTTTTTTTGTTCATGGTAGATACAGTACGTTCAGACAAGTAAGCTGGGCCGGAACTGTTTACGGCAGGGGTGCTCACACTTTTTCAGCATGGGAACTACTGATTAAAAAACCAAGTCCCAAAGATCACCTGCCCAGAAATGTAAAACGTATAACTATTTCCTTATTTATTTATTTATATTTATTATTCATTTTATGTACCACTCCTTCCAGCAGGCTCAGGGCAGTTTACATAAAATGAAGTTATAAAACATCAACATTTCAATTTAATAACAACAATATAAAACAGAGCATAAAAATACATCCAACCTCCCCATTTCTCCCACACTGCCATATTACCACACATATTATCAGCCAGAAAGTAAGAAGAGAGGCTTTTGAACTGCAAGGCCATTTAATACTCAGCAAGGTAAACAAAGGGGCATGCAAAAATACATCCAGGCACCCCTTCCTCTCACCCTGGCATTTTCCCACAGATATTCTCAGGCAGAAAGAAAACAGTGAGACCTTTCAGCTGCAAGAAATACATCCAGGCACCCCTTCCTCTCACCCTGGCATATTCCCACAGATATTCTCGGGCAGAAATAAAAAAGACTGACCTTTGTGCTACAATTTGGTCAGGAAATGGCTCCCAAAGCCTCCTGTTTCTCTTCCGTCGTGGTTCTCTTCGCACGCTGCCTGCACGCACGCCGCCTCCAAGTGCGCATGAGGTGTCAAAGAGGCAGAATGGGTGCTTCTGCGCAGGCGAGCAGCGCATCGCGTCACCCACGGCCACCCCCTCCTTTGGCCTGTGACGATTCTGAGGAGGGAGGGAGGAGGAAAGCAGAAGAGCAGAGGAGGCGGCGTCATCCATAGCCACCTCCTCCTTGGCTCTTCTCCTTTCCCCCTCCCTCCTCAGAGTAGTCACGGACCAAAGGAGGGCATCGCGTCAGCTCCCTCCTTTGGCCTGTGACGATTCTGAGGAGGGAGGGAGGGGGAAAGCAGAGGAGCAGAGGAGGCGGCTCAACTTGCTGCTGCTGCTGCTGCTGCTGCTGCTTGTGCCCTCGCTACTTTTCTCCTTCGAGGGCAAGTGAGGGCAAGGGGAGTCTCCATTCCCGCAGCCCCCCTCCTCCTTGGGTTCAGCCCGAAGAACAGCTGGTGAGGCCCAAAGATCACCAGGAAGAGGGCCGAAGATCGACTAGGTGCTCGCGATCACCGTTCTGAGCACCCCTGGTTTACAGCTTTATAGGCTAAAGCCAGCAATTTTGGTGCTAGTCTCCTCCAACTTGTTTTGGAATTCTGCTAGAACTGATGGAAATTCCAGTCTAAACAATCTGATATACAGAATTTTGGAGAAATTGTTTGTGTTGCACTTGATACGTGATTAAATAATAGCTGTTTACATTCTTTTCAACAATTCTCAACAAGGACATGATCATATTTTAGCAGCTCATTTGCAATCTTTTTTTTTAAGATGTATTTTTATGGTTGTTTTTATGGACCCTGACATTTAGAATAATATAATGGCGGCATAGATTTTCTTTGGTTTTTTAAAGATATTTTAATGCAAGACGTTTACAGTTTTAAGTAGTATAGAGTGGTAGATTCTAACATTCTGCAACCTCTATAGAACTTACCTTAGACAGCCCTTTTTTCCACCCCACAAATTGTAGTGCTGCATTCTACATTAGTTATCTTGGAGCCCTTTCACACAGCCCTACAACCTATCCCAGAATATCAAGGCGGAAAATCCCACATTATCTGAGTTTGGACTCAGATAATCCAAACAAGGGAGGATGCAGACACATGAAACAGTATGTTTATATTGCACAAAAAGTATAAGTATATATATACAGTAATTGCCACAAAGGGCTGTGGACTCAGATAACTCAGTTCAAAGCAGATATTGTGGGATTTTCTACCATGATATTATGGGATATAGGGTTGTGTGAAAGGGCCCTGGATCCCACATTATAGAATGCTGAAATCTGTAGTTGAGGGAGGAAAATTTGAAATTTTCAGCCAGAGAGATCTAGTTCCTCACAAAAGATGCAACTGTGGCCATTAAATGGAAACAATCATATATATGTCTAGCGTGAAAGGTCTCTAAATGAATAGACCTCTTTTTAGCACAGTACAGAAGGAAAGTAAGAGATGTTCACCGTATGGATTTCTTTTCATTTTTTAGCTGCTTCTTACTATCATTCACCAAGTTGTAACAAAATATATCCCGCATAATTTTACACTGGTATGCAAACCCATTTGAGAAGAAAGCTCTCTTGAGCACAGTTGAATTTACTTTTGAGTAAAAAAAAATCATGGTATTGCATTGCACAACTTTAAAAATAAAGAGAAGCTATTTCCCCCCCCCCCTTTTTTTAAAGTAATTGTCTTGAAGCAACATAGCTGTCAATACCACATATCTATTTCCTCTAATTGTTTAATACATTAATCAATACTGTCTGGAAAATAAAAGTTGGATTACCATTTCAAATGAAAACAAATCCATTGTTGTTCCCTAGAGTGATGGCACTAAAAGTAATCCAAAATACCGATAAATGTAATCATAATTACTTGCTAAAATAGAATCAGTCTGTTATATATTCCATATATAAAATAGAATATATATGGATGACATCTTTGCAAATGATGATCCCTTTGCATCTTGCATCAAGACAGAATGAAACCAGTTCCTAGGCACATGGACACATTGATCCTGATTGAAGGCACAGTATCATTCCACCTTTATTCCATTCAATATCCAGCCATTAGGACAGCAGGACTTTAGTATAATTGCTACTTAGAAAATTACGTACTAGAATGAGGTGAAATTTGGTATTATAAGACAGGTATTTTGGGACACGTTTCATGTGAATTTTGAGGTAGAATACCATCCAACCCCTCAAAGAGAACTGGACAAGGGGACAGTTTTTGCAATTAGATCAGAAGGAGGTGACACTGAATGATGCCAAGAAAAATGAGCTTAATCTTTAAAAGCCAAGGTGTCCTAGGTTCCAACCACTCTAGTTTGTGGTTTCTCAGTAGAGGAGATCAAATGGATACCCATAGTTTGGCGAGACTGATTAGGAGTTAGACAATCATTTTAAATAACTGTTTACTGGGGAGTTGTCCTTCTTCTCTTAGGGCGCTTGTGCCCGCTTTGTGCTGGTCTGTGACCGTAATAAAGTTTTGATTGATTGACAATCATATGAAAGAGTAGTGGTTTGGGAATAAATGATGATGACAGGGTCAGAAATGGCACCACAGGATCTCATTACATTGAGGCCCCAAATGCAGGTGACAGTGGGGGGATTCGCCAGACAATGTGGCAAATCCATGCGGCAACAGGGGAAAATCTCACCTCATGTCCATATTGGCTGCATTGCCACTTTCCCCATCACACAGAGGAAAGGATTGCTGCCCTGTTCTAAGTAATGAGAACACAGGAAGCCTCCCTTGTTCTCTGGGCTCCATTTTAGGATGCTTCCAGGATGGAATCAGGATGGAGCCCTGCCAGAAATCTTTACCATTGGGGGAGTGGCCTTCAAGAACGGCTGTGCTTACCCATGCCCACCTCATCCCTCTTTGCATTGCCACTCGCCAGGGAAGGGAAACCATGAGATTTTAAAACTGTTTGTTTAGGCTTTACCAAAGTTGCTTAATGGTTCTTAAAATCAAAATAACTGTGGGTGACATCTGAACATTACAGAATAATTCCACACTGCCTTGTTGCTCATTAGCCAAAATGGTCGAGCAGCAGTCTTTGTCTAAATATAAAATAAACTGAATCTACAAAGGTGTCTAAAGAGAAGGAAGCAAAGCCTTTCTCTGCAGTAAGCCCTTTCCCTGTAATGAAGATAGCACGTGTCCACCACAAAAGGGAGCCTCCATGACTCTCCACACCTTCCTTTTCAGCAAAACGTGTGTCTTGGCTCCCCATGCCCTGCCTTTGCTGTTTGCCATTATTTGCCACAATTTTTCTTTTTGCCATTTTCCCCTGGCAGGGATTGAACCCACAGATTTCTGCTTATGAGGCTAGTGCGCGCTCCCTGAGCCACACTAGCTCTGTAGTAAAACCAAGTCAAAATGTATACTTCAGTGGGAGACCAGTTCTTCTTTTTCCTGTAGTGGGGTCAGTCTAGCCCGGATTCTCCCAAAACTTGAAAAGATTCCTTCTTTCATCCATCGCTTTAGAGTCCTCGTTTTAGAGACTGCTGCTCCGGGGAGTCTGGCTTGCTAAGGTAATTTGGGAAACTACATCTCTCATGTATATAAAATTGCCTCAAAAGCTTCACATGTCTTCTGTTGTCTCATTGTCTTGTGCTCCTGAGACCACATTCCCTTCCCTTTGGTGAGAAACCATGTTCTTGATCCCAAAGGAGGGGGGTGGTCAGTCTAGATGTCCCTTGATGGGGTCTTATTTGTATATGATTTCTGTTCTCCCCAAAATTAACACAGTTTGTGCCACACAAAGTTTCTCGAGTAGAACAACTACTTTCAAAGTAAAGAACACAGAAAGAAACAGGAAAAACACTTTCAAAATTCAAACCAGGAACATATTTTCTTTATTATTTAAAAAATACTATTAAAAATGAAAAATTTACTTTGGCAGGGGAGGGGAAATCAAACCCACAGACTTATGTTTATCAGGCCATGGCTGCCTATAGAAAATTTCCATTCAGAACTTGTATTTTAGCTGGGTCAGTCTATAAAAACTTTTTATAAAAACTTTGAAAATTTGCCAAAAATCCATGAATAAGTCAAAAGTTATGAAATTTGATGAGCTAGCAGTGATCCATGTATTCTACCACGGTAGCAAGTTTCATCATGATTGGTCTAAAAATGAGGGAGGGACAATCCCTGAAGATTTGCCAGTGCTGTTTCTTTCCTACTGCACATGCGTGTCTGCCATTAACAAAGCAATTTGGAAATTTCAGAAATTTCAGATATTTCTGACTTTTTTTCTGGAAAAATTCAGAAGAAATAATTTCTGATCTGAATCGCCAGTGCCCCCTACATCTGAAACGAGTTTTGAACCCTTTTTGGGGATCAAACAAGCCTAATGGATATTACCACCATTGAGTAAAAGAAGTTGAAAAATGTGTGTTTGTGGTGGTGGTGGGGGGGCTAATAATAACAAACTTTATACCCCGCCCCATCTCCCCAATGGGGACTCAGGGGGGCTCACACAAGGCCAAGGCCAAACAACAAATTACAATAAAATAAAATCAAAACATCAGCAATGAACACAATAAAAATGATACATACATATAAATAAAAACAATATACAGCTAGATATCTGAAACCACAAAGACAGGGCGGGCTGCAAGCACATATATAAAATGTTAAAATGTTAAAACTTAGGGTGGGATACTTGAAATAGCATCCTTTACAGGGAAAACATCCTTTATGTGGGGAGGGGGGATGGACTCCAAGAACGGGGACATTGAGAAGAGCAATGATAGAAATTAAATAACTCCAAAAGCACATCGGAAGAGCCAAGTTTTCAGGTGTTTTTAAAGGTCTCCAGAGTGGGGGCTTTCCTAATCTCTCCGGGCTACTGCCGTAATGCCATTTTTCTAGACCTTGAGCAACATCTGATCACTGTTCGATACATAACTAGTTTGACCCTTGTCATTCTGGCAGCACATATAGCCCTTAATTTCTATAGCAGTTTCCACCCTCTATGTACCAAAGAAAGACCCATGCATTGTTAGAAGCTGATACTTTAAACAAATGACTGTTGCTATTTCAGAAAACAGAGAAAGTAACTCGAGGCTTTGCTATGTCATTGAATTTTTCTTTTAAAAAATGTTTTATTTTTAAAAGCCTCATTATTTTCAAATGGGCAAGCAAACAAACATGCCTTGAGAAGAACTGAGTTCATGACTGTCACAAAACAATGGAAGTCAGCATGGTAATGAGCCAATTTCTGTGGAAATGATCTCATTAATGCTAACTTTTTGCTGACTCCCAACTGATTCATGGATGCTTTGAATGAAAAGAGAGATGGGGGGATGGGGAAGAAAAAGAGTCCAAAAGGACAGATTCAGAAGAGATAAGAATTCAATATGCTTTCCTCTTGCAACTTCAATCTATATACCAGCTGCAGCTCAAAGAAAATATCCTTCTCAGCAAAGCACACATACATATTCTTGTAGATTTTGCAAATCATATTAGATACAATTTATACCTTGAATTTTTCTGTAATGCAAATTATAACTGTCCACATAATTAAAGCAAATACTGATGTCCATTTGAGTGGTGGCCACAGTTGCATATCAAGAATGTGACCCTAACTTGACCTTTATTCAAGATGTTAAAGGAGTGATCTGAAATTTATACAAAATTATTACACTTCGGCTAATGCAGATCATTGTGTTGTATTTTTGTTGTTGTGGTAATTTAATTATGAAAATCAGTTTATCAAAAAGGAGAAAGATCAAAGCAACAACCTAGCTTTTGATTAGGCTGGTGATTACAAGTCAGGAATGGACGTGTACTAGATGCATTAGTGAAATGGGTATGCACATTGATCATATGTGGTGAAATTCTGTTTGAATAATGATTTTTAGGCTGCTGGTTTGTCATTCCTGTATCAAACATATCACTGGTTTAAAGTCCAGAATTGTCAATTGATGATTAACAGTTATTATCATTATCACTATTAGTAGCAGTTGTAGTGATATTTGTATCCTGCTTTTATCTTGGTGATTGAGACCAAAACAGAGTTGGATATAGTTTTCCAAAATGCAGAAATTAATAATTTCAGTATTAGATCAGTTAAGAAAAGTTGAAGAGGTGGAAAGGCATATTTGTTTATAGTTGATGACCAAACATAATTGTTGGAATTGATAGAGTGTATCATAGTAGTGAAATGTTAATTTGTGTGTGTGTGTGTGTGTGTGTGTGTGTGTGTGTATATATATATATATATATATATATATATATATATATAGTGCTATATTATAGTAAAGATGCAATGCACACTGCTGGAGCAGAAAGGGTTAACCAGCAGTGTTATGTAGAGTGGGAAGTGACGTAGGATGCCTAGCCCAACTTCCCTCGGCATTTTGTATAAAGCCTTGTTATCTATCCTTGGTGTGTGCTCTCTGAGAGATTGTGCTGAGGAGTGAAGTGGATTTTGTTTTGTGAGTAAAGCTTTGTTTTTTTTAACTGCCGACTCAGCGTCCTGATTTATCTAAGAAGCTTCGCAACACCAACCACACGCTGCAAAGAATTTAAAAATACCTAACAATGGCTATGGGCCCAGTGCCAAGGAGGAAGGTGATAAAGTTTGTTTGAAGCTTAGAGTTTTGAAAAAGGACGCAAGGCTAAATTGGAGCTGCTGCAGAAGAGTTTTTACTGCTAGAGGGGAGACGGTGTGTTTCCAGTGAAGAAGCAGAGATCTGCACAGCGGGGCGTGCTGGGACCCTGAGGATTTATGGTCCTGGAGTGTGAAGCCATAAAGCCACTGAGTCTTGTGAGTAGCCAGATCAGAGGGGAGATTGCCGGAGGCTATAGAAAAATAGCTGGGCTGAATTTTGGGTGCAACCGAAGATCTTCCAAGGAAAAAGCTGACTGGGTTTAATCCACTGACTAAGATAGAGAACAGCCATAAATCCATGATGTGCCTTGATGTGAAGAAGATCGCCAGGTGCCTGCTGTGAGTAAATGGTGTTGAAATACAGAGGCTGGGCTGTGAATCCGAGAAAAGGAGATCTTCTGAGTGAAAGGGGAAATGTCTACACGCAATCCACTTACAGAGATGGCAAATGGAATTGACCATAACTTTAAAGAATGGTCTGAGAGCATGGAAAACCTACAAGCCAGAGGTGAGCTGCAAATTGATGACTTTGTCCAGTGTGTGAAGTGCCTACTGACAAAGGAGAAATTGCACAATGCCATTGCAATATGCAGGAGCATTTTGGATGTAATGGAAAGAGTGTTTGTGCAGAAAGATTTGGCCAGCCTGAGGGGAAAGCAGAATGTTTCCAGAGTTGCCAGGCTGAGGTGGAGCCATTGAAGAAGCAGCAAGGAGCATGCAGGCTTGAGGAGCAGATGCCAAGGCTAGAAGGAGCAGTACATGTCCTTAGGCCTGAGGAGAAGCAGACTAAGATGATGAAGATTGGCTGCCAACCTGTGGAGCATGCAGAGGAAAGGCATTGCCAGATAGAGCCATTGAGGGAGACAGACAGATGCAAGGAGCAGCGAGTAGCATGCCGGCCTGAGGGGGAGTTGCAAAGGCTGAAAGGAATAGTTCCTGCCCTTGGGTATGCGGAGGAGTTGCCAGAGCTGCAGTTACAGACGGAGTCTAAAAAGAACCTGTCCTTGGAGGAGAAGCAAGGATCATGTCAGCTTGAGGGGGAGTCACCCAAGCCGAGGCCGAGAGAAATGAAGCCAGTATCTGCCAATGTGTGTGTGCCTGCAGCAAGGAAGTGTTTTATCTGCAATTCAAAGGAACACCTGGCTCGAGATTGCAAAGTGAAGAAAAGAGGCCATTACAACAGAGGCAGAGGACGTGGAGGTGGATCATCAAGTCAACCTGGAGCAAGAGTGATGGTGGCTGCAGTAGGATGTAATTCCAGTAGAAGCAGTAAATGGATTTTAGACTCTGGAGCAACTCACCATATCACTAATGATTTGGCTAATTTGAGAAATGTTGAGACTTTGTATGGATCATCATTATCTCTTGCAAATAACGCAGTACAAATTTTCAACAAATTTGGAACTTGTTACATTTCTTGTTTAAAAATGTACTGGCAAAAGGTTTTGTTTGTTCCAGAAATGAAGTCTAATTTATTGAGTGTAGCTGAGTTAACAGGACAACAGTATAGAGTGTCATTCAAGGGAATATACTGTTATATTTACAACAGAGAAGGAAAACTAGTTGGCAAGGGAGTAAAATGTAATAAAATGTATGAAATGTTTGATAAAGTCAACGGTTTTTGTGTAGAAGACAATGTGGAAGTTATGTGTGTTGGTAGTACAATTCAGCATGACAGATGCTTACATTTGTTCCACAGAGTAATGGGGCATGCTAGCATGGAAGTTTTGAAGAAGACATTAGATTTATGCCCTGAATATAAAATGGAACAATGCTTTTGTGATTTGCAATGCGCAATTTGTGATAAAGTGAAAACTGTGCCTCTAAATTACAATAAGAGATCAAAGATAAAAGTAACCAATTTGTTTGAGGCAGCACATGTTTGTATAGAAGGTCCTTTTGAGAAAAGTGTTGGTGGTTCTGTACGCAATGCTCTTTGTAGAACGTTTGAGCCGATTTTCGTATGTGTATTTTTTTGATGACCTGTCTGAAGCAAAAGAAAAATTAACAAGCTGGTTGAATTTGATTGAAAATGGATATGGAGTGACATTGGGTAAATTGTTTTTTGATAAAGGAATGGAAATCTGTGGTGCAGAGCTAAAACAAGTGCTAAGAAATAGAAATGTAGAATGTGTTAACATTGAAGAGTTAAAGGGAGAAGAGAGTGTAGCATTGAAAAAAATGCAAGCATTGAGGGAAATGAAGAAATGCATTCTAAAGGACAGCAAGTTCTCACAAGTGTATTGGACGGAAATCCTAAATACTAGCAATTACCTTATGAATAGGTTGTGGGATCAATGCATACAAGACATTCCTTTTAGAAAAATGTATGACCGCGTTCCTTGTTACAAATATCTCAAAGTATTTGGTCAAAAGGCAAAGATGTTTTTGTCAGCAAAAGAAAGAACCAATAAGAAAGTAAAACATAAAGAGGTGAAGTTCATAGGATATGCAAAAAAATGGTTGTTATAGGTTATTGGATAGCCCAAACACAGTGAAGTTCTCAAAACTAGCATATTTCAGCAAAATAGAAGATTGGAATGAAATTCATTCAAATACTGAAAACCTACATGGGATTCCAGAAGAAAAATGTAGTGGGACACTCAAAAGAGGGGAGAGTCCATCTAGTGTTGAGAGTCAGAAACAACAGATAGTGAGGTCTAAGATTGTATCATCCTCACAGAGTGAAGGAAAGAAAGAGAGTAGCAGTACACCTGAAAGAAGACAGGCAGGTACACAAAAGGTAAAGACACCTACATCCCAAGAAAAAGTTACATCTAGAGCAGTTAAGCAGGAGGTGAAAGAAGAAGTTAAAACAGTCAGTGTAAATCAAAACGCAAGGAAGAGCAAAGGACAAGGAGTCGGGGAAGAATGAGAAAAAAGACCAGATGTCGGGAAAACAACGGAAAAGACTAAGGGAGAAATCCCCATTACTAGACTTAGACTTGATGGATTTTGGGCAGGCTGGCGCAGAGGGAGGAAGCAAGAAAGAAGATGGCGCAGAGGTTTAAATTTTATTCACAAAATGTGAACGGCTTAAATAGCCCCAATAAACGTAATAAAGTGTGGAATCAATTAAAAAAAGGAAAATTTGATATAATTTCTTTACAGGAAACACATATTTCTCAGAAGCATGTGAAATATTTAAACCAAAAACAATTTGGAAAAGTTTATTTTGCTTCAGCTCAGGAAAAAGAAGAGAGGGTGGTAACCTTTGTCAATGAGAGAATCCAATCACATCAAGTATTTAAGGATCAAGAAGGTCGACAATTGGGAGTTATTTTGGAGATAGAGGAAAAGACATTGATATGCAATGTTTATACACCCAATGGGGCCAAGGAGAAATTTGTGGAAGCATTAAATAGAAGAATCAGAGAACAAGAGTTCGATTATCTTCTAATAATGGGAGACTTCAACGGGGTGTGGAATGCGAGCTTGGATAAATCAGGAGGGAAGTCAGTGGAGAAAGACTATAGGAAAGGAAAAACAAACAAGGGGGAAATGCCAAAATGTTTTAAAAGTCTTTTGGAGGACCTCAATCTAGTAGATCTTTGGAGACATTATCATAAAGGGGAAAGGGACTATACTTTCTTTTCAAATCCCCATCAGTCATGGTCGCGTATCGACATGGCCTGGGGCTCCAAGGACATGGTAACGAAGATCAAAAAAATTAAAATTCTGACCAGAATAACATCAGATCACGCACCGTTGGAGTGGACAATGGACAACATAAAAATAGGAGGGGAACTTTTAGGTGGAGATTAAATGACCAGCTACTAAAAGCACCCAAAGACATAGAGAAAAGCAGAGATATGCTGAAGGAATTTTTATATTTAATAAAGAAGAAGACTCCCAATAGAAATAATTTGGGACACAGCCAAAGCCTTTATGCGAGGACATTACATCCAGCAAGCAGCGAGAAGGAATAGGGAAAAACGAAATAAATGTATACAACTGGAGATGGAAATTTCCATATGGGAAAAAAAACTAAAAAATAACCCAAGAGATATTAAAATTAGAACCCAATTGGATTTGTTTAAAAGACAAATGGAAACCCTCCAATTGGAGGACATAACAAAGAAACTCAACCTAATGAAACAAAAGCATTTTGAAAATGCGAACAAAGTGGGGCGTTGGCTAGCCTGGAAGATCAAAAGCAGGAGACAAAAGCTGAACAAACAAATAAATGAGGAGAAATTAGGGCTGCAGTCAAAACTTTAGCATTAAATAAGAGTCCAGGCCCGGACGGTTTCTCATCTCACTTTTATAAGGTGCACACAGAGGAGCTGATACCATCAATGCTAAAAGTAATGAACAAAGTCCTGAACGAAGGCAAACTTCCACCCTCCTGGACCTACTCTAACATCACTTTGATACCAAAGGATGATTCAGACGTCAAGACCCCCAAAAGCTTTCGTCCAATTGCCCTACTGAATACGGACTATAAGATCTTCACGGGCATATTGGCAGCAAGATTGAAGGCGGTCTTGAAAGAGAGAGTGCACAAGGACCAAACAGGCTTTCTCCCAGGCCGTCAAATCAAAGACAATACCAGGTTAATCCTGAATATAATTGAATATTATAATAAACATACCCAAAAGGAAGTCGGCATCCTATTTTTGGATGCCGAAAAGGCCTTTGATAAGGTCAACTGGAATTTTATATTTGAGTTGATTAGAGAAATGGACATGGGGTTTTATTTTGAGAACACGATAAGGTCAATTTATGACAAACAAACTGCAAAAATTCTTATAAATGGCCAGTTGACAAAAGAAATCAAATTAATGAAAGGCACAAGACAAGGCTGCCCGTTGTCACCTTTGATTTTCGTAATGACATTAGAAGTGTTGTTAGAAAGCATAAGACAAAATAAAGAAATTAAAGGGCTGAAAATCCCCAACAATACATATAAGGTCTCAGCGTATGCAGACGACATGGTCTGCGTAATAGAAGACCCCCTGCAGCAATGGGAAGTGTGGTGGAAGGAATTAGAGGCGTACGGGAAAGTCGCTGGGTTAAAAATTAATAAGGAAAAAACTAAGTTTATCGTTAAGAATATGACGGAAAAGAAAAAAGAGATTCTGCAAAGAATAACAGGAATCAAGATAGAGAAAATGGTCCGGTATTTAGGAGTATTCTTGACAGGAAGCAACGCCCATCTACTCAGAATAATTATGAAAGAAAATGGAGGGAAATAAGATTAAAGCTAAAAAAATGGAGTAAGCTGCAACTTTCATTGATGGGTAGGATAGCCCTGGTTAAGATGTCGGTATTACCCGAAATATTATTTTGTTTCAAACAATACCAGGGCTTAGGACAAAGACAATGTTGGAAGAGTGGAGAAAGGATATAATAAAATTCGTATGGCTAAATAAGAGGGCCAGGATAGGATTTCCACAGTTGAAAGACAACATTACAAGAGGAGGCTTGGCACTCCCGGACTTCCAAATCTATTACGAATCTGCAGTACTAGTTTGGTTGAAAGAATGGGTAACACTGACAAAAAAGAAACTTCTGGCTTTGGAAGGAGAAGATCTCCGCCGGGGATGGCATAGCTATCTCTGGAGGGAAAAAGTCAAGGTAGAAAAAGACTTTAGGAACCATTTCATAAGGGCGGCGCTTATAAAGGTGTGGGATAAGCACAAAGAAAGACTATGTAAAAAAACTCCACTCTGGTTCTCTCCGACGGAGGCAGACCATAAGAGGGAAATCCCAAGGGAGAGGTGGCTGACGTACAAAAATGTACTAAAGATTAAAGGGCAGGAAGTAGACCTGATGACTCTGGAGGAGATACAGAGAGTAGAACCGGGAACAACGTGGTTCCACTACTGGCAAATAAAGGAGAGTTACAAACAAGACAGGAAAAAGGGGTTTGAAATAAAAGACTCTAGCTGGTCTAAAATAGTAAAGAGTGATACTAAAATAATACGGAAATCATATCAATTACTACTTGGCTGGGACACGGAAGAAAATCTTATTAAGGAGGTAATGGTAAGGTGGGCCAGATTGGTAGGTCACACTATAGATTTGCACAAATGGGAAGAAGTGTGGTCTAAAAATTAAAATTTACCTCTGCGACTGAGATAAAAGAAAATTGGTATAAGGTATTTTATATGTGGTATTTAACACCAGAAAAACTTGCGAAATTTAGCAGAGGCAAAATAAAAGCAAAATGTTGGAAATGTGGAACGAATGTCGGGACCTATTCCCACGTGTGGTGGGACTGTAAATTGGTAAAGAAATTTTGGTGGGAGGTATTTAAGAGGACAAAGGAAATTCTGGGAAAAAAATTTGATTTTAGGCCAGAATATTTTTGCTGGGAATATTTGATTTTGAATTAGATAAAAATGAAGAAAAATCCTTTTTATTTGGTCGCGCCGCAAGGATAAGTCTGGCAAGATTCTGGAAACTTAAGGAAGTACCAACATACCAAGATTGGTTAAAAAAAGCCTTTGATATAATGAACATGGATCTGCTAACACAGAAAGTATCACAAAATAGGTTATTTGAAAACAGGACAGACTGGAGTAAATATACCAATTACTTAAAGGTGAAGAAATACAAACTACTATGAAAGATAGTAGTATAGAACTGAACACATGGAAGAAATGGACAGCAAACTTTCAGATCACAGAAAGGGGAAGCAAAAATACCCCGCTGTGTATTAGGAGAACGAAGCACGAGCCTCCGCAAAACGGTTAAGGAGGACAATAAGGGAATGTATTTGTGTTGGTGTAGTGGGGGCGGGAGGGGGTACTGATTTTAGGTTCCGTTATTGTTAGGATGTGGTGTATGACTTTGTTAACGTGTACGCCGACGTCTAGGTCGGCAGTTGGTGTTGTCTTGTCATGTTTGGTGATGAAATGAATAAAAATTATTAAAAAAAAAAACGCAAGGAAGAAAAATTTGCAGAAATATATGTTAGAGCCTTTTTTATCACAACCAGGAAAATTCCATAAAGTTCCTTGTGAAGATGATTTCATTGACACTGATGATTGTGTCACAGTCTATGAGTAAAAATGTGTATTGTGCTTAAAATGTACAGTATGAGATGTGTAGTGTGTCTATATTGTGTACAGAGGAATGCAGTAATATCTTAAAGTTAAAAGATTCTGCAGGAAGTGATTGTGTTTGTGATGAAGTAATACGAGACATCTATATATGTATAATAGCCTCTGTATATGTGACATATGTGACATATGAGAATACTGTATGTAAAAGTAAAAAAATACATTAACAGTGTGGAATAAGAAATCAACATTTCAGAGGGGAATTGTTGGAATTGATAGAGTGTATCATAGTAGTGAAATGTTAATTTGTGTGTGTGTGTGTGTGTATATATATATATATATATATATATATATAGTGCTATATTATAGTAAAGATGCAATGCACACTGCTGGAGCAGAAAGGGTTAACCAGCAGTGTTATGTAGAGTGGGAAGTGACGTAGGATGCCTAGCCCAACTTCCCTCGGCGTTTTGTATAAAGCCTTGTTATCTATCCTCGGTGTGTGCTCTCTGAGAGATTGTGCTGAGGAGTGAAGTGGATTTTGTTTTGTGAGTAAAGCTTTGTTTTTTTTGAACTGCCGACTCAGCGTCCTGATTTATCTAAGAAGCTTCGCAACACCAACCACACGCTGCAAAGAATTTAAAAATACCTAACAATAATCTCAAGACTAGATTACTGTAATGCTCTTTATATTGGCCTGCCTTTGACGGTGATCTGGAAGCTCAAGCTAGTGCAAAATGCTGGGGAGCCTGCAAGCTGCCATATAACACCAGTCCTCCTGCAGTTGCACTGGCACCGATTGAGCACCGGATCAGTTTCAAAGTGTTAGTTCTAACTTTCAAGGCCTTATATGGTCTGAGGCCAGTGTACTTAAGGGATAACCTTATCCCATATAAACCCCAGAGATCACTGCGATCTGAAGACCAAGATCTTTTGGAAATCCCTAGTTTGAAGAGGTTCTGCCTGATGGCAACCAGACAAAGGGCCTTTACAATCATTGCTCCTTCGTTATGGAATGCCCTTCCCCCTGAGGTCCGAGCACTTCGGGACCTGGTGGCATTCCGCGGGGCCTGCAAAACCTACCTTTTTCAGCAGGCTTTTGGAATATACTAGTAGAATTAATCTTCAATCATTGTTTTTAATTATCTGTGTATTATCTTTTATGTAAACAGTCCCGAGCCTCTGGGAGTGGCGGTCTAGAAATTGAAGTAATAATAGATAAATAAATAATCATAAAATTACAACACCAAACACAGGGAACTGGGTTAAAATAAAAGCAACTTTAATTGATCTAAAACCCATTTAATATAATTGTGTCCCTGAAGGGGTAGGCAACCAATTGTGAGTTTAAATTTCCCCATGTGAAAACTTCCTGAACCTTGAACAAAAGTTTGGACCTGATCCCTAAGGGAAAAATCCAATTGTATGGGTTGCTTAGACTGTCTGATTGTTTTCTGGAAGGCAAGAGGAGAACATCCCCTCCCAAGTCCCAAAACTTTATTAGAGAAAGGAACACTATCTCAGGTCCCAAGAACTAAAAAAGCCATTCCAGAGCCCTACCTTTCACCAAAATCTTCAATACTTCAGTGAAGATATATTAATTGACATAATATCTGACCAATTGTATAAGGTCATTAGATACAGCATGAGATAGACAAAATAAAGTAAAATAAAACCTGTAAAGGGGAGAAAATTCCTACCTGGATCAGAAGTGACCAGCAAAGCTCACACTGAACTGAGAGCCAAAGGGTGGGTTGATTGTTAAGCAAGTATGTGGAATGGTGGACTGTTTTTAAATAACCTACTCAACCCCGTGTATGTTCAGACTGGGCATGTTACCTCAAGCCACTTCAGCTATGGTCTCTATCTACTGAAGACATCATAGCCTCAAAAGCTTCTCTGGCAGGAATGAAGATGTCTGTGTGGGAAGGATGTGACTTTTCACTAATGTCTTTCCCTAATGAAGCAATGCATCATTTTGGAATGTCCTGTGTGTAAAAGTCTTTGCAAACAGCAGATCCAAAGGCTAGGCTATTACAGTTTGTGACTTATTTTGGATAAAATTTGCATATATTTTCTTAAGATAAAGACATAATTTTCCTGCAAATGCAACAGCATTTTCTCTACAAACCAGAGCATGCTTCCTGCACAGAAAATGTTGTTTTCTGCACAGCAAAGTGCAAGTTTAATAAATTCTGAACTGCAACATTCTTTCACAATGCGGGCCCTAGCTCCACCCCATAATCACACACACACACAGACAATGTCAATTAACTATTTATTGAATCAAAAGGATAGCAGGTGAAAAGGATAGAATGTCAATTAAAAAGTAGAATCAATAAGTACAAGGTAAAAAGTAATTGGTTTCAAAAGCAATCCAAAACGAGGAGATCTCAAAAAGCAACTGGGTTGCTAAACATTCTCATAAGCTTCAGATTCTCATTGTCAGGGTTTCTTTATACTCCAGAAACATATGATACAATCATTTAATAAATATTTTCAAATATTATTTCCATCCTTACAGTGGGGCACTATATCTCATGAATACAACATTTTCTGAAGGAAGTTCAGCATGATTAGATAACACTAGAGCCCCTAGTGGCTCAATGGATTAAACCCTTGTGCCGGCAGGACTGCTGACCAACAGGTCAGCAGTTCAAATCCGAGGAGAGCAGGTTGAGCTCCCTCTGTCAGCTCCAGCTTTCCTTGTGAGTACATGAGAGAAGCCTCCCACAAGGATGGTAAAAAGCATTAAACATCCGGGTGTCCCCTGGGCAAAGTCCTTGCAGATAGACGATTCCCTCACACCAGAAGTGAGTTTTCTCAAGTCACTCCTGACAGACACACACACACACACAAATTAGGCAACAGAGCATATGATGGGTAGCCATACTCCCATCCTATTAATGAAAGATCAGTCATTCTAATCCCAAAAGATGTTAAATTGGCTTGATTCAAGTTTAACTTAATTCCACATTTTAAAAATAAAGAAATAAGTGCAAGTTTTCAGACATTCCTAAAATTTCTTCAATGCTCCCCCTATTTTATTTTATTTTATTTCAGCAGAAATGTCAGTGTTTATTATTTAAGTGTTATTGCAATTGGGTTTTTTTAAAAAAAGGATTGAGGAGTGATGGCCGTTGCCAAGGATGTTAAAGAGATGCTGAGTGACTCATTGTAGTCCAGCTGAAAAACACCTGTGCTTTTTCTTGTTTGTATGCCAAAGATCTGAAAGAACTATTAGTTGCAGTTTGTAAAGGAGGTAACTATGACAGATAGTGGGTGAATCAAGAACATCTTTAGTCAGACATCTACAACATGAAGGAGGACATTCATTTACTCTCCCAAATTATCCTAAAGTCTTCTTGTTAATCTTAAATGTCACTATTGTCTGTCCTCCCACTAATCACCTCGAACTATTCATATAGTCTGTTAAATACATTTTACATGAAGAGAGCAATCTAAAAATAAGCAGCCATCATTCTTCTACATCTTTGATTTATCATATAAATCCAGTTCAGATCTTTATATTTTTGCTATCTACAAAAAAGAAATGCAGATGGAAGATGTCATGCCTGAACAATATTTCATAGAGGTTTACATTTTGGAAAGTTGGTTGCATCATTTTTTGTCTTTGTGTGTTGGGAACTAGGCTTGGTTGATTAAAAATAAAAAGGTTCAGAACTTGTTTCAGGTGTAGGGGGTGCTGGTAGTTCAGATCTAAAGTCAATTCCGATTTTCACAGAAAAAAGTTCAAAACTTTTCAAAACTTCGGAGAGTTCCAAATCCTTTGTTAATGTTTTCAGTGTTATTTCCTGTTTCATTGGGTGGTCTTTACTTTGAAAATAGTTTTTTTAATTCCAGAAGCATGGGGGAGCAAAGGGAAGAAATCCATCCACTCTGGTTAAAACTGCTTCTCTCGCCCAAGACTGACGCGGGACGTAAAGGAAATGAAGGGAATCCATCCAACTGGTTTAAACTGCTTCACTCACTCAACACTGATGCGGGAGGGAAAGGAAATGAAAGGAATCCATCCACACTGGGTTAAACCGCTTCTTTAGCCCAAGACTTATACGGGAGGGAAAGGAAACGAAGGGAATCCATCCACACTGGTTTAAACTGCTTCTCTCGCCCAAGACTTACGTGCGAGGGAAAGGAAATGAAGGGAATCTAACCACACTGGGTCAAAATGCTTCTCTGGCTTGAACTGAGGCCAGGGAACAGAATCCATCCACACTGGTTTAAACTGGTTCTCTCGCCCAAGACTTACATGCGAAAAGATGGATCATTTCCAACTCACTTCCTGGCTGATTGAGGCCAGGGAACAGAAATGGATCATTTCCAACTCACTTCCTGAAAAGAAATGCTTGGGAAGGACAAAGAGACTTCCGGTTCCCTTAAAAACTTCAAAATCACTTCAAAAAGGAAATCTTTCCGAATTTATTCCGAATTACGAAGATTCTGACTGAACCTAACCATGCCTATTGGGAACCTTAATACAGCTATTTGTGCACATGCACACCTTTTTCCAAGGAGTGTTCAAACTCTTGTCATTCAAATTACCAAAAACTGGACATCAAATCAGATTTTCCATGGCTTTGAAGCTGAACAGACCTCAAAATCATAATGGCCAATGCCTGCTTAAAAATTTGGAGCATAGACAGAAGGCTAGGCATATGGAAATGAATGTGTCACTGAAGTAACAGTCTGTCCCAAGTACCAATGCCAATAAATGTGACTAAAGATTCATAATAAGGAAAAATAGAAAATAAAACTCTTTAAAAAAAGAATAATTATGCTGCATTTACTGTTTCTGTGTAAAAATCTTTACTTGTTTTTTCAGTCAGTCAGTCAGTAGCCTTTATTTCGGTCAACAAACCATCGGCTAAACTTGTTTTTTGAAACTAACACATTGGCTGAGTAGTGACAAAAATTCTATCATGAAAAGAAGCAATGTTTTCATGGATTATTACAATATCACAGGGTAATTAAGTGACAAAATCATGAAGTATGTATAGTAAAGATATGAATTATGAATGTTACATTGTGAAATGAGACCTTTTTAAATATTCTCATTAGCAAATTATATGAAAACAGATGAACTGGAACATAAGCATCAGTTTGATCTCTGAGTTCCCAACCTCCTTTTTAATTTCTTTTCAAATGTTCATAATGTTTAACAAAGAAGAAGTAAAACAAAGAAAGGGTAGCTCTTCTTTTCTAGTGGAAATAAAACATGCATTGAAGATGTATGCCAAAACCCTACATCATCATTGTACATCAAACCATTTTAGTTATATTTATTAAGTAGCAGTAACTCTAAGAAACATAACAAGACTCTAAAAAGAGTGTTAGATGTACATTGGTGCCCGAAGCAAATAATGCAGTTCACTTTAGTCCAATGTGATGTGTGGATTATATATCTGCTCTGTTGTACATTGGTTCCATTGTGCTATAGTAATTTTTCTGGTTCTGCTATATAGTAATGTAACAGCAGCATGGCTACTTCATATGGACATTCTCTCGGCATTACTTCGCGAACGAAGATTCAGGAAGGACTCATCCCACGCTTTTTACAAGCGTGTCGATGACTAAAAAGGCCAATCTGAGATAGGCAAGTCCAGTTGCAGAAAGCACAGCAGAAAGTCTCCTTGGGTAATGTTGTTTCCAAATTGTGGTTCTTTCTGCATTGTCGTTTCTCTTCAAGACCCATTCGGCGTGTCTTCTCAAAAGAGGCCGCAGCATTGTGGATAGTGCTTCTCCATGTCTCCCGATGTGAGGCCAGGGTAGACCATTGTTGGTGATCAATCTGGCCGAGCCTGAGATGTTGTTTCAGGGAGTCCTTATATCTCTTTTTGGGGGCGCCTCTCTTGTGCTGACCTGTGGCGAGTTCACCATAGAGTAGTATCTTTGGGAGGCGGTGGTCCTCCATCCTAGAGACGTGCCCTGCCCAGTGCAGCGGTGTTCTCAATAGCATGGCCTCAATGCTGGTGATCCCTGCTTGCTCAAGGACAGCAACATTAGTCACATAGTCGGTCCAGTGTATATTTAGGATTGTGCGAAGACAGCGCTGATGAAAGCGTTAGAGGAGTTGTAGGTGTTGGCGATAGGTGACCCATGTTTCAGACCCATATAGGAGAATAGACAGTATGATAGCTCTGTACACACTTATTTTGGTGCTTTGCCTCAGGTGCTTGTTGCTCCAGACTCTTTTGTGAAGCCTTCCGAATGCACTATATGCCTTTGATAATCTATGCCTTTGATATGGACATTATGGTACTGCCTATTTACTTAAACTACAAATCCCCAACTGGATTCTGTCCATAATTTTCAATTTGTAGCTATTTGTAGAACAACTGACTAGATGGGGTGGTGGGGAAGTGGGGGGGAGTGGGGGGGAGTGGGGAGAGTCAGCTACAACAACTAAATACACAATTTAGTTTTCTCTGTGCAACCCACCAAATCAGCACTATTGTACTTAGAATTATTTTATGCATTTCTACTTGAAACTGAGTTCCACTGAGTTAAGTGGAGCTTAGTTCTAGAAGTGTGGAGGGAAGGAAAGAGATATCAGTCATTGTCTGTTTAAAATGTTCTGTAGCTTTTTCCATATAGGTTCCTTCTTTATAGCATTTTATTTTCATATAATTGGAACACAGATAAGTTGGATAACTCATCACAATTAAAAGATCTCCTTTCCATAATCCACAGGGGTGAATTTACTTTTCACAACACTAGCTAATAATCTTTCCCTGTGACTTAATCCAGAGCTAAGGCCTCCCCATGATTCCTGCAAAATAGGATCAAAAACAGTTATTGAAATGCTCAATTAAATCATTTGGTTCCCTTTCGAAAGTTCACTCAGTGATACTGGCTAGCCAAAATAAATCCCCTTCCTTTCCCTCCCCACATTTCTAGATATCCGGTTTAATTTTGAGTGGTGAGTCATATGGTATTCCCACGAATTACAAATAATAATAAACAATTATGAAAACTACTTCTACTTCAATTCTGCAAAAACAGCAGAGTGTTACAGAAGGGCATCCCAGCTCCTTCTGATCTAAAATACAATTGCATCTTCTTTCCTTTATTTTCCCTGTTTTATGATAGACACTTAAGAAATATTAAAATCTACACACATGTGTATGTGTGTGAGAAAGGGAGATCTTTCCATCTAATTTTAATTAAAGAATTGGATATTCCTTCTATTATTTAACAATAATAATGGTTCAAATTATTTGTAATGAAACAAGGAAGTTAAACCCAACAGCAATAGACTCTCAAAGAGAACCTAGGCATGGATCCTCTTTAAATTAATTTTTAACCTTTTTCTCAGGAATGGCTCCCTGAAAAAAGAAGAGAGAAGAAGCTTCCTTCTGCCCCAGTCATTCCATAGGCAGAGACTAAATGGGATGAAAATGTGAATTTGCTTCAACACTAGTGACAGTACAGCCTTTCTATTTTACCTGAGGTTACAGTCAGGTTTTGTAGCCCCCAAATACATTCCGTAGTGTTTTCCCATGTTCACCCTTTCTTTATGGCATTTTAATTTTATATAGCTGAAAGATAGATAAGTTGGATAATTCATCACAAACAATGAGCCAGGTGAGCTCACAAATTATGAATTAAAAGAACTACTTTCCATAATCCACAGGGGTTAATTTGCTTTTCACAACACTAGCTAATAACCATTCCCTGTGACTTAATGCAAAGCCAAGGCTTCCCATGATTCCTGCAAAATAGGATCAGAAACAATTATTGAAATGCTCAATTCAATCATTTGGTTACTTTAAATAATTTGTTGTAGCTTACACTGCCCCATCATCCAAGAAAGACAAAAAACATAAAGGCTGAGGAAGACCAGATGTGTTGGCTGACCTTGCCCTACAACCTGTTCCCTTTGAGATGATTGCTTCACCCATAGTAGACTCTAATGACTTATATGTGTCCTTGAATTTTTCAGAAATTAAGCTTTGGATCTTTCTCGGATGAACACAATTTTAAATTTCATTCTAAAAGGCACAAATGAATAATTGTATTATTTTATTCTCTCAGCTAAATCATCAAAAACATGTATTCGTGGTAAGCCATCAGCTTTGCAGTTTAAGACTTACTGTGTTTAAAAGATTTGGTTTTTATTGCACAAAACACTTGTTTCAGTATAGAAACTAAGTTGGCTATTTTTGACCATTTATTGAATACTGTATTTTATCATGTTACACTTCTTAACCCTTTTTTACTGAATAAAGGTGGCGCTACTATTAAACAATGAAAAAATCTGCCTTTGATCCTCCAGTTTGTTTGTTCCTTGTTATTGTTTTGAACCTTTCCCAACCCGGGGCAGCTGGGTTGGGAGAGACATTTGCCTCCTCCCCCGGAAAGAGAACATTTGAGTTCTGTTTGGAACTATTGCAAGAGGGCATGACCAGGCCCTTCACCTGGCCTACCCCCTTTCTCCATTCTGAAGCCGAGCATCGACTCACCACTCCTACCCATTAAAACAGTATATTAGGGTTGCCATTAAGGGGCCGGGTAGGAATATTTTCCCCTCTTACACTCTAGGAGGGTTTTTTCGCCTACCCTATACTGTTACAGGGCAAATTGGGATGGTGTGTCATTAAATAGGTGATCACAGTAAATGGTTAGGAAAAGCTAAAATTTGGTATTCACGCAAGGCACCTCCTTCAGGGGTGAAGGCCATTGACTAAAACACTCACCTAAGGTTCAATTTGATGAGGTGAGGGGAATTCTAATGGACTAGAAATAGAGAGAGTCGGATCTCAGATACCCCGAGAGGGACTTCTCCAACAGGTTTCACCACCCTTCCTCTCCTTTAACTGGTTAGGAGAAGTACTTGTCCTTATTTCTTCCTTCTCATCAGTAGAAACTTCAAAAAGTGGAGCAAGTCAGAAATGTAGAATGATCATTCCCTCCCTTCCCCCACCACACATTTTGAAGTGTGGGCAGCAAACCACTTCATTTATTTATTTATTGATTTACTACATTTGTATACCACCCCTCTTAGCCCAGGGGCAACTCGGAGCGGTTAACAATAGGCAACAATTCGATGCCAGAACAGTTACAACAATTACAACAATCATAAAATACTACTAAAACATTAACAGCAATATAAAAATATAAAAACCATACAAAACATTAAAAACATTATCAAAGTATCTACATATCAAATCATTGTCCAGTTGTGTCCATAATATCATTTGACTATGCCACATTTGGGATGGCCAATTCGAAAAGCCAGGTTTTCACCTTTTTTACAAAAGGTCAGAAGGGAGGGGGCTGATTTTATTTCTCTAAGCAGGGTGTTCCACAGTCGAGGGGCCACTGCTGAGAAGGCCCTGTTTCTTGTCCCCTCTGTGAGGAAAGCAAGAACAAGAGCAGGGCCTCCCCAGAGGATCTTAGCATCCTAGATGGTTCATAAGGAGAGATGTCCGTTTACGTTTGTTTCGGATAGGTAAGTTGGACTGAAACCATTTAACAGTTTATATGCTAAGGCCAGCACTTTGAATTGTGCTTGGAAACAGATTAGCAGCCAGTGGAGCTGGCGCAACAGAGAGGTTGTATGCTCTCTGAGCGCCACTCCTGTTAACAACCTAGCCACTGCCCATTGGACCATTTGGAGCTTCCGAACAATCTTCAGAGGCAACCCCACGTAGAGGGTGTTGCAGTAGTCTATACGGGATGTAACCAAAGCGTGGACTACTGTGGCCAAATCAGACTTCCCAAGGTATGGACACAGTTTTGCAGGCTTGTTTGCAAGTACTACAGCCTGCCCAGTCAGCCACAGCTAGTAATTCCATTGTCAAAAACTCCTGCACCCATGGAACCTGGTGAACCATCAGGAAATGTGTATGTGCATACTAATGCAGATATGCAATAATCCTCCTTGTAAGGTTGCATGGTATAGAATACTAGCAATACACAAATAAATTTAATTCATGAAAACATCACAAGCACTGAAAAACATTCCTATCCCCAATTGCAAGAAAAAAAAGCATTTCAGATTTTTTTTCCCCTACTGGCAGGGATTAGAATAATTCTTCATTTTATTTTATTTTTGTATTTGTATTTTGGGATTAATCACTCCAACAATGCTAACAAAAATTTGATTGCCAAAAAAAAAAAATCCACAATGCTTTTCTGTACAAAAACAATGCATTCTATGCAAGTGCTGCTGCTTCTCCTGCCGTTCCTCCTGCTTTCTTCTCTTAAGAGAGACCCAAAGCAGTGTCCCCTACGCCTAAGGATGAAAACTCACAGAAGCTGATGATTCATTATCCAGTGGGGCATCTTAATGAATCAAATATTAGGTGGAAAATGTAAGGATGATTTTGAACCCTACCCAAAAGAGTGTCTGCTCTGAGCAACATTAGTTGTCACTTCTGTGACTAAAGGCATCTCCACTGTAGAAGCTCCTAAACATATGGAGTGTGGTGAGCAGATAGGCAATGCACATATCTTTTGAGCAGTAACTCATACACTGATGTAAATGACAGCCTGTGAGCAGGCAATTTTGCTGTGTCTGTACTTTGGAGATTAATTGAAAGTCTAATAAACCATCAGGGAGAGAGGCAAGAAATGTTTATTCTAAGTACAGGCTGATTGGCACGGAGACAAGTCTATAATAAAGGATAAAATAAAGTCAGTCTTCTGTGGGGATCTTGGGTTTACCAGGATTTTTACTTCTTTATTTTATGCAAAACAATAATAGATGTTTAATGGTGCAGTACAGAAATAAGAGCATATGAGTGCCCCCAGCGTTCAATCTGTGATCACTAATGTATAATATAATTGCATATTACATATTTTCTGTCCTTGAAAGATATTCAACAATAGAATAGGTTTTTAAGGTGTCAAAATAATTATGAAAAAAGTAAAGATTCCCCCCCCTCTTTCCAAACAAATGTGTCTGACTTTGTTGTAATTTCCATTTCGATTTCTTATTTTATTTTCTCAGAAGGAAAATGTGTGTGTGTGTGTGTTTGGTTCACAGTGCCTACATCAAGTAAATCATCACTTCAATCCCTAGCAAGACTGATAAGAAAGATCTCCAAGTTCCTTTCAGTTAGAGCTCAGGAGATTTCTGGCTTTATTTCCCTTTACAGACATCTACACACACACACACACACACACACACACACACACACACACAAAAGAAATATCTCATCTGCAGACAAAAAAGGACAAAGAAGGAAGTTGAATTCATACTAGGACTCAATGGTATCCATCCACATCTGATGAAGGTGAATTTAATGAAAATTTTGAATGAAGAAAGTGTTATGAGCGGAGTAGATTATGGCTTCTGCCGGTTCAATGGAAGAAATTGAATTCTCAAAGCACAATTTCTTTTCAGGACTTAAGATGATACATATCTCAAAATGTCAGTGAGATGCCAGTTGTGGATTTCCTATACCATTTTGACCAATATGGTGTTATTATTCCATGTTGCAACGTTTTGTGTACAAAATTATGAAACCATTGACATCCATTTATCACTGACACTTAAGTGGACAGTAAATGTATTTGAGAAACAATTTCTGACCACTTAGTACAGAAACAGAAAATATTCAAATTCCAAGACTCTTTCATTTTCAATCTCTATTGGTGTCTGAAGAGGTCCTGGTGAAGCTGATGCAATTCTGATGCAGAACATTCAATTTATGTAGGACATAATTGTATGTGCATAGCTATGGCAAAATAAACAGCTGGTGGGATGCATTTTGCTTTGGGAGTCATAGTCCCCATCTACACTGGCCTTATATCACAGGATCTACTTCCAGATTATTTGCTTATCCCAGATTATCTGGCAGTAGAGACTCATATAATCTAGTTTAAAGCAGATAACCTGGGATCAGATCCTGGGATATAGGGCAGTGTAGAAGGGGCCATAGTCTCTTCGCTTGGATTCAACACAGCATAACAATTCATTGCCAATCTGCAGAAATGTGGATACAAGGGTTGTCTCCAAGTATCTTTTGCCTGCTAATCTCCAGCAGGAAAGTGATGCTGTCCAAATACATAGTGCTGACCATCTATTTGGCAGCAGGAAAAAGATAATCATATAACATAACATGTTTTGTCCTGTTATTGGACAGAGTGAGGTGACTGCCCAAGGCAGCAGAATCTGGGTGCCATGAGAGAAGAACAAATCGTTATTTATTTCCTTGGTTTTAATTTAGTGTTTACTGTCAGAGGATGGGGCTATGTATTTGCAGGATTTTATGCCTCAAATAATTACCTAGCTTTGTGTGTTATGCAATTCAGCTAAAGACTGGGGATTTTTGCTTGTTTGCCCCAGGCATCGAAATGTCTTGGGCTACTCTTGCAAAGCAGAGGGTTACTCTTTGGATCACAGCCATTCCATTTATTTTAAGAACGGAGCTCAGCCTCAAGAATATGATTGAAATAGCGGGGCTAGCTGGCACAGATATATTGCTCCTTTCAGGAGAGTTATATATCTTGATAGCTTCTGTATATCTTCACCAACAGTGCTAGCAGTGAGTAAGAATGCTTGGTAAAATGTCCCTTATGAAATGAACAGTCAAAAACGTTGACTTTATTTCGCAGCCTGTTGACCTAGACCATCAATTTTGCTTTACCCAGCAGTGATTTGCAACCATATGGACCACTTTTACAATGTACAGTGGATGTTGGAAGAAAACACTATTAATCCAATACCTGTACATACACATACAAAAGGTTCAGGCAAAGAAGTCTTGTAAGCATCATTTATTAAATTGACCTCCTTTCCTATGTTAGGGATAGATGACCATTTCATTACAACTAGTCCCTAATAACAACTTATGAACATTTGGATATTCAAAATGATTCTACTTTGAGATTTTTTTTTATAAAAAAGTGGGAGAAGCTTTGTATGTGTTTATTTTTGTACTTTCACGTCATCTCTCAACTTTGAATTTCATTTTTTTCCTTAAGCAAACAATACTATGAAATGTTTTTGCTTACCACATCTAGTATTAATTGGTGGTCACTTCTCCATGAAAATTAAAATTGGTATATTTTTCCTTTGAGAAGGAACATATACTTAAAATTCTAGGTTGAAATCATTTCATTTTCAGGCAAACTGAATAAGGGTTAAGTTATTTTAATTTTTAACAGTGGTAACATAAGTAAAATATGGTCTTCTTTATGCTCTTCAAGTTTTGGGAGAATCGGGGCCAGAACGGCCCTGCTGGAGGGAAAAGAAGAACTGGCTTCCCGCTGGGAAATGAATAAGTATAAGCTCTGAATCACTATTGCCACAGAGTGGCTGGTGGCTCCCTGAGAGAGTGCACCAGAACTAGGAGGTCGTGCATTCGATCCCTGCCAGGGAAAAATCTTCAAAGTTTTTATTAAAAACATTTTTATTAATAAAGAAAATCTGTTTCTGGTTTGAAAGTGTCATTTCCTGTTTCATTTGGTGTTCTTTACTTTGAAAGTAGTTGTTCTACTCCAGAAACTGTTAATCTGGGGGAGAACAGAAATCATATACAGAGAAGACCCCATCAAGGGACATTAAGTATAAGTTCCAAATTGCTATTGCCACAGAGCAGTGGCTCCTTGAGAGAGTGCACCGCCCCAGAACTGGGAGGTTGCAAGTTTGATAGCTGCCAGGGCAAAATCATGGCAAATGGTGGCAAATAATGACAAACAGTACACGGGGAGCCAAGGCGCATGTTTTGCCAAAAAGGAAGGTGTGGGGAGTCATGGAGGCGTCACTTTTGTGGTGGGCACATATCTTTATTGCAGGGATGACAGAAAAAGAAATGGTTAGGGTTGCTTATTGCTTTGCTGCCTTCTCTTTAGATACCTTTGTAGATTGATTCAATCAGTTTATTTTATATTTAGGTGAAGACTGTAGGAGTCCTTTGGCCATTTTGGCTAATGAGCAGCAAGGCAGTGCGGAAAATGAAATTTAACAGCAGGGTCTTTTGCAATCTCCACCATTAGGGGCCTGGCCTTCACAAACAACAACAATGGCTGTGCTTAGCACACCCACCTCATCCCCCTTTGCATCGCCGGGGGAGGGAAACCCATGGGATTTTAAAACTTTTTAAGCTTTACCAAAGTTGCTTAATGGTTGTGAAAATTAAAATAACTTTGGTAGACATTCGAACATTATGGAATCTTTCTGAGAAAAAAAGGTAAGAGGTTCAGATTTGGATTTTCCCCTCCCACTTTCCCTGCTTGGTTCAAAACTGCTTAGGAAGTCAAAAGTTGGAAGTTTTTTTACGACTTTCAGGCTCTTCAGAATGAACCCATCCAACTCTAGTTGTTAACATTCCAAAACCGTTTCTTCTTTTTTTCTGCAAACACTCCATGTGATCACTATTTTGAGTAGCACTACTCTAAATGATATCCAAGATCTCCACCCTTCTTCTAGTATTGAAAACCAACTAAGGGAAGAGCTCTCTCCCACTATTCTCATTTGAGTATAGCGCAAAAAAATGATTTCAAGAAGATCTCTTGTTGTTTTGTAAAGTACTTTGTCCTGCACTTTGTGGTTTATAGGATCATTTGCACTAAGTAGTTTTCTACTCATCCGCTGTAAAAAGAATAATAGATCAGAGGCCAAAGTTACTGTCAGCAAGCCATTTGTCCTCCCAAGAGTATTGTTATGTTTTTCTAACACACACAAAAAGCAAAAGTGTGCATTTATTCTTCTGTCTGGAAAAAAGCTTACATCTTTTAGATTTGATAGCAGTTAAATAAACAAATATGTTTCCCAATAGTATCACACCTTTGCCTGTAGGATACTTTTAGTTCCCCTCCATCTTTAATAATAACAGAGAGTGTAGCAGTTACATTGCAAAAGCACCCTTCCCAGGACGTTTTCCTTTCCCAGTTATACTGGGGATGAGGGAGCTCCCTTGCTATTACAGGTACCCAAACAAACTGAAGAAGCTGGATTGGCTGAAGAAAATGGCTAAAACAGATTCGGGCTCAAGCCTACTTGTTATCTGACTAAGGTCATGTTGATGTCAGAAGCAACTAGACCTGTGACTCAATCCTTCAAAAATATATTAGCAAGAGAAATTTAATCTGGGGATGGCTTCTCAAATCTAAGGCTGAGTCCAGCATTCCTGAGATGACTGTGGCTGGATCTACACTGCCCTATATCACAGCACCTGATCCCAGATTATCTGCTTTAAACTGGATTATAGGAATCTACACTGACATATAATCTGGCATAAGTAGATAATCTGGGATCAGATCCTGGGATATAGGGCAGGGTGGAGCCAGCCTCACCAAGTTCAGAAGCCAGATACAATACCAGTTCTGGGCCCAGTTCCTTAAGTATGCAAGTATAATATTATTTGATGGATGCGATTTGGTAGAATGTTTACCTACTATACCATTTATGGTTATGTCTACTTTATGGCATAAATCAGAGTGGAGATTTCTGTCTTCCACATAAGAAGTCTATTAAAAGGCAGTAGCAAGCATTCTTTTGTAATCCAATGTGATGACTACAACATGCACTCTGCATGTGTGTATGTGTGCACATGCACACATGTATGCAGGTACATGTGTGGATGTGTATAAGGGAAGAGATGCCCATTCAAAGTATTCTGTGGAAAACAATGTTTTCCTCCTTTCCTTCCTTTTCTCATCTGAATGACTAGAAGAAACATAAAATGCATACTCTTTCTCCTTTTCCCTGTTACTGCAATATTCAATTACTTCAGCTCTGCATGAGAGAGGAAACTAGATGGAAAAAGGAGCCATTTCTTCCTCACAAGTTCATCACCTTTTATAGTTCGTTTTCTGAGTAAGCCATTAAAACGATATAGTTCTCATTTTCAGAGAACGATGTCCTTTTGCCTTCTCAGAAAAACTACTACAAGAATAAGTTCCCAGAGAAAAAAAGAATAGTCAAGAGGACAGTACTACGAAGGGAAAAAAACACTTAAAATTCTAGTATATTCAGGGCCAGCTCTGTCAATAAGCAGAATAAGAAAACTGTCTCATACAGCAGATGTTGTGGGACATCATCAGCTTGCCACATATTTCCCTGTGCCCCTGGTCAATTCTTTCTGTTGGAGGATATAGTTGTGCCTCACATCTTACTCTACGATCTTATGTCCTTAAAACTACCGTTTTGCAATCCCATGAACAATAGTTAAACAAAATTCAACTATCAGCATATAGTATGCTTCTGTACATGAAATGGGATGAATACATTTTAACAGAACACTTTGGTTCAACCATCAATGGGCTGAAGACGCAATTTAAAGACTGACCTTGGAAATATCCCCAACCCTAAAAAGTCCACAAGGTAGTTTGGATTTAGAGCTCTACATAGATCCCCTAAATATGAGCTCCCAAAATATATCATGGAGATTACAGCAGTTACCTATCTAAATAACTTAATGAATAGATTATTCTTTTCATCCCTAGTGGAGAAAGATCAATGAAATAGATTTAAAAAGTTGTTTAAAAAAGTGTTTCTTAAATACTAAGAGACCATAAGGGAAATAATCTTGGACTGAATAAAATCTTCACATTTTAGGAGTTCTTCTGTGAAAATTGAGCACAAGGTTGTTTCATACATGAAATTCTATGGCAACACTGTACAAAAACACTATAGTGGGGGGGGGGGTGTCTAATTCTGTAAAAAAAATCCACATGCTATTCTTTTGTCTTGTTTTTGTGGAAAACCACGTTTTCTGTGTAAGAAACTACAATAGAAATCTTACACAAAAATGGATATATATATATACATATATATAACACAAATATTTTATATATATATATATATATATATATATAAATTTGTGTTATATATATATATATATATATATATATATGTTTTTAGGATAGACAGATCTTACAAAATATTGTTCACAAATATATATATATTTGTGAACAATATTTTTGTAAGATCTGTCTATCCTAAAAATATTGTGGAGAAATTTTTCACTGAGTTTAGTATCAAATTGACATGTTATTTTGAAATGACCCAGATTTTTAAATACTTTCTTGCAGAGGGAACAAAAGTCTAAAAATTAGTATAGATTTGCATTCCTATTTTACATTAGTAAAAATTAAATTGACTTCATAGTAACCCATCCCCACCTCTGTGCTTTCTTTTGTCAAAAGTGTTTTATCCCTCCATTTTCCTCTCCTCCTCCATCTCAGTGCTCACTGAATTTACAGTAAAACACAAGCTGAATGCCTGAACATCTAAAAACATCTAAATATCTAACGTCTAAAAACATATTAAAACTGTTAGCATCTAAAACATCTAAAAACAATTGACAATCATGCGCTCTACATTGGCCTTCCCTTGTCGATGATCCGGAAGCTTAAGCTGGTGCAGCATGCCGCAGCTCGCCTCCTTCTGGGCGCTGCAAGATCTGACCGCGCGACTCCACTTCTGCGCGAGCTGCACTGGCTTCCGATTGAATTCCGGGTCCTCTTCAAGGTGTTAGTCCTCACCTTTAAGGCCATCTATGGTTTGGGGCCAGTGTACTTGAGGGAGCGACTTACCCCTTATGTGCCTGCGAGATCACTTCGCTCTGAGGAGCACAATCTCCTTGAGGTGCCTCCCCTCGGAACTTGCAGACTAGCCACTACACGGTGGAGGGCATTCTCGGTAGCCGCCCCAAGTCTCTGGAACGGCCTCCCGGAGGAGATCCGTGCCATCCGCTCCCTTTTGCCCTTCCGCAAGGCCTTGAAGACCTGGCTCTTTAGAAAGGCGTTCGGTCCTTGACCCAACCACATTGCCCGCGGCTACTGCTTTTATAGGTTTTAATTGTCTTGATGTGTAATGTGTTTTTTAACTGTTTAACTGCTTAATTGTTATTCACGGTGCTTTGCTTCTTTGTAAACCGCTCTGAGCTCCGGAGTGAGCGGTATACTAAATCGAAGTTAATAAATAAATAATAAATAAATAAATAAATGTGGAAGAGGGAAAGTTATACAGGGTAAGTAAGGAATTTCTAATTCATACAGAACTGGTACAAATTCAGTGAGCACTTAGATGGAGGAAGAGGGGAAAATGGAGGGATAAAACACTTTTGACAAAAGAAAGCAAATAAAAAATAAAAAGTGTTTTATCCCTCCATTTTCCTCTCCTCCTCCATCTCAGTGCTCACTGAATTTGTACCAGTTCTGTATGAATTAGAAATTCCTTACCTACCCTGTATAACTTTCCCTCTTCCACATGATTGTCAATTGTTTTTAGATGTTTTAGATGCTAACAGTTTTTATATGTTCTTAGACGTTAGATATTTAGATGTTTTTAGATGTTCAGAGGCATTCAGCTTGTGTTTTTCTGTAAATTGCCCAGAGCTAATTGGGATGAGCGATTAATAAATCCCAAAATAAATAAATAAACAAACAAATAAATAAATAAATAAATGCTCTTTTAAAATCCCCATCCTCAATTCTTTCTCTTTACCACTGTCCTTCTGTTCTTCCACTCTAGACTTTTTCTCTCTTAATTTTCCAACATCGCACTCAGCACCATTCTTCCCTTTGGAATTATTATCCCAGTTTTAATTGGTGCTTTGGCAATGAGCAGAAGATTTTTCTCTGATAAAAGGAAAACTATGTTTCCCTGCCACTTTAAAATGGATGAAGGCCACTGTCACAATTAAAGCAACCAGCCAGCTATACTTGTGAAATGCTTCCAGCTTGAAAAAGCATGAAACAATGATTCAAAGTTCTGATTTCAAGATTTTTATTTAATCAGGGATTGCTATAGCTTTCCAATGAGTTGACTTTAAAACTGGGCCTGGCATCCTCCTTGATACCTGAACCTTCCCAGAACTTTTTCTATATTAGATGATCATTTGGGATGAAATTTCTCACAGAACAGGGAATTGCTCCAAGACCTTTCAGATTCTGTAGAACGTTAATCTACACTGTCTAGCGGCTAGCCATGTTCTCTTTCTGTAGAAGCAGGGGGAAAAACTTAGGATACTTTGTAGTTAGTGGAGTAGCATTTCTCATGTGAGGGAATCTGTACTGGATTTTAGCACAAAGGACCTATCCAAGGTATGGAAGTTTATCTCTGAAATAAGTTTTGCAACATGGATAGCTCCTTTACAATTGAGGGAAATCTATTGGAGAGGCCCAGTGATGTGACAGTTCCTAATTGCCATTTAAGGGAATGTATTGAGACCACCCATACTCATATGAATTCCAAAACCGAAATCACACCCTGAATCCGCTATTAGTCCCAGAAGAGAAGTGAATAACTTAGTCTGTTATGCCATACTTACAGAGGCAGAAACGAGTCACATTCAAGTATTCATTCAGTTATTTAATCTACCCAAATTTACTCAAGTTTAATATGTAATCAAATCTAACACATACTTCAGTTTTCAAAACTCTGAAACCAAAAAAAAGTATTTGCTGGCAAAAATTGAACTCTTTGTAATTTGGACAAAAAAAAGATACACATTACAGTTGCTGGTTGCTTAGGATTCCTTCTTTGAAAACAAAAGAGTTATAATACCAAAACTTCCAGCAATGGAAAGGAAAACTTTGGGGTGAATCTTTGCTGAAGAATGAATCCACTTAAATTGCCTTGGTTCAGTGCTACGGGGTGATGCAGGATCTAGTTTTAGAGCATCTTCAGCCTTCTCTTCCAATTTTTTTGACTTGTTAGGATTTAATTTCAACTTGTTATTTTTCATCCAGTCCATTACCATTTATAGGCTAAAGCCAGCGCTTTGAATTGTGCCTGGTAGCCAGTGGAGCTGACACAACATCAGAGATGTATGCTCCCTGAGCACCGCTCCCGTTAGTAATCTGGCTGCCACACACTGGACCATTTGAAGCTTCTGAGCAGTTTTCAAAGGCAACCCCACATAGAGCACATTGCAGTAATCTTTACGGGATGTATCCAGAGCGTGGACCACCATGGCCAAGTCAGACTTCCCAAGGTATGAGAGCAGCCAGTGCACAAGTTTTAACTGTGCAAATGCTCCCCTGGTCACCACCAAAACCTGGGGTTTCAGGCTCAGTGATGAATCCAGGATCACACGCAATCTGCGGAGCTGTGTCTTCAGGGGGAGTGTAACCCCGTCCTACACAGGCTGTAACCCTGTACCCTGTTTGGCCTTGTGACTGACCAGAAGTACCTCTGTCTTGTCTGGATTCAGTTTCAATTTGTTCAAGTTAATTCAGGTAACATTTAATTCAGGTAACTGTTGTCTTGTCTCTTATTTCAGTGGTGGGATTTGAAAAGAGCTTCTAATGTAAAGAAAGTGGAAAACGGGCCAGCCTAGCTCCTGAAGAAAGGCAGTCCAGATGGAAGGATTAGCAAGAGAAGTCTCTCTCTCTCTCCCTCACCAAAAGAGGCTGTGATGGTGGTTGGACTGAGAGAAAGCTTCCCCCGTAGATAATAGAATTCTGGCAGATTCATATAGGTAGATATGTTATTTCAGCTAGCCCGGACCCAGTTCATATAGGACTTTATATTTCATGGATGTTGTGAATGTATGGATTACCAAGAAAGACCATATAGAGGCTAAAAAAAACCTATTACAATGGAAGATACACAATGCATGATAAAAGGATGGTGGATAGCAAGGAAAAGTCAGAATCTACTGACTTCCAGGGAGCTCACTGTTCTAGAGAACTCACTATTCCATAACATCTCATTGTTGGGAATAGTATAAGAGATCAAAATAGATAAGTGACTGCTGAATACCAGGTGGCTTGCCATGCAGACAATGACTATAAGTTGACAAAACTTTCAATGGCTAATGTGCACTCCAGACAGCTGCAACTGGGCTCCCATTACCATTGCTGTATGACTGAACACCTACAGAGAAGGGTCACATATGTGAGTATTGAATGATTGAAGTGTGCTTGAGACCTCTTGATGTACCTTACTGTAATGTAGTAAATGTCTCAATAAATGTTACCTACAATAACAAATGTTTGTTCCCAAAAATTTAAAGTAACTTGTTACCCAAGCACAGACCATTTTGATAACATGATCAGTTTCCAAACAGTTTCTAAAGGCAGCCTCACATATAATATGTCAATGTAGACCAAAAAGGATGTAATGGAGACAGCCAGATCTGACGACCTAAGAAATAGACACAGCTGTCACACTACTTATAAATGTACAATTGCAGTCCTGAGTACTACTTTCCAGGATTGGAGTTGAGTTCAGGAGAATACTCAAGGGTTTACCTCTGAGAATGCATATATAACATATTCTGTTTAACTCTTAAATATTTCAGCTCCATAGATAATAGAACTGTAGATAGGCAATTCAGAACACAGCTGTGATTTGAAGAAAAAAGGGTAGACCATATCTTACTGATCCAGATTGTGCCTCACAGCTCCTTCTGTGTAAAATAAATAATACATAGGAAGTTTTATTTCCATGTTTTTAAAAATAAAAGCCCTACATTATCAGAGCAAGGGGAATATGTTTGGATTGCACCTTCTGGTAGTGTGGCCATACTGCCTGGGGGAGATTGTAGGAACTGTAGTCCAAAAGTAACTTTTCCAAACTCTCTACATCTCATTCAATTTGATCCTAAGCACAACAGTGACAGGAAGCTTCTTTTTCATTTGGATGTTGAATCTCGTTTTAAAGGAGCTAGCCAAGGTGCTGAAGCTATTTGGAGAATAGGGCTCAGCCCTTTTAAAGCTGATTTCATATTTGGAGGAAAGTTTGTATTTTTTCATACAAAACTTTCTGATTCATCAAACACTCTTACATAGTTCAAGTACTCACATTTTGAGCTATGTGTGCACATATATATTGTCTTTGTGAAAAAAGAAAATGACAACAATTTATTCTTTAGGACTTAGATTGTGGAGATGTAATTTAAGCAAAATTGGCACTATAGTCTTTAGTTTTCCAGAATGCAAATCTGTGCCAAAGCATAGCTTGGATCTCAGCTGCTTTGTTTGCGGCTGTCATTCAGATCTTACATCCAAGGCTGGTATGTTTATTACGACTTCTTCTTGGAACCTGCTTCAGTGGAGAAAAGATGCATTTGATTTATTCATAATGAAGCAAGTCTATTAAAGTGCCAGAAACTGAGAAATGGCTGCTTCTTGTAAGATCATCAAACTGTTTTTACTTACACCACATTGTGTTACATTTTAAAGAAAGATTAATTAGGAGGAATTATTTATAGTCAGTGTCTTCAGATGGCCTAATTGTGATTTAACTTGCTTGTTTAAAGTGCTTTTTGGGGATGGGGAGGTGGTGTGTGTATGTGTGGTTGTGTAAAGCTGATTAATTAGAAGTGCATCTGTCTCTGTGTTAGCATGAGCTGTTCACTTAGAAATAACTTCCAGCATTCTATTTATTCTTGGTAAACTCATCGTTGGCAGAGAGTAGGGGGAAAATATCTGCTATAACTATGATACAAAATCAAAACTGACATTTTTGTTTAAAATAAAATTCATTAAGATTTTTTTTCTTCCAGCCATGCCGTGAAATGGAGTATGCTTTCGGAATTGTTATTAATGTAGTTGGCTGTTTTAGATTAAGTATCCAACATTGTCACTAAATTTTCTAAGCAACAGGTGCTGACTGTGGACTCATTTCCACAATCCAACTGAGACATTGAGCTTGCAGGTTGAATGGATCATTGCATCTTTTCGGCACATGATGAATTGCTTTTCTGTAGGAATCTGCAAAGCATGCTGGAGATTTCACTAGTGTGAATAAATATCTTTATTGTTTCTTCCAGTAAACAGAATCAAGCAGTGTGGAACATTCTGAATCAGGCTGATGCAATTTTCAAATCAAACCTTGGGATTTTGAAATATTGATTATATTATAACAATACTACATGATTATCAACACATTATAACTTCTATATCATCTGTTAAATCTTTCAAGGTGTGATGCACCTCAGATCATGGACAGCCCCCCTAGATCACACACACACAGGTGGATGCAATAATGTACTTTTATTTAGAATAAAGGATAAGGAATAGTCCAAGGAAGTAAGAATAAAGCAATCAAAAATAGGCCAATAAAGTTCTGTAGCTGCAAGCCCAAGCGGCTTAAATCCCAAGGGAAGCAAAGTTCCAAAGCAAGGCAAACTGTTCCGGCAGTCAAACGTGGTACTTGAGGCAAACCGCAACGGCTGTCAACATGAACTTGAGCCCGAACCACTCCGGCGGTCGGCTGGAGCTTGGAGACTTGAACGTGAGACTTGATCAAGCTGAACGTAGCTTCAGGTCTGACTAGAATCCCCTGAGCAGAAGCTAATAAGGAGGACTAGTTTCGATGTGCCCATCGCACCCCCTTCCCCAAGCTCCATGTTTTCCTAGAATCCCTGATTCTAGCCCTTCGGTCAAATTCCATCTCATTAGCAAGCCCAGGTGCATTACTATCAGAGTGAGAAGCAGGAAACTCCCTTTCTCCGGAATGCTCATCTGGAAAGGGAGTAGAAACTCTCTCTTGGGAACCAAGGCCGCTGGGCCTCTCAAAGTCAGATTCAGAATCAGCTTCCATGGAATCCTCAGTAAACTCATCTGCAGTCCTATATCCCTCTAGCCATTCATCATCCCATTGCAAACTCTCGTTTGGAGACCCATACCCATCTGGCCATTCATCATCTCCAAGCTGATCCTGATCAGCTGGGACCCCCGGTGCCTGACTCTGACCACTGGGCTGACTAGGCTGGAACACCACAAGGTGTAATTTTCCAGATTTTGAGGGGGTCTGAGGTTGCAGAGACATAAATCTTCAAACCAGATCCTAAAATCCTTTTCCCCTCTAAACATTCATAGGGGAGGAAGGGTTTGTTACAAAAATAAGTTTAAAAGCGATTCTTTTTTTACTTATGGCTGTGACTTTGCCACAAGGAAGCTCAAAGTTTAACTTGTTGAGGGAATTTAAATTGCATTCCTCAGCCTCAGAATATGAGTCCTTATTTCTTCTTGCAGATAAAGGATTTACATCTGTAAGGAGTTTCAAGAAATTGACTGCAGAGTTAATGAGGAAAGAGTTGATGTGGCCTTGGCCTTTATTTTATTAGGAGTTAAGCATCTAAAGTGATAAGCAGCATTCAGCTTTGCAATCACCTGAAATAAGGATTATTTTTCTATCAGAATGCAGATCACGCTAGTATTTAGGTGTCCAAGTAAACTAGTCATCTTCTAAAGAGAAACTATGAGAGAGGAATAGAAGTGTTTGTGTATTCCCTTTTTTCTTTTCTTTGCTGGATAATTCTTTTTGCTGTGAAGGAGCAGATATGACAGCAGATATAAGGATAAGAAGCCTGAAGACATGCTCTGAGGAAAAAAACAACTTATTTAGGGTAAAGTTTATCAGTTGTATACCTCGGCTTATTGACTTTCTGCAGGACTTTCCAATCACAATGAGTATAAAAAGGAGCTGTAGTCTCAGCAATGATATTATAAAAAGTCAGAAGATGCCCTCTTTTTATCTCTGCTTGTACATTCTATGATGATTTAAACATACCTTGCCCTGCACATACTGTACCTAGACGGTAGACGCTATGCTGTCACCACTTTCAATTATGTTTATCACTCTGCTCTGGCATCTTCAGATATTGTATAGGATGGGTAAGAAGTATTTTAAATAAATATATTGACACATTACATACACTTAGATTGAGCCTAGCATAGAAACAAATTAAAACTATGATCCCTAGGTAGACATAGTTAAAATTAATCTCTATACTTGTCGTATGTTGAGGGCATTATTATTACTTCCAGAATTGAAAGGTAAAATAGACTCTGACAGCTGTTAATGGATTCTTATGTGCCACTCTTTACTGCAGAAGGGTTAGAGTGATACTTGTCTATGAACCAACAGTTAAGAGTATCTCTCTATCTCTCTCTCTCTCTATCTATGGAATGTTCAATTTTATAGCCCTGTTTATCTGTTTGCTTGAATGTGTGTGATGCAAAAGTTGTAGTAGTAGTGCACTTATTCCTGAAGTTTATGCATGAGGCAAATCTCCTTCAATCTTTCTCATGTTTGCTATGGAATATTGGTTGACTGAGTATATACAGTGGAACACATTAAGAGGTCTCTTTGATATCAAGGAATTTTAGTTATATAAAACTCTCAATTGTAGGGAGATTTCTAAACACTTCTACAGATGAACTGCTTCCTGAGTTTGCTTGTTATTATATCTCAGACACTTCAGTGAGTACAGGGTATAGCAGTTCAAAAGTGTATTTGTGGCTGATTGGCATATATATATATATATATATATATATATATATATATATATATATATAGTCTTTTAAAAAGCATTCTGGCATGAATAGGCAGAAGAACAGAACCACTCTCACCATAAAATATACAATAATATTCCTAACTGTCACATCCTGGCTTGACCAAACATCAGGTAAGGAGTGAAGGGAATTATAACCTTCCAAGCTATTTAGGGAGCCTCAATATGGCATCATACTACCAACAATTTATTTGGCATCATTAAACATTGTTATCTCCAAAGCCAAGACAGTGTGATTCTCCTAGTCTAACGATCTGGTGCGTAATCACCAAAACAGAGTTGAAATGAAATAAATATCTTTGCTAGTGCATGAGGTTGAGTAGGACTCAAGTTAAGCCAAGGATCTTGGTGAGATATACAACCCTATTTTATGTGATGTAGCATAATATTTCCCTCTAAATATAAGGCACCATTTTATTCTGTTATGTTGAATTGATTTTGAACAAGTGTGACTTTAATAGCTATCAATGACAAGCCAATAGCTACCAATGACAAGCTAATATCTACTAATTACTATAAGCTCATGGCTCTGTTGCTATAACCTGGAGAGCCTTTAAAGGCTTAGAAAAAATGATGTTTCCTCCAGTGGCAAATGAAATAGCCTCCATCCCAGACCAGGAAATAAGCAATATAATCAAGATTATATGAATCTTGATCAGTTTCTGCTGGCTGGGTTCCAGTAGACACCCGTATTCATTCTTGTGCACCTCTCAAAAATGGGCAGGCAGCCAGATATACTTTTTTGGTCCTCGCTTGAAAAAATATGGCCTATTGGTGATAATGGGGAACTTACGAGGCTCCCCTTTCAATTCCTGGAAGTCTTTCCTTGTTTCCCTTCAAGGAAGCCTGGTTGTCAGCAACAGGGTAAGAAAGCACCCTTCCTTCAAGGGACTCTGGGTTTCAGCAACAGGAAAGCATCCTTCCTGGGAACCTTTCCCTTTTTCCCCTATAAGGGAGCCTGGGTATTTCATTAAGACCTGGATTAAGAGCATTAGAGTTAAGTTATCACTCTTTCTCTTATCCTTTCCCTTCTGTCTGTAGTAGAGACAGGGTTTAATGCTTCATTAAAGCTGTTTCTACTCTTGAGGACACAGGCATTGCAGGCAGGTGCTCACACTCTCTCTCCCTGTAGCATGTAAGCAGCTTTCCAAGGCATTTTAAGGAGGCTTAGGGAAGGAAGAGTGATGATGTGGAACTATCCTGCCTGGGCTTCCTTAAAAATACCCTCTCTTTTCTCTACAGTTGTGTTTATTGCTTCCTCAAAGCTGTTTCTACTTTCTACTCTAGATGAGAATTAGATAGTAGTTTTCAGAAATTGAGCTTTCTCTTTTTGTTTGCTGGGATTACTATTATTAATTATTATTATCTTTTAGAAGTATATTTTTGAAGGAGAGTAAGGGAAGGAGAAAAAGAAGCTAAAAAGGTGACTCTCCAAGCCCCCAAATGCATGCACACAAACCACCCACCCATCCCGCACGTTCCCAACTCCCAATCAGTCCCACTAATGTGGTTGTTGTTGTCCATTTTTAGTCAAAAGATCTTTAGCCACTTGGGCTTTTTCCATTTTTATCAGTTTTATACTAATTTATGCAACACTTTGGATAAAAACTAAATAGATAAAAATGAAAGGAATCAAGAAAAATAAAGGAAATAAAAAAGATTCAACTATGATGTCAAATAGGGGAGGTCCGCTGCCACATGGCTCCAATATGATCCGCTGCCACATGGTCCCATTATGGAAGAAAAATTGTGATGGCTGGACCTTTGCTGTTACAGCCGCCGGGCCAAGCCAAGGAAGCTGGACTGGCCGAAGGAAACAGCTAAAAACAGATCTCGGCTCAGGCCTACTGGAGAGTCCTCACAAAAACAGTAATGGTACCCCCTGCAGTGGCAGACATCAACAAAAAAAATGGGGCAGCCTGAGGCAAAAAAACAAACAAACCATGAAGGTGTTGTCAAGCCACAATGCCCCCTCCCCTGAAAGATGTATAGTTCATCAAGGGCTCAGAAATAAATATATGATTTTTCATTTTTTAACCTTTCATTGACTTTCACAAATTTGAGGCATTGTGAAACCGGGAGCAGACCAGCAGCAGCTTCAACCCCCTCCCCACAGACTCTATCATATCTAACCCTTTAATAAGTTAGAAGGTCATTATGTTTTGTGTAACTTGTATATTTCAACTGTATATTGTATCTATTTCTTCTATAAGATGAACACAGTTGCTTTATAAAATGTATCAAAGAATAGCCCAGAGGTAGTCAATCCTCTGTGACTCTACAGAAATAATCGTCTGAGAACAAAAAGGCTGGACAGTCTCCTGTGGCCATTTTCCAAGCCAAATAATCACCACATCCATTGTTTAAGCATACGCAAAAATAGGCAACTTCCTGTGCTAGCCCAGATAAGCCCAAGTGTTTGTGTAGCTATATAGTTTACTCGAAGCTGAGAAATGGATATCTACAAAACAGAAGCTTAGAGCATGTTCATTTGTTAAACTCTTTATTAATAGCCAAACCCTCCATTGTCCAGTATCGCCGTCTTTGACCTAGGAGTCTCACACCTTTATTTTCTGAAGATCCTATATTGGACAGCTGAACTAAGCAAAAGTTTATTAACTTCTTTAAACATGGTTTCTTTGGATTGTGCCACCTCCCAGGGGGCATCCCATCAGCTGATTGGTCCCTCAGCTGATCAATCCCCAGCTGGCATTTCACCCTCCAAGGTAATCCATGCCTGGAGGTGGCAACATCAGCAGAGCTCCTAGCCAATCAGTGTATGGAGCCTAACCAGGCCCTCTTTCAACCAATCAGGGGCAGGATCAGGAGGTTTGAATAGCTTTCAAACAATACAAGATTTATTTATTTATTAATTATTTGTTCTTATATACCGCTCCTTCCGACGGGCTCAGGCGGTTTACATAAAAGATGTCTTGCTTTCCTCTGTATATTATGCTTGCACACTTAAAGCATCTTGTTTGTACTTACACCTCTTTTGGCTGAATTGTGTTAAACCTTTCTGGCTTGTCTTCAACCTGGTGAGTTATTTTTCTCTCCTTTCCATTTTGGTTTAGCATACAGTCGCCGGGCACAGATCCTCTTATCCAGCTACAACCAATACAAAGTCTCTGGCTTGGAAATCCACACCACTTAAGGAAATAATCAATACATAAAATATAAAATATGTATTTTAAAATCAGGGGTGATGATGACAGAATCATTTCAGGATTACCTGTGCATTCTCTGAGGTTGAGAGAGTAACTCAAGATCTAGAGAGTATGCCTCACTCCAGGCAACCAATTAAGAAGTTATTTTAAATGGAAAATTGTCTGCATCATCCTCTGAAACTGAGAAAGTTTGCCTTGAGCCCCATTTAAGACAACAAATTCATCAAAATTATGTTCAGGATGAAATTAGAGGCATATAGGGGTCTGTGACTGTCTCATTTAAGCAAACTAAGCCATGCCCCATCACACTAAGGTCTGACTAGGAAAATTATCAGTGTGTCTCCACTCCTGGATGCTAGCAAATTCATTTCCCTCACTTCCACTGCTTTATAGTGCTATAAATGGGCTTACATTAAAAGTAAAAAAATGTATACAGCATACACATACTCTTGTATAATTCAATTCCATGTATAAATCGAGATGAGAGTGAGGAAATTATGGTTTTAATATGACCTGGGGTCAATCAAGGGTCACTCTGCATAGAGGGAAAAACACAATCAGATTAAATACAGGGGTTTGATGTTTCTTTTTTGGGTCTCCCAGGACAAACTCAATTTTTGCTTTTTCTATTCTGTCTTTTTTAAATAAGAGTTGGGGTGCAATGCTTATTTTGACTTATGACTAAGTCAATCCAGGTTTCAGGTAGCTATTTTTTTGACCAAAATTTCTAGATGTATACATTTACATTATATAGTAGATATAAATGTAATTATGCACCTACAACCTCTACTAATGGTTGGTCTATTCTTCTTTGCTTTCTCAGGGGAGGAATCTGAATGCATCTTTTGTAAAATCAGCTAGCATTCTAGTCTCTGTTCCAATTATTCCACCTGATCCTTGGTAACATGCAGAAAATGAAAGTCTGCTTCCCTCTTATTAAATTCATGACTGTATTAAGGCGCAATCTCTTACGATGTATTTTCAGTCTTTCTCTTCATCATGATATACATTTATATTTATCAATTTATTCTGAGGCTAATTAATGTTACAAAATGGACAAAACTCAAACCCAAGAGGTTGTGCATGTATTTTTAGAATTATCTTAAGCACAAAGGAAGTTTTTTTTAAAAAAAAAAACTTTTGCACATGCCTCAAAAGGTGTAAGGTAGGTGTCTCTATGATACCACATTCTCCTTGTAATTTTCAAAGAACATCCACATTTCAAACAATACTTCAGACAGTCCATCTCCTATCAGTCATGTTTAATGTACAGAGCTGTCAAACTGTCACAGGTATTTATTAGATATTTCAAGACCAGAATCCAACTGTTTATTGTCTCTCTTAAAGATAATGAAACTGACCACTGGTACACAAACTTCTTTTGTGCAATTAGCTAAAAAACTATGATATCTTGCCCCCATGCCAGTGCTTAATTTTAGAATGTAGTACTCTTAAGAATCTAGGTTTCAGGGCGGTTTTAAACATGAAAAATACTGCAATGCAATAATTTTAGAAATTCCTTAAGTCAGTACAAGGGCTTCGGCTGACTAAGTTCTATGTGGATGTGCTACTTGTAGAAACCATAAACCTCAGGTTCATAGTTTATTTATTTATTTAGTAAAGGTAAAGGTTTTCGTCTGATATTAAGTCCAGTCATGTCCAACTCTGGGGTGTGGTGCTCATCTCCAAGCCAAAGAGCCAGCGTTGTAGGTAGAGACACCTCCAAGGTCATGTGGCTGGCATGACTGCATGGAACACTGTTACCTTCCCATTGGAATGGTACCTATTGATCTACTCACATTTGCATGTTTTTGAACTGCTAGGTTGGCAGAAGCTGGGGCTGACAACGGAAGCTTACACCGCTCCCCGGATTTGAACCTGCGAACTTTTGGTCAACAAGCTCAGCAGCTCAGTACTTTATCCCACTGCACCACTGGGGACTCCTATTTATTTATTTATTTACCCTATTTATACCCCACCTTTATCTACCGCAAGGGGGACTCAAGGCACCTTACATATGGCAATTATTCAATGCCTTAAACATGTACAAACATTAAGCTTTAAAAAATTGAATTAAATTAATACATATGAAACATTTAAAAAATTTCATTCAATATTAAAATCACAGCATCCAGAAATTGTAGTTCTAAGGCCATACTGTAGTAAACTGCACATATTACAACTACATTATTGCACTGCACTATTCTCTGAAAGCCTGATCCCAGAGCTAGGTTTGTACTCTCCTTCTCAAGGCTAGGAGGAAGGGGGCTGATCCACTGTTTCTAGGGAGGGAATTCCACAGCCGAGGGGCCACCACTGAGAAGGCCCTCTCTCTCACCCCACCAGTTGTGCTTGCAAAGAAGGTGGGATCAAGAGCAGGGCCTCCCCAGATGATCTTAATCTCCATGGTGCTTCATAGAGGAAGAGACATTTGGACAGGTAAAGTAAGCTGGAACCATATAGGGCTTATAGGCTAAAACCAGCACTTTGAATTGTTCTCAGTAGCAGACTGGCAACCAGTGGACCTGACGTAACAGGGTGGCTGTATGCTCCACCTGTTAGACCTATTGAAGCTTCCAAACAGTCTTCAAAGGCAACCCCACATAGAGCGTGTTGCAGTAATCTATACGGGATATAACCAGAGCGTGGACCATCATGGCCAAGTCTGACTTCCCAAGGTACAGGGTTAGGGTTAGGGTTAGGATTAGGGCAACTTTTAAAAAGCACCTTAAAACTTGGCTTTTCCACTGTGCCTTCGGAGAATAGACATTTAATTTGATATTATTACTCTCCTCAATGCTCTGTTTTGGAATCCATTAATCCCCCCATGTTTACATGTGTTCTCCTTTAAAAAGAATGCTACCCCGTTTATCTCACCCGAGTTTTTAACATTTTTCATACATGCGGCCCGCCCTGTCATTTGTGATTTTAGATATTGTTTGTATATTGTTCTTTTACTTAGATATATGTAGTTTACTGTGTTAATTGTTATGTATTGATTTTGCTTTATTGTTATTTGTAGTTTGGGCTTGGCTCCATGTGAACCGCCGCGACTCCCCATTGAGGAGATGGTGGTGGGTTATAAATAAAGATTATTATTATTAGAACATTTTCTATTCTCATAATTGAGCCTAGAATCATCCACTCAAGCTGAAAAACAGGAAATGTGTTCTTCTTAAATTGCACATAGAAACAACATCTGACATAAGATCTTGCTCATGTTTGTCATGTTTCTATAATGTTGCAATTGTTACATGCCCAGTTTTGACAATATTACCTGAAAGATAATTTCATTACATCAACTTTTTGCCCCCTGATCCATCATTAATTTTTTCCTATAGTTTCAGACAACCTGTCAAATGCCCTTTTCCTGTATTAGATGTTTGGAACCCTTTGCTACAAAATATTATGTGAACATCCTTTTTAGTTGTATTTTTCTGCCTACTGAAGACTTCCTTTTAAAAATCGTTTTTTATTATGATTTGCATAATGATTTTTCATCATTTGTAAGATTTAGCCCTATTGCACATTGAATAAACAGTTGTTTAAATAGGCATATACGCTTCCATATGCTGTGACAAATAAAATAAAGAGACAGTGGATCTTTTTAAGGCAATGTTTTCTATATAGTGGTGGTTTAAAACCTAACCTACTATATTAGTGAAGTGTGCCTTTATTTGTGTATCTGTCAACCCATCACAAACACATATGCATCCCACTCATTATCATTCAACAATTTTCTCTCTTTCTCTCATGAGTGATACAAAAATAAAATCCATTATGTGCACAACATTCCTGAACATAAACCTAAACACTATGTATGCTAATTCACATAAAATCCAGGAAACAAGCTATTCAATAAATGTTGTATCTTATCAGTACATCTCATAGATTCAGAAGTGGAACAGGAAGATACTACAAGAGGAAGAGAAGAAGAAACTTTGTTGCTGTATTGTACTTGGATACAAGGTTGAAAAAATGTGGATTCTGTAATCTGATTTACTTCCTTTAAAACAATTTGATGGTTTGAAAATTTGGGAAATGTGGGAGCCAACCGTGCTCCCTCAATCCACCCATCCCTTCCTGTTAAAACGGTAAGTTTGTGAAAGTTGAAAATAACACTTCCTTCCTTAAGAAAAGAGTGGGCAGGGGTGTTACTTTAAAAAATATTTTCTATGGGCTTCTGGAAGTGCAGTTCTCCTATCTTGAAGTTTAAAATATGTTCCAAGGAAGGGATTACAAGGATTTGATATTTGTAGGGTTTTATGTGACCCAAGACAACCCTTGGAAGACTATCATACTCGGCCACAAGTGATCGCCCATAGTAGCATAGTAATATAGTACATATTGGGTTGCTAACTATTTTTAATTTATTTTTGCTAAATTATCTTCAGATGTCATCTCCCATTTCAGAAATAGTCTGAAGTGTTAGGACAAGTAATCTTCTGACTACTGATCATGCAAAATACAGGCCAGTGTTTAAAGGTAGAATAGTTGTGTGTTTTTCTCCATTGTGTAATATAATATTTTGCAGAAACCCAGAAGGTAATTTTAGACCACCCACCACTGAACCACTGTGAAATTTAAAGGGTGAAGACACAATAAATATTATCTAAATCAGACCTGGGCAATTGCCAGACCTCCAGGGGTATTGGACTTCAACTCCCAGAAATCTAGCCAGTTTACCAGCTGCTAGGATTTCTGGGATTTGAAGTCCAAAAACACCTGAAGGGCCGCAATTGCCCACGGCTGATCTAGATGATAAACTGCAGTGCTTTCCATATAATATGCTTCAAGACTTAGAAAATGAAGTAATACATCTGTTGTTGATGGGTTTGTCTGTAAAGATTCCAATATCCTTGCTGTCCAATGTATGTCTATCTGTTCTAAATATTGCTTGCAAAAGATACAATAAAGATAGAGTGCACTGGGAATTTTCAGGATATGATAATGCACTTTTAGATATATTGCAAGAATGTAGATAGGGATAGCCTATATGAAACATAATTGTTGGTGCCTGAAACATTAACACAAAATAATAGCTTCAGCACTAATATATTAGTTGAAAGCAGTGACAATTGATTATAATGAATCTGAACGTCCAAATAAATACCCTTTCTGTGAGATTTGATTTTCTAAATGCAGAGGAAACATCTTCCATTTTAACAGTCTTCTTAAAAAATATAATCAACTTTACATTTCCCTGTATATTTTATGTTCTCTGAGAACAGATGAACAAACTATGATCCCTGATCAACAGTAAGACAGATTCTAACTAAGTACAGACATATTTCAGTTAAGAAAGACTTTGACACATTCTTTTACAAAGGCCCCTCTATGCCTGCCTATTTTTACTTTCTTGTTCTCTGTCCATATAGACTTTTAAAAACAGTATCAGGACTAGAGGACAGTAAAGGAAAGCTAGAGAGCGCAGACTTTCAATGTCCGTTTGCACAAGCATGTAGATAGTAAATAATGCAACAAAAACGAATTTAGGACAATTCTAAATAGGTACAAAATATATCCTTGAACTTGTTCATAACCACATTATGGTCACACAGGGGTACTATCAACTGCCTCTATAGAGAGCCAGTAGCCCCATAATTCAGTCATGCCAAAGCTGGTGCAGCACAACTTGGAAAGGAGCAGGATCCTACTCCCCAGCACCCCAAATTCCCCACTGCAAAGTCAGAAAATCAGCACTTACCAGACATCTGTACTATTTATTTCCCGGTTGCTGCCATGTGAATGAGCAAAGCAGCTTGGGAGGAGAGAGCCCATTCTTGCTCCTCTCAAGCTGCCTTGCTTAGTCATATGTCAGCAACAAGGAATTAAACAGCCTTGAGGTACAGTGAAAGTGACAGTTTTCTTTCCTTTGGGATGAATGAATTTGGGGTGCTAGAGGGTAGGGGGGAAACAGCCACCCTTCCTCCCCTCACTGCCTGAGTCTGAAGAGTGTGTGATGGCTTTGAGGACAGCAATATGAACTCCCACAAAGGCTACAGGATCAGTGACTCCACTACCGCAACAAATGGAAAGCTCAAAATCTTGCTGCAGGATTTGGACTTTTCCCTGCATTTTTAACTTTACGTACAGCTGTTCACACCAGGTCAACTTGCATAAGCCTAAATGCATTGTATGTATGCATGTCAGCTGATACAAACTACACACTACATTGAATGGCAGTGTTGAACTACACTTAGGTGTGGAAGTGTGGAATTCTTTTCCAACAAATCATATGTGCCTGTCAACAACAGGCAAGGTTAACATCAGCTTTTCTGGAATGGCTTACTGAATATGGGTGAATTGCAAACTGAAATAGATATGGAGAGCACCTAAAGTTTTATAACCCCCAGTTTGTGATCTATCTATCTATCTATCCATAAGTCTGGCAACCAAAATGGGAATTTTTTTAAAAATGGAGGCAAATGTTGTCCCCAAATATATTTTGGAAGAAGCCTTCAAGTGGTCTCTAAAAAATTCAGGTTTTTTTTTTTAAAAAAAGCTTATGCAAAGTTTACCTGGTGTTTTCATTGCAAATGTCTTTAGTGTTAATTTTGAATAAGAAGTTTGTTGAAATGTATTTAGAAGCCTATCCCTAGACTTTCCATGTTTTTTCTGGCTCTAATACCAAATTTCCCCTTGAAGAAAGTAATAATCAGAACACTTTGTTAAATGAGGTATTTCTTCATCATACCTAATTTGTTACATTCACTTTTCAGTTCTCACAGATATGTGAAATCAGCCCTTACGCTCAATGAGGATTTCCCTACAACTATGAATGCTAAGATTTGTCTATCCAGGGGAAGGGGTGCCTATAGTAACTTTTTCTTGTCATTGATAGCTGCACACAGTTAATTTGTAATCAACATATATGATAAGGAAATGACAAATTGCTTTTTCAAAATTACTCTGGCCTCTCCAAAATACCTTATCTAAAGACTTCATCCCATGCTATTAGTAAAGCACTGGGAAATTGTAGCCCTTTAGCTTTGCAATGTCCTGTTTGGTAGTTAAACAAATAATTTTCCTACCCCTATCACATGTTTTCTGCCATTCTGGTTTCTTTACAAATTATCTGTTTATCTTCTCATCACACAGGAGAGATATTTGTTCTCCCACTGTCTCCTCTCTGTTTTCTCTTTATTGAAAAAAAATCAGGATTTTTTCCAAGCAAAAAGTTGACAGAACAAAATAAATAAATTACTATTCTTTCATCCACAGTCCCAAAACAGTAATGGTAAAAGAAAGGAATCAATATTGCCCACCTTGGGTGCTCTCTTGTGCATGATGTCATCATACTGTTTAAAAGTGGACAAGGGGAATTCCCATCACATATGGAGTTTGCTGTGAAAAACCACACTTTAGAAATGGAGCAAGACTAGAAACTCACAGAACAAGTGTGCATCGTGTGATGGGCTACATTGATAGTCATTTCTAAAGTGTGTAGAAACGTGGAGTTAACTGTTTGTGATGAAGTCCAAAATTAAAGAAAACTAGATCAGACAACTCAATACACAGGTTTGCATTTGATGCTATTATGAAGTGAACAACTTTTTATTTATCTTTAAAATGATAGAAGTGAGTCACAGAGACAGAAAAAGTGTTGGAGGACTTATTACTTGACTAGAACTAAACTTAAATTCAGCAATTCAAGAGGAGATGTCCCTTTGGTTTAAATCCAAATTAAATTCTGCCCAGTTCTTCTTTAGTCGGTTTTTCCCCATAACATTTCCTTTTTCATTTCCTGAAACCCAAACTGTCAGAAATCAAAAAGTAATTGTGCAATTCAAATGTCACCCTGTCAAACTACATAATGTGATGGCACTTGTTGCACATTGATTGCCTCACTCCTCCATGCCTTTTTGGCATTCACAGAGTCTCTAATGGCCACTCTTGTGAATAGAGACCCCCGTTACTCTCCTTACCAATGACATGCAACCAGTTGGTAAGTCTTACAGCTTCTCCATAACTCTGACATGTCGACAGGTGTAACAATCTCTCAGAAAGCATCCTGGTCCCTTTTCACAAAACCTATTAACTGGCACAGCAGGCTTTTATTTTCTTAAATATGTTAGATTTTTGAAACTTACTAGCTTATTTCTGCCTTTTTAAGAGGATGAAGTCAGGATAAAACTAATAAAAGAATGAAATGCAAAACTGATGCTGACGAATTATACTTTTGCTGGGAAATAGTTCATGAATTTAATACGAACATAGCTTGATCTTCCAATATATGGAATGCCACAGACAAAAAAGTTTTGATGAAGGCAAACTATAATAGTATTCCTATCGTTCCACATACATGACAAAAAAACCTCATGGATAGTTAAATCCTTAATTCTTTACATCTGAACACCTAGGATTGCCCCAAGGTATAGAAAAGAAATGGATTGTAGGGACAAATATAAAAATGGCATGGACAGAAAACAAGGATTCAACTACCCCATATGTAATAACTTTCCTCTGGGCCCTTTCCATACAGCGGAATAAAATCCCACATTATCTTCTTTGAACTGGGATATATTGCAGTGTGGACTCTGATAACCCAGTTCAAAGCAGATATTGTGGATTTTTTTGCCTTGATATTCTAGCTGTGTGGCAGGGCTCTGAATTATATTTGTAAAATACTTTATAGTTTCCAGAAATCATGAGTACCCAGTTTCCTGTTACTCTTGAAGGCAAGGTTTTCATCCTGCTTACCTGAAGGACCTGATTCTCTCATAAATCCCCTATACTCTGTGGGCCCTTCCACACAGCCCAATATCCCAGAATATTAAGACAGAAAATCCCACAATATCCCTTATTTGAGTCCACACTCGGATAATGAGGGATTTCCTGCCTTGATATTCTGGGATATAGGGCTGTGCAGAAGGGCCCTGAGAGTAGCCCTTAAGGCTGATGTCTCTATGTGTAAGAGAAATGAGGCTGGCAGACACAAAGAATAAGAGCTTTTCAGCAGTGCTTGTATTCCTTTGGACCTCTGTTCCACTTGATGTTCATCAGGACATCTCATTACAAATACTTTTGTTCAGGCAAAAACAACAACCCCTTGATAGGTTTACCTTAGATTCTCCATAAGTTTGAAAAAACTTGAAAAAAACAAGAACAACCTTGTACTAAACCCAACTTCACAAACACAGAACCAACTAGATGTTCTGGAATGCATCTCCTTTCTATCTTACCTGAAAGTATGTTTGGTTATTGATTTCCTAATAGTATGTTTCGAAACATAACCCATGGCTGATAACAATACATGTCCACTGTGCTCAGCTACTGGTTGTTGGTTGTAGATGGTTTTATAGTTTTGTTTTTATGATGTTTGCATATGTATTTTATTGTGTTATATTTGTGTTATATTATGGCTCTGTTTAACTGGCCTTTGTCCACATGTAAGCTGCCCCGAGTCCCTTTGGGGAGATGGTGTGAATAAAGTTATGATTATTATTAATATTAGAGATTTTGTTTTGGGTTAGCATGCATTGACTTCAGAAGCAGTCACCAAATTAATTAGAAGAAATCAGATTGTACATTCTACAGTTATGTGAGATACAGGAATGAAGCAATAAAAAGAGCAGGAAAGTAGAATTAGTAATGTCTAAATTCCACATGTTTCTTTTTCACTGCGACAAAGCTGAATATATTGAAATCTTTATTTCCAGAGGAGTGGAGAAAGCATTAAGTAATAGGAGATTTGGGATAGCAGAATGAAAATTAACAAGGAAATCAGACAAAAATAATTCTCAGACTGCAAATTATATTTGGAATATATTTTAAAGGTGTTATTATTGTTGTTGACATTGCACAGATTGATGTTTTATTGTGAAAGAACTTTATGAAGTAATTATATTTCCATGCTGTTGTTTTTAAGGAGATAGAAGAGGTTGCCTGATTCCGCTGGTGAAATTAAAAAAACAGTTCAGCTTAGATAGTTACATATGTTATTTTTATAACATTGGTTAAAAATAATTGTTCAATTGCAAAGGCACATCAGGCACTCTGTGCTTTAAGAACAGCAATAAATATCCAAAAGTGTTGTCTGAAGGATGCAATAGATCTGTGCTCATGTGTGAAAACTAAATGAAATGGGTTGAAAGTTTCATGTAAACTTTTTTCCTTTTAAAAACACCAACATCTCTTCACTACGTCATATTATGAAGATGAAAGAAGAAAAGATATCAAATTATTGGAAATACCGGAAAATATCCAGACAAAGATAAGTATTGTTATTTGTGCACATGGTCTCTCTCTGTGTATTTGTGTATGTGTCTAAGAAAGGTACAATATACATATTATAACATGTATATACTGTACTACACAAGTAATATCATACTACACACACATACACACTTATTTGAAAAAAATATTTGATAATATCTGCAATATATTAAAGTTATACCAAGATTCATACAAAATACACAACAACAACAAACAACAACAAAAGAGGGGGCACTATTTCTCAATCAATCTTGCATTTGCATAGCAAAGTTTAATATTAAATTGTGTCTAACTGTAATATAAAATTTGGACAGAATTGGGTAATAAATGGGGGGGGGGTGGAAAGCTGGAGGATATATATCAGAGGCACTTAAAGTAGCTTAATTAGTTTCATCCAAAATCCAAATCACCATGCTTGGCAACTCTCTGATGAAGTATTTGTATGTATATAGTATAATAGAAAAACAAACACTACTTCATAGGTGTGAGAGAGACAGCCAGAACTAAATGTTTGTGACAAACTTGTTGCCACCTGACAGGGCCATAGCTGGGGGCAGGGGTTAAGGGTTCACACACACACCCCAAATGTGTTAGGTTTAAAAAACTGGTTTACTCATTAATTGATTAATCAGTTAACATTCAAACCAGGTTTTTTAAAAACCTGACACATTTTGGGTGGGAGGGGGGGTGAACCCTTAATCACCCCTCAGTCTACGACCCTGCCACCTGATATGTGTTTCTTTTCTCTCATGTATAACTTCTAGTGCTTTAAAAAAAAACTCTCCCAGTAATTCCTCCATTTCTAGAACTCAACATGGCGAGGTTTGTTGACCACTTTAAAAAGAACTACATAGCTGCTTTCATGTCGAATTTCTGTCTAAAACAGAGAGAAAATCTCTGCCAAGAGAGAACAGTGTTGGCATAACACATTTTGCTTCCCAAGGCAAAAACCATAAAATACAATTGATGGCATTTTCCCATTTCATGGACAAAAGCCAATGTCCTTCAGATCTGCTTCCTTTTGCCATGCCTGAAGGCAGCAAAATAGCTTTTAGGGAACATAGGAGATGCCAAATGGCACACAATGGTCTTTCCTCCATGAGATGGCTATGGATGGAAAGGAAAGGGTCAGGTGAAACAGGATGAAACTGTTGCTGTACACTAGCATCTGCCTTTTAATACTAGGAATGATGTGGTCACTCAACAGGGAGAAATGTTGAAGAAAATATCTAAGAGGATCAATTAGTAGAGGTTAAAGACATTTTCCTGCCTTCATATGAGGACCTTCTTGTTGGAATCAGACTAAGTGTTGGATTCCACACCCTAAACTCATTGCCAAAATCAATTTTTATTGTATTTCAGGGCAAAGTTGATCCCAAAAGCAAGGGTGGTAATTAAGGCCCCTTCCACATAGCTGAATAAAACCCCACATTATCTGCTTTGAACTGGGATATATGGCAGTGTGAAGGCAATTAATCTAGTTCAAAGTAGATATTGCGGAATTTTTCTCCCTTGATATTCTGGATTATATAGTTGTGTGGAAGAGCCCTTAGTTGTAGGTATTAGGCTTGTTTGATCAAGAAAAAAATGGTTCAAAACTTGTTTCGGATGTAGGGGGCTCTGCTGATTCGATTTTGAATTGATTTCTGAAATTTTCCCAAAAAAGGTCGGAATTTTCTGTAATTTCCGAAATTTCCGAATCACTTCGTTAATGGCGGTGTCATGCCCCAGCCTGATTCCATAGCCAAGCAAGACCAAAGCCATGTTAAATCTCAGGCCTCAACCAAGTCTAAAGAGAAACCTTTGCAGAGGTGTAGCAACCCAGCCTCCATTCCAGCCTGGAAGGCCGGGGGCCGCTCCGGGGGTCCCAATTGCTTTAGACCCCATTGCCATAGATCCAGGTGGAGGAGATGAAGGGGCGGCTGGGCCCGCATCTCCCACAGGCAGTTTGCAGTGGGAAGACAGCTGGCAGGAGGCTTATACGGACTTGGATGAGACAGATTCAGATAACGAATATGAACGGCCGGGGGGGAGAGGTTCTCAAGAGAAGTTATGGGAACTAGCGGAGGAGGTGTTGATGGAAACTGAATGGGAGGATACTTCTCACGAAGATAGCGCGCCAGATGCAGCCAGGCCTGGGAGAAGTTTTGACCGAAGAAGCAGCATTGAAAGTCATAGAAAGGAATGGAGATGAAGCCTAGAGCGGCGTTGGTCTCACAAAGGGGGGGATTAAGTAGATGTTCCCTGCGAGTGGCTCGTCAGTTGGACGGCCACTTCTGATCTGAAGGAAGTGTAGTGTCCCTGATCCCTGAAGCCAGCGTTGGCTTGCCTTGCCAAGAAGTTACCTTGGACCTTGTACCTTGCTTTGCCTTGATCTATGGAGACCCTGTTTTGCCTTGATTCGCTTTGTTTTTATGGACTTTGCTTTGGAGAGATTCCCTGCTTTTATTTGGACATTTATTGCCAACCATTTTGGACTAATTGCTTTTTACTTGGACATTCTACTTTTTCACCTGTTCTTTATTATTCAATAAATAGTTAATTGATCATTGTCTCTGTGTGTGTGACTAAGGGGCCGGGCCAGGACCCAGCATTGTGACAAGAGGCCTCTGAGTCAGCCAGCAGTCAAGGTTAGACGCAGCCCTATTCCTTCCCAAGCTGATAAGAAGCGCTGGGAAAGCAAAGCTTCGCTTTCCCCTGTCTCTCCAGGTGCAGCCATTAATGAGCTGACATATTTGCCTCTCTCAAAGGGCTTGGGAAAGTTAAGCCCCCAAACTGTCCATGGGAAAGAATTACGACGCAGTCAGTGCCTCAAAAATCAACATTCTACGGGACCTATTTAAGTTGGGTTCCGTTGACGCTCTGGATCTCGCGCGAACGTTTAGCCTCTGTTGCCAAGCTCCATGGAACCCAATCCCAGGACTAGGCCGCCGAGCCTCTATGCCACCGTACTCAAGTATTCAGTCAAGCCATTGTTTGCCAAGGACTTATCCCGGATTTTAGCCCAGTGGGACTTCAATACTATTTCCTCATTTATTGGATCTTTGAACTTTGCTAGACTTTTGCCTTTTGAACTTGGATGCTAGATGCATCACTGGACTATATTTCATCCTCTTCCCCTTTTCTATTTATTCTAAATAAAACATTTAATCACAGCTGCTTTGTGGTGGTTTACTGAGGGATCCTCCAGGCCTAGGTCGCAACAGGCGGGCGCGATTGCACAATGTGTGAAAACCTACAAACGGGACAGGCAAAACTTGGGGGAATTCCCTTACCCTCAGTTTTAGGCCACTACTGACAAAACTTCCCACAGTGGTAGAAAAATTTCTCCTCTGTCAGCATAATCACGTTCAATGTGTTAAGAAGATCCCTGGGTCCTTAACAATTTTTAAAGTAATTTCAGTAATCTAATAAAGTCCAAGGAGAGGAAAGGGGCCTTCCACAGTTCTATTGTGTTGATTACCAAGAAAAGTATTGGATTAGTAGATTTCTAGTTTCCCAAACTACCACGTGTAACCCCAAGCAGAGGAAAGGGGCCTTCTACTGTTTTATTGTGTTGATTTGCAATAAAAGGATTGGATTAGTTGATTTCTAGTTTCCCAAACTGCCACGTGTAAGCCCAAGGAGAGGAAAGGGTCCTTCCAAAGTGTTATTGTGTTGATTCCCAAGAAAATGATTGGATTGGTAGATTTCTAGTTTCCCAAAAGTACCATGTGTAAGCCCAAGGAGAGGAGAGGAGTCTACCAAAGTTTTTGTGTTGATAAGATTGGCTTAGTTGATTTCTAGTTTCCCAAAGTACAACTTGTAACCCCAAGGAGAGGAAAAGGTCCTTCCAAAGTTTTATTGTGTTGATTCCCAAGAAAAGTATTGGATTAGTAGATTTCTAGTTTCCCAAACTACCACGTGTAAGACCAAGGAGAGGAAAGGTGCCTCCAATTTTTTTTGGTGGTGTTCCCCAAGAAAAAGATTAGATTACTAGATTTCTAGTTTCCTAAAGTACAATGTGTAACCCCAGGCAGAGAAATGGGCCTGGAAACTTTTGTGTGTTTTCCCAAGGAAATTATTAGCAGAAAATAGGAATTCTGGTTTTCCAAAGCACAGAAGTCAAATCCCTGGAGAAAAAAAACCCTTGAAAGTTGTTTTCCCTGCTTCAGGAAAGGAATTGTTATCAGCAAAGGGGAATTCTAATTTTCCAAAGCACAAAAGTCAAACCCCAGGAGAAAAAAAAATCCCTTAAAAATTTTTCCCCTGCTTCAGGAAGGGAATCATTATCAGCAAAGGGGAATTCTGGTTTTCCAAAGCACAGAAGTCAAACCCCAGGAGAGAAAAATAACCTTAAGAGTTGTATTCCCTGCTTCAGGAATGTAATTAACAGCAAAGGGGAAATTGTTCCCAACTCAGGCCTTCCTGAGTATGGCACCTTTCCCACCCAAGCAGCCTGCCCTAGTCCCTCTGCCTTTGCGCCCTCGGCTCGCGATGAGCTCACGAGGCATGCACAGCCTTTTTTAAAGGGCAATAGCTGCTGCGCCATAACCCCGCCCCTCCCAATGTGGTTTCCCCTCATTGGCTGGAGGCAAACATCCCAGCATCCAAGTAGCTGCTTGCCTCCAAAGTTGATTCATTTTCGATTCACTTCCTGGATCATAAAAAAGATGGCGACAGTGACTTCGAAAGGGCAAGGATACTTTCGGTTTCTCAAATCGCTTTGAAATCGCTTCAAAACTGGATTAATTCTGATTTCAATCCGAATTACGAGGATTCTGATCGAACCTACCCATGCCTACTAGGTATGTTTGTTCCTTTTCATCCACCAACATTATCATTTCCCAAGGTTAAAGAAAGAGTCTTCACACCCATAACATTCTTCACAGCACGGTGAAGGGCGAAATGAAGTCTGTTTGCTTTATATTCTGCCAGATGATATTTTCAATGTAGCTGATAGGAAGATAAAAAAAGAGAGACCTTTCTCTTCAAATGAAGGAGTTAAAAAAGATTTGCCATTCCTTTGCTAAAAGTCAGATATACACAATCATGTCATAGTAAGAAGTTTTAAATTGATTTCTTGTTTGGAATGCTTTTTTTTTATCAATTTCGTTTGTATTCCACTTTTTTTCAGTCTCAAATAGGAATCTTTTTTTAAAAAAAAAAAGTCTGTTCCTCCCCCATTAAATTTATTTATTTATTTATTACTTCGAATTTGTAGACCGCCACTCCCGAAGGCTCGGAGCGGTTTACAGCAGCAGGTTTAACAAACAACACAGTTTACATAGGGCACACATAAATAAGACAAACAAATACTATCACTACAACATATTAACCATTTGTGGACTTAATCGGCAGTGCAGAGTTCAGTCCTGAGACAACTGGTGACCTATAGTCCTCAGTTCATGGGGCCGGAGTGAAACAGATGTGCTGTGGCAGGAATCGGAGTCTGCCCTCAGGGAGAGAGAGTCTAAACCTTCTAGCTGATTCTGAGAGTTCAGGAGATTCTGAGGGCTCAGAAGCACATCCATTCCCCATCCCTGCCCTCTGTGTCTGGGATGGGAGGTTCAAGAAAATTCCCTATGAAGAGCGTATCTGTATTTGTGGTGCCCCTGAGATCGAAGATCTAACTCATCTTCTGCTCTATTGCAAAATCTATCAAATAGAGAGAAAACAACTGCTAGAGATATTTCTTGTGGGAAAAAATCATTGGGACCCTCTAGCAAAAGTCTCACTTGCTGGCCGTCTCCAACAAGCTGATAACAGATGCTACTGCTCGTTTTCTCTGTAAAGCCATGAAACTAAGATCTGATTACATAGATGCAATTGGAATAAATTGTGTTGGAGATGAGGACCTGTGAATTGTTACCACCTCCCTTAGAATCCCTCCTGCTGGGCAAAACAGGGGTTTAATTGATGTAATGGTCTAGAATTCTCCTCAGATTGTTTTAGAATCATTGCAATGTGTCTGTGTTCTGTGTGTATTTGATATGGCTTCTGGCTAATCAATAAAATTGTTGTTGTAGTGTCTGGGGACGGAGTGCTTCCCCCGATTTTACCCAGCTCCTGAAGCCCACATTCCAAAATGTCCTGGAGCAGAATTTACTCCGCTTCTTGGGTCGTCCAAAGGTCCCTTGGAGGTTAGAGGCAGGTGGACAGGTCCTTGCCCGGTCCTGGCTGGCATCAGCTGTGCCAGCACCTGAACTTCCTCCTTGTTTAGACAGCAAAACTTGAGGGTCACGGTGGGTGGACTCAGCCTGCACTCCTCCAGGGGAAGTGATATAAAGGTATTGTAAAGGCATACTCAATCTAAAAAAATAACCAAAACGCACACCTCAATAAACAAAAGTCCTTGCGTTCACATTAAAAACCTGCTTAAACAAGGAGGGCATCCTAGCCTCCCATGGAAAAGATGTCAACATGGTGAGAACAGCTTCTCTCCTATGCTATCATCAAACCATGTTTATGGTGCAGGGAACCAAGAAAAAGCCATAGAAAAATGACAGGATTCATATATCATATGCATGTAATGGGGAAAAACAAAGCTTTGTTGGCAATATCAGCACTTATTGAAAGGTGCACTGGTTTGCTTGTTTTATGGATTTATAAACCACTCCAGAATTAAATTGTCAGATGTGGCTTAAGCAAGCTATTATGGCTGCATTCCAAGAATTGCAAAACAGCACTTCTAGTCAGATTATATGTATCTTTAATACACTTGAAGTGAGGATTTACTATTGTTGAACATTTAATATTCTGAGAAAGTGAACAGAAACATGTTGTAGAAGAGTGTTTTGTGATATAATGGTGTAGAGGATTGATTCGGCTTGACTTTTCTACAATGCCTCATAGTTGGTGTCGATGCTGACATTGAGCAAGCACTAGCAACATTTGCACTCAATATTGTTACCCACCCGTCCCCCGAAGAACGAGACACAAGCAATAAAATACAAACAACAATTTCTTGGGTTCAAATTGGGCAACTTTTATTGTTAGCTATTTAAATCACCTCAACTAAACTCAAGGGGTGTCAGGAATATGACGTAATCAGATGTTATTCAATTTCTGGGTAAAACACCAGGCTTGCCTGATTAACCAACCAGAGCAAACCTATTAAGGGAAATGAGTAAGAGGTCAATTCTCTGGAACTTGAGAATAGCCTCTTCCCATTCCAGGGCCATTAACTCTACCTCACCCAACAACCAGAGCTTTGAAGTGAGGATTTTAACCAACTGGCCCTCACCCCTGAAGGGGGTGCCTAGGGTGTACACCAATTAGGGAATTTCCCTCACTATTCACCGCTAATCTAGTTAATAATCCAATGCCTCCAGTAGCCCCTACGCCACAAATGGGGGTAGGCCAAAACTCTCCCAGGCTTAACCGTAGCAATGGGAGGTAAAATTCCATTCCTGGCTCCTAGTGCAGCCTGTCCAAAGTGCTGACAATGGGCAGGAGTGGTGGGCAGGCAATCAGGCACGGAATGGCCTACCGGGGCTTGGCCTTCCTAAAGGCCATGCCCCCGCCTGGAAGGTTCCTCCAGGAACCTCTCTCTCCCCTGAGGTTAGGGGGGGGCAAATTCCTCTCATCCCAGCTTGCTGGGATGAAAGGGTGTAAACGGAAAGCTGGATAAATACATGGCAATTTTGAGGTGTTTATCTTCTCTGAAAATTGCAAGGAGATGTATAGAAATTCCTGCTGTGGGAGATACCACAAGTTAACTACGGATATACACACACATACATGTGTGACTTTTATGAAGCAATTTTTCCCTTTGTTTGTTCCAATTATTTAAACCAGTCTGGGATGGATTTCAAAATGTCAACATTGTGTTAATTTGTTTTAATTACTTACCACCCATTTTCTACCTCACCTTCCTATGGGAGTATAAAATATGTGTGAAATTTCAGTGCTAAACCTGAAAGCAGATGCTTAGATAGATGTCTGATGAGTATTCCTAATGAAAAGAATGATTGACAAAGAAATTTGAGCCTTGGTACATCAAGCTAATATGCTTCTCAACAGTTAAATATCAAAGCTTTGCATCCTCGGATTCTCTCTCTTGCATATCAGCTGTTTAAATAACAGCACAGACTGGGGGCTGGGGGAGGAGTTTTTAAAATTCAGAGATTTCTCAAAGCGTTTTGAGTTATGATTCCCATGCCCATTAATTCCTGTCTTCATACCAGTCATTATCCAACTAAATAATTTTGTTGCTGTTGAACTTAACCCAGAACAAGCCTCTATGGATTTGTTGCTGTGTAGAAATAGTTTATTAGATTTTTTTTTGGGGGTTGTGTAAAGCAAACTGTGCCAAAGGCAAGAGAGTGGGCATGTGATCCTTTCCAACTAATTTGAACTTTTTTCTAACTAGGAATGCCTGCCTGAGAATTCAATTCACTTCACATTGAGAAGTGAACCAACCTGATTTCTGCCTCTTGAAATGATGTGTGGCTTGGGATAGAGGTAATATTTCCATTCTGCCCTTATTCAGCTTATCTGGTGGTGAACCAGGGAATAGGAGATGTCTAATGGCCACAATGCACTAGAAGGGAAGAAGAAAACAGTATCTGGGATATACTGTATAATCTTTAACTGTATGTGTCTGAGGGTGGAGTGTGTGAAGAGTAGTGGGGAAAAGTGTCTTTCACTTTGCACTTTCATACAATTAACCCTTTCCCCCAAACACCCATAAATTAAACAATATGCATTAGAATTAGCTTCTCCCCATGCTGGGGGTGGGAGGTGCTTTGCCTCCTCCACTGGGGAAGAGACTTAAAGAAAGTAGCTCCAGCCAGAGCTACTTTCTGGGGTGGAGCTATGGGATTTAGTATTCTGCCCATCATCTTCATTCCTGTTCTGGATGCTGACCCACCATCCCACCCATTAAAAGTATAATTAAATTGGTCACCTTTGGGCCAGGTAGGAATCCCCCCCCCAATGTTCTAGGGTTTTTTCACCTACCCTATACTGTTTGCAGAGGGCAAACTGAGAAGGTGCAGTTTTAAATAGGCATAGCAGAAAACAACAGGGGATTTAATGTTGGTGTAAACCCAAGGCACACCTTTTTGTGTGTAGGCCAGGAACAGTAACCCTCACCTGTGATTAAAATAACAGGGGAGGGCAGGACAAACATAAATAGTTTAGGAATGGGAGAGCCTGGCCTCAATAAATACTAGACACCCAGGGTTATTGCAGCCAGGGACTCAGGTGTTTCACGCAGATTATCTGAAGGGTAGGTCCGAGATGGCCACTGCCTTGGCTTTATCCACACCAAGTTCATGCCACACTTTAAAATCATCTGCAAGTTATAAAGTTTAATTAGGTAACGTTTTTTAAAAGTTGTCAATAGTTTAAACCATATTGGTTGTGTTGTCTATTTTGGTGGCTGGGTAGCAAACAAATATTCTTCCATATGTGTCTATTTTTCATAGTGGATGTTCATCTCATTGTGTAAAACAACACCTACAATCTGAGGAAACACTGCTGAAACTTGTGAGAATTTGCACTTAGTTGCAGTCTTACACAATCTGTGCTAAAATTGATTTTCTCAGCAACTGTGTATTGTCATAATCTATCCCTATTGTAAAGTGTTTTGAACTGGCTTCAGGGGCGGATTAACACACTCAGCGGAGAAGGCGCCCACTGAGAGCACCAGATCTGCAGGAGCGCACCACCACCAGCTGGAAACTCCACCTCCGGGCTGGCTGGAAACTCCGCCTTTGCGTCTGCTGTGTTCCTACCAGGCGCAGAGGAGGAGTTACTAGCCGGTGAGGAGGCAGAGTTCCCAGCCGGTGAGGAGGCAGAGTTTCCAGCATGCATGGAGCCTCCACCTCCACGCATGCTGGAAACTCTGCCTCTGCACCTGCTCCAGGTTTGGGTTTTTTTTTGGGGGGGGGGCAAAATAATTTTCACCTACCATTTAAAATTACCTTGGGCCGCCTCTGATTGGCTTAGTCTTGAATGAACAATTAAGAGCCATTGGCTTTACATCATGGTAAAGATGTAAACAACTGTAACTGCTTTGCTGGTATGGATCAATACAGTTGCCTTCATTTTTGGTCTACTTGGAACATAACTATTGGGATTTAATGGCCGAGCTTCAAATGTTACAACTACATCACAGGCTGAAAGGTGAGCTATCCATTCTACTTTCTTCCAACCACATGTAAGAACCTCTTAAAACTGCAAATTAATCTGGTTTCATGTGCGTAGTCTAAGAGGTTACCTGCCATCAGGATATTTCTGAAACATGTGATCAATGTGGAGAAGAAGCTGCACGAATTCTCCCTGGACATACATGATGAGTAGCCTGCTGGCAAACATTCCACAAATGTATGACATATCTCAACTGCAGCAAAAGAAATACACTTTTCCAGAGTAACACCAATCCTAAAAGAACTATCATGACTCAGATCAACTGTGGTGACAGGACTATTAAATAAAAATATTTAGACTCTTAATATGATTTAAGTTCTTGGGATACATCATCTATAGAAGCAACAAAATAACTGCTTTAATCAGGATAAAAATATCAGTACGTGTAAGGTAGTCATGTGGTTGAAGAAATACAGAAACTATGACTTTTACTTAAGAGAGGATGCCCATAGACATTTCTCAGAGCATGCTGGTTTCAAAAGATAGCTCTAGTAGGAAGCCCCAGCTGAGGGAAATTCACAATGGATGGGGAAGGGGGTGTCAGTCAACCAGTTCCATCAAACTCCAAGTGAAGAGCATGCCAGAAGTAGCAGTCATCACAGGCAAAAATGAGACATCATATGGAACAGCTTGTCAAGGGATTTTTTAACATTAACATATCTCATTTTCATAAACTTTTTGTTATGAAAAACTGGATGAATTGAAGACGCTATCTATTCTGTGAGGTGATTGGAAGGTTTGTTAAGTCTTTGTAATCTGCTGGCCGGCTCCAACAAGCTGATAACAGATGCTACTGCTCGTTTTCTCTGTAAAGCCATGAAACTAAGATCTGATTACATAGATGCAATTGGAATAAATTGTGTTGGAGATGAGGACCTGGAATTGTTACCACCTCCCTTAGAATCCCTCCTGCTGGGCAAAACAGGGGTTTAATTGATGTAATGGTCTAGAATTCTCCTCAGATTGTTTTTAGAATCATTGCAATGTGTCTGTGTTCTGTGTGTATTTGATATGGCTTCTAGCTAATCAATAAAATTGTTGTTGTTGTTGTTGTTGTTTAACAAGACTATATACACCAAAAAAGAAGGGAGGAGGGAAAGTGGAGAGAAAAAAACATTTTACATTCAAATACACCAAACATCAGATATTTTTTTTACTGAAATGCTAAAGGCGAAATTACCTCTGTTTCATGTTAAATGCAGTGATTAACTTTTCTTATTATGTAAACATGGCTGAGCTGGAAGTTAAGGTATTAGATAGGCTTTGGTATACAAAGGGTCCATCTACATGGGCCAAATACATAAGTTTGGCATGAACAGAATCTGTGACAGCCACATGAAGCTCTATCATGGGACAAAATTGTTTAATGCCAGTGGACCCAAACTAGCACTAACCATTGCTTGTTGCATCCACTGGCACTAGCTGTAATGAAAAAGCAATTGAAGAAAGCAGAGGGGGGAAGATAGCACTACATTCATTAGTTTTTGAATGGTTGGAAAACCAGATTTACTTTTTGAAGAAAATATATGGTGATCTAATGATGGCTGGTTTTGTTAATTAGTATATACATTAATCCAGAGTTGAAATGTAATTTCTAGATAAAATAGAGAGGGATGGGAGTTTACGAATTAAAATATTACTCCAAAAAGGATAGGTGGAAGTTATGTTTTTACCTTTATTGTATTACTTATCATTTTTATTCTGCATGTAGTTTAGACTTGTTTATAGCATTTGGGGTGAGTTTTATATTCCTTTATTTTACCTATTTAATAATTTTTCAAATTGCAGTTTGTTTTTTTAAAATAGAATTAAAAACGAATAAAATCTATATGAATTTTGTTCAATTTTTTGAGAGAGAGAGAGAGAGAGAGAGAGAGAGAGAGAGAGAGAGAGAGAGAAATACATAAATATCTAGGGAAAACGTAGGGGAGAAGAACTTGAAAATATACCAATGGAAGGTACTCTTTTTAAAAAATCACTACTCATAGAACTGGTTGTGAAAAAGTGGGAAAATCTAAAAAAACTGGGAATGGTTCTATATTGACAGCCTAAAGAGGTTCAATATGACATCCCAGATGATGAACTGAGCTGCTTAGCAGCCTGATAGAGACTTCCTGTGTCTCAGTGGCAGCAGGGCATCCCCCTTACTCAGCGACACCAAATACAGTTTGGCACCACTAGGCAGGAACCTTAACGGACACCCCTCTCCCCCATGTTGCAACTTATGACCACTGGGATACACACACTTTCCTTTTAGTTGGAGTGAGGCAGCCTTTGGTCAGACTGTGGACCTTATGCTTAGGAACCAGCCGAGCTGCCTGAACAATCCCTAACTCAGGTGACAACCTGAGTCCTGTCTCAGAATCAGGGCTGTCCCCCAATTACTCTAACACAAGTTAATTCAGATCAGCCCCCATGTGGCATTTAATCACTGTGAGGCGCACCACAGTTTACATCAATCTAACTGTAGATGAGCCCTGGGAGAGATGGGTAATAGAACAAAATGATTAAAAAACAAAATGGAGGAAAATACCAATAAATATGGAGACAATTATCTCTCCTTTATTTATTTATTTATTTATTTTATTTCCAACATTTCTACCCCGCTCTTCTCTACCCCAGAGGGGGGATTCAGAGTGGCCTAACAAAAGGCACAATTAGATGCCAACATAATAAACTTTAATACAAAAAAACCCAAAAACATACAGCATTAAAACACATTAAAATACAATTAACATTAACACATCATAAACATTCTCTTAAGTTAAAAACAGTATTTTGTCCATAACAGGAGCATTGAGCCATATCCATCAACTTGCTGTTACAAATCCAGTCCAAAGTGTTGTATTGTGCTAATGTGCAAATGCTTGGTCCCACAGCCAAAATTTCACTTTTTTCCTGAATGCCAGGAGGGATGGTGTTGATCGTATGTCGCTTGGAAGCGCGTTCCACAGATGGGGAGCCACCACCGAGAAGGCCCTCTCTCTCATCCCCACCAACCGTGTTTGAGAAGTTGGCGGGAGCGAGAGCAGGGCCTCCCCGGATGATCTTAAATTACGAGGTGGGACATAGAGACTGATGCATTCAGACAAGTAAGCTGGGCCAGAACAGTATAGAGCTTTAAAGATCAAAACCAGCACTTTGAATTGAGCTCGGAAATGGACAGGCAGCCAGTGGAGCTGACACAACAGGGGGGTAGTATGCTCCCTGTATGTAGCTCCAGTTAGTAATCTGACTGCCGCCTGTTGGACTAATTGTAATTTCTGAACTGTCTTCAAAGGCAGCCCCACGTAGAGTGCATTGCAGTAATCTATTCGGGATGTGACCAGCTGGACTACCTTTTCTCTCACCAAGAAGTAATGAACACTCATTCACTTCCCATTAATTAGTGTTCATGTTACTGTGAATAGCCTCTTGCCTATGAAGGCAGAGCTCTGTGGCCTTAAACCCCTGGTGATATGCAAATGGGTAGGCAGGCAGGTACATCCATTCACATATACTCATCAGTACCTGCAGTTATGTTGAGGATGCTATCATTTGTTTACACTGCAAGTTTTCACACATAAGTAATTATCTTGGGTTTAAAATATTGGGGGAGAACTTGGTGGCATAGCCTCTTCTCTGCCTTAAAAAAGGTTGATGGTTTGTTTTTTCTCTTTTAAAAATGTAGAAGTTGGAGGCAAGTGTGATTTATCAAGGGTTTGTGTGGTTTAGGGCACTTGGGTACAGAAGAGAAAATGGAAAGGATTGATGATTTATACTTGTTGTTGTTGTTGTTGTTGTTGAAGGTCTTTCTTGTTCCATATATTACCAGTTTTGTATATTGGTTTCTGCTTTTCCCATTTTAAATATTTGGGATTCCTGCAATTTTAGTATGGTTTAGAAAATTTACTCCATTGTAATCATTAATGGAGAAATTGAATATAACTTAATCTAATCATTCTGGCAATAAGCCAGTTACTTCCTCTCAGCTACATAGTTCATTGCTCATAATTTCTTTTTTATTTGTAATCCTTCACCAGCATTCATTCCAAATGACAGTTTTCATATCTAAAGCAATTTAAATTAATATTGGATATGTGATTTTTTTTCAGCATGCTGTATCAACTACTTTACCAAATTAATTGCAGATGTGTATAACATATAAAGTTCTCCCATCATGACTAATTTTGTAATTCTATGAAAAAGCAATCACATTTGTCTGGATGTTTAAAAAAAAGAAGAAAATACTGTATTACACTAAGTTTGATTGGAACAGCCACAAAGACAATTTGGTTCTGAATGCTTCAAGTCACAGAATTAAATGTATATATAGATCAGGATCCTTCGTATTGAATGCATGTCAGGACTTCTGCTTAAAAAAAACCCCAAACAACGTGTGAATGTGACTGCCTAATTATCACTTCATGCTCTTAAAAATTTGGGCATGTTCCATCCATAGAGCTGTGGGCATGGAAAAGGTTTGCCATAAGGCCCAATTAGGCATGTTGGAGAATTTGGTTTGAACTTCACTTTTAATTGATGCCATATAATTAACAGTTCCCAGATTAATTTGCAATTTGGAACACATTTACCCTTTGACTTTGTGGTGCTATGTCTAACTAAAAAATGTATAAAATGAATATATGACAAAAAGATGCATACAGGATTATGTATTTTGGAAAAGATACACTCGGTTAGAGTAGATTGTGTATAAAAATGCTAATTCTACACATTGAAAAAGAAATAATGGAATAATATGAAAGTAAGTTGGGAACCACATTTGCCTGACTGCATGAAATACTTATGCAGACTAGATACAGAATAATTCATGCATCCTTGGGTTCAGTAGATTCCCCCCCCCCCATCCCATTTATCTCTTTCTGATCTACTGATCAGCCTTGAAACAGATCCATATAACAACAGGTTCATGGTTATCTAGGGCTAAATATGCTAAAGAACCAGATTTGGTCTGATCTTGAAAGCTAAATAGGATCAGTCTTGGTTAGGATTGGGTGCTGTAAGCTATAACTCAGAGGAAGAAAAATGGGCAGAACCACATGAGTATTAATGAAGTCACCATATATCAACCAGCACCTTGAAGGTAAATACACTTACACACATAGTTGCCTCACAGTTATATAGTAGGTGATAAGAAACCTGAAGATATCCCACAGGATTCATTGCCTTCCTTCTTGCTAGCAATACTCATGATAAACCTTTAAGAAGAGTTAATTAAAAACTAAAGTCATGCAGGTTGTTTTGAAACATTCTTGAATCATGTGAGAGAAATCAAGAATTAAATTATTATACCATTGTATTAGCATCAGTCTGTATGGCTTGCAACACAACTTTATGGTCACCTCACTTTGACGAGGTTAGGCTCCTGACTATTCCGACAATGATAAGGATATCGGTATCATCATGGAGGCCTTGATAAAGCTCCGTCCAGGAGCAAAACAGATGAATAGCGGCCCAAACATCTCTGGCATCGCCATCCTGTCGCCTCAAGTTAATTTCCTCATGTTGGAGTAAATACCAGTCTCCTTTTGGTCCTTACGCCTTTGGAATATTTTGCCTATTTATGGACTAGAGACATTTATTTTGGATGATATATGGACCTTCTTATATACTGTGTTGTGGATTTATGGATATATAATCCGGAGCATCTGCTATTTGCACATTGCGTCTTTTTAAAACCACTTCGCTACTTACTTGGATCCAGAAATGGGTATAGTATGATTCTTAGGTTCCTTATAATAGATTGTCAACTCTAGTGCCGTGCTATATATTCAATATATTTGTATTTTTATACTGAATATTGCCTAGTTGTGTAGTGCTTTTGCATTGCAACACAACTTGTCACTTTGTGTTTAGAGGGTAGTACAGCTTATATGGTTCATTTGAGGTGATTCACACAATGGCAGAAACACACACTTCAAATTGGCCATAATTCAGTGATTTTTAATGGGCCTGCTAACGCTTGAGTCAGGCAGTCTCAAATTATGTTAATATCTCTCTGGTACAAAGCCCAGTTAGCTACCCCTACCCAGCTGGATAGCATTCAGTAAGGAGAAAATCTAGAATAGATTTATTTCTAATCTCCATCCCAAGCAATAAGGAACAGTAAACTTTCACTGCATTTTTCAGAGTCAGGTGTCTTGCCTCTAAGCCATAAAGCTCTTTTCAGGACCATATTTCCACACAAATGTGGTGCAGACAACCAGGTCATTCAGACTGTGTTACTAACAAAATGAGGTAAAGATAGATAGATAGATGATAGATAGATGGATAGATGGATAGATGAATAGGTGGTCACCTAAAGAGCTGGCATAGGAAATCTCAGGATTCCATTTATTTATCATGTCAGAGGCAAACCAATGGTACAATTGTGCTGTATTTAAAAACACAAATAAAGTTTAAAATCTTGGCATTCTATTAAATGTCCTTTGACCAGTAGCTGGCCACTTGGAGTGCCTCTGGTGTTGCTATAAGAAGGTCCTCCATTGTGCATGTGGCAGGGCTCAGACTGCATTGTAATAGGTGGTCTGTGGTTTGATCTTCTCCACACTCGTATGTCATGGATTCCAATTTGTGGCCCCATTTCTTAAAGTTGGCTCTTCATCTCATCATCAAAAATCCGTAAGAGACAAGCATGACAGCTAAAGTGGATTGGTAGCACTATAATTCTGTAGTGCTAATGGGCCCAGGGCTGCCCTAGACCAGAAATGACTCGAAAATGCATAATAACGAAATTGGCCCTCTAAACCAACTAGCATAAATTCACATTGTTGTGTAGGAGTGGAAACACTGCTTGGAGCCCAAAAAAACCCCAAAGTTGGCAGTAGATCCTTCAACTGTCCCATCTCATGAAAGAATAAAAAATCATCCCATCACCACCCCCCCCCCCCCGATCATTTATTGAATTTATTAAATGTGAGCTTAATCTCACTCAAAATAGCTTTACTCCTCCAATCAGCAGGACTACATAATGGCATGAAGACCAAAACACATTTAAACAGAGCCTCCGTCTTATTAAAGATATACTATTTAGGGTTCTTATCCATGGGAACCAAATCATCGCTGCAAGATAGAATTTATCTGAGTTAAGATGCTGGGTTTGCAAGGTCATATGTTATGTCTTTGAGGCAGGCCTGAGCTGTAGAAAATACCATTTTAGAATTTAAGCCCTGGAACAAGAATTGATTAAGTTTATCATATGAATTTAACATTCACATCACAAGAGTTACTGTGGATTTACACCAATATAAATGCAGCTGAACAGTTCTCCTAGTGACTGTTTCTTCATGTAAGATGAGAGATAAATTGTGTGTTGTTTCTGTGACAGATTCGTTATTATAGGTGCTTGCCAGGAAGGTGAAAACTGTCAGTTTTTATTTCATTGCACTTTTTGGCATCCCAATGGAATTATTGTCCTATCCCAGTTCAACACTTCTTTTCTTATATGGGATGCCATGTAAATTTATGGTTCAATTTTCACAATGGAAATTAGACATGTTTGCATTATTATTTTCCAAATGTGCACTTTTTTCACATTTCCCTATTCAATGAAACCTGCACACTTTTTTTTCAAATAGCCTTTCAAATGTTATTGGATGTTATTTCATCATCCCTAACCAGTCTGACTAATGTGAGGGATACTAAGATATAAAAATTCTGTCATTCTTTCATATAAAAAATAAATAATCAACCCGTTGGGAAAATTAAAAATGCTGTAATATTAATTTACAAGAGAACATTTTTGTAGAGAAATATACGAGGGCAGATCAATAAGTCCATGACATTTTTGAATGAAACACAGGTTTTTGGATAAAAAATCATTTTATTTTTCAACATAGTCTCCTTTAAGCTCTATACACTTTGTCCAATGTTTCTCCAATTTTTTTATCCCTTCCACAAAATAAGATTTGTCGAGGTCATCAGATTAGATTGTAAGCTTAAAGAAAAGAAACTGTAAAAGTAAGATGCCCTGGAAATCTTTTGGCTTAAGGATGAGGTATATATACTCTAATTAACTACCCATACCACATCTCTGATTAGTGGTTACCCACTGCCTGTGAGATCTTTATATTCAGTAATGATAAAAGAGTGCTTATAATCTACACTCTTGCCAGAGTTTCCCTGGAAAAAAATCACACTGAAGAGTCATCAGGCAAAAATTCTACATAGCCTCAAGTGGATCAAAACACTGGCTTTTAAATTATTTCAGACAATGCTACAGGGAGAAAAATGTACCTATTGAACAATTAAAATAAATGCCTATGATTTTTTGCTGAACAGTCATTCTTTTGTAAATTCATGTCAAAATCCATTTTATGTCATAAATTTAGAACAGAGGACTTATCGAAACAATGCGATTCTACGGAATGGGAGGAAGGGCCTATACAGAAGCTAGGGTGTAACCTGGAACTGGGACTGAGAAGCAATTTTCTTGGTGTTTTGATGAAAGCATTATTTTGTACCTCCTGAAACATGAGAACATGGATTCTGCCTCCTTGAGCAGAATTCTGTGAAACTGAGCCATACCAGTTAAAGTGGCATCCATTTGCATGAATCTATATATATAAAGGAGACACGGTCGTGGGTTGACGATTATGCACGGCCACACCATAACCCCCAGAACCACAAAACCCACAACACACGTTTCACCAGGCCATGAGGTACCAACTAGGCACAACACCCCCCCTTAAAACATCCACAGACCCCTAAATGCGACCCCCCAAAAAAACACATTCAAACCTATGGGTGGAGGATCTGGCGCCGCCCGCGCCTTCGCCCGATCCCCAGCCCGGCACATTCACCTGCTCTCCACTGGGAGAGCGGAACCTCCTCCCCGCCTGAATGCCCTCCGGAGGTTAGGGGCCGGTCTGGAAGCGGCCGAAGAGAGGGCCATAACCCCAAGGAGCCCAAGGCAGCGCCCGCGCCACCCGGCTCCATGAGGCGGAAGACGGCTGCTCTGCGATGCCTCCCCCTCCGATCTCCTCTTCCGGGAGTGCCAGGGACCTGGCCCGCTGCCTCATCGCTCTCATCGCCTCTTCTGAAGAAGCCCACTGGCACAAGGAAGCCCGCCTTTCTCTCCCCCCACCTCCTCCTCCCCTTGGCTCTGCCTCTCCTTCCCGCCCAGAGAGTTCAAGAGGACCCCTCTCTCCTCCCCGGGAGTGAGGTCAGAAGCTGCGCCTTCTGCCCGCCACACGAGGCCTCCAGGACTCGGACTCTTTGGACTCCAACTCCCCGAAGCCTCGGCTGCTTCGCAGGGCGGGAGGGATCCTGGGAGATGGAGTCCAACAGGATGAGGCTTCCTCTTCAGAGGAAAGGGATGCTAGGGGCTCCCTGAGCCCATTTCTGGAGCGGGAAAGGAAGCAGGGGCGCCTCCGCCCTGCCCGGAATGAAGAAAGAAGGTACTTTGAGGAAGGGGAGGGGGCTGTTATGGGATGCCAGGGGAGGAAGGGCCTTTTTCAGCCCGGAGACCATGGCTTCCCAAAATAGGGTCTCAGTGTCACTGGCCATGTTCCAGCAGCACGCCCTCCTGACGTTTCGCCCCCACCTGTGGCTCGCATCCTCAATTCTGTTGGCAGTGAGACAAGTGGAGTGTGTGTGTGTGTTACTGGGAAGCTGTTTACGCTCTGAATTGACAATAAGACTTCATTAACTTGATTCTCCCGACTAGGCCTCAGCTCATTGCACATTGTGTATGGCCTGAATTGACAGTAAGGCTTCATTAACTTGCTGTTCCTAACTAGGCCTCAGCTCATGGGACATTGTGTATGGCCTGTATTTACAGTAAACTACCTTGGCACACAGAGCCCCGACCATGCATGATGGGACTTCAAGTACCACCATGGAAAATGGGATTTGTAGTACTTCAAAACCCATCATTCCCCACAGACCACTGTGGCCCAGAACCAAGACCAATAAAGACCCAACTTGCCACACCATGACCCACACTCCATCCAACTGCATTTTAGAGGAGGACACACCGTGGATGATTGAACTTTCTCGCATCTCCTAAAAAGGGCACAGCAACGCGTGCCGGGTACAGCTAGTTCTATACTAAAAATGCACCCTTACATAATTTACATGACAAGATTTTAAAAGTATCTGATTCAGATATTGAATAATATTATGGAATGTTATATGTAGTAGATTGCTGATATGATAGCATATATTAATAATTGGGGTGATGCATTATAATTTGTAATTATAGTGTGCAGTGGTTGAAATATCTGGCCCAAGGACTTATAAAGGTTTTGTTAATTAAAGCTTTAATATGAGAATATGTATTTCTATTACAAATGTCTTAGGGACATAACTTATTACTCATATGAAAGAGTGCCACACAACTGAAACAGCAGCAGTACCATGCTCTGCATTATTTCCTGACAATCTAAGCATTGGGACACTCCACATGTGCAGTTTTCTATATAAGTAGCTGTCCCAATGTCCAGCAAACAAATATCCAAGGTTCTAGACTTCAAGTAAGCCTACATAAGAGGTCAGCTTGTGGAGTCTACTTTTCCTCAGATGTCCACTTTAATGTGCAGATAGATGACAAAGTTCCAGGAAGAACTGAACATAATCAAGGCTGTAGCTAGAGATATTATCCTTTTCATTCTATGTTGTCTTTTGATAAACAGGGTAGGTGAAACTGGCTAATAATATAATATGTGAGTACATGAGGTAGGTAACTTGATTTGATTGACGGTGGGAGTTGGGACTGTGATGTGATGCCAACATATTATATAAATTTTCCATTGGCGCCCCCTTGTCATGGGGGAGAGGCTTGCATACCCTAATGAAGTTGTGAGCTATGCTGGCGGTGGCATAATAGTCACCGGTAGGGCCTCCCATGTCAGACAGGTCACAACCGAAGGGTCTGACTAAGAGCATCAATGGGCAGGATGGGCTCTTTAGCCTTTGGCAACCATCCTAAGAGAAGGAAAACTCTAAATTCAAACTTGGGCAGATGATGCTCGTCTAACCCTGTAAGGTCAACCATCTAGAGAAGGAAACTCAAATCAAACCTACGACCTGAGGACCTCGCTGCCACCGTCCAAGCTTGCTAGGCCCCGGCAGACAAACCTTTGGTTTAAAGGGTGAGGCCAGTTCTGTGCACGCTGCACTCCACCCGAAAATCCATTGCACAGGCTCGAAGGACACATCCAACCTCCGAAAAAGCATCAACGTTCTTGTAGAAATCATGGAATGAGTCCTTCCTAACTATCTTCGTTCACAAAGTAATGCCAGAGATATTAATTTTTAAAGGGAAATGAAACAAAATTGTCACACAATTGGCTGAAGGTAATTTTGCATATTTCTAATATATTTAGAAACCCTTCAGAAACACTGAAGGGTTTAAATGCCAACAACCAAGAGGGCTTTGATTACCACATGCTATAAATTGAAGATGGCTTCTCACAAAAATGTTTTTGCTAAAATGTCTCTCTTAAACTATTTAATAGTTAATATTCATAGTAGGAACACAGCTAGCATGAATAAATCAACAAAATGTTAATGAACAGTTAAAATACTAGATTTCTGTGTTTTGCACAATGAAGACAATCAGAAAGAGATGCTTCTGGTAGGAACATAACAATTCAGATAATATGGCTATAAAAGAAGTAGAGATAGTGAAGGTTTTCTTTGTTGAGATCATTTGTGCACCAATGGTAAATAAATAACTGCAAGCTTACATAAATTGCATTAAATCATTAACATTTTTACACACATAATTAATTACAGGTGCAAACTTTAGTACTGAGCTAATTACCCGAAACTCTGTACAAATCAGATAATTGGATAATTGCTATCCTCTCTCCTACCATTCTCAGCCATAATTGTTATTAATTGTTATTTTACATTTATTAGGCACCAGAACAATATTACACATGAAGCTATTTCTCAAAACATTATCAGTAATAATCTCAAATGTATTTTCTTCGTGGATTGTTTATCTGCAAAGATATTGATACTAAAATGCAATTCAGTTCATAATTAAAATGTAATCAGTAGCAGACAGCAATTCCACATGGAAAAGATGGGATGTTCAGATGTTGTTGTGCTATTCACCCATCACAAACTATCTTTCTTCATAGAACTGCCCCTAAGGCTTGTGGAAAGTTTTTGGAGAAAGTTTTGAACTCAGAATTACTTTAGCTAAAAAGCTATAATTGTAGGTTTCATCAATGACAACAACAACAATCTTTATTTATATCCCGCTACCATCTCCCCAAAGGGGACTCGGGGCAGCTAACATGAGGCCAAGCCCAGAATTACAGAACAACAAAATAAAATAAAATGCAAACATCAAATAATAACATCAAAATAAAATACATAAAATAACAGAAAATGCAATAAACAGATGCAAAATAATGTGATGAAGAAATAAAATAAAAGCTTGGTGGGCGGACTAAATGTACAGAATAAGATTGATAAAAACCCTAGGTGAGATAAGTATGTGTCTGTGGGGGAGCTCAGAAGGGGCAAACAATGGGATTGAACCCTCATTAAAGACAAGGGACGTAGGAGTATAGTGTTTAGACTGAGGAAAGTAATAGTTACACTTGATGCTGCTATGGTCAGATCTCACCAGGAATATGGTGTCCATTTCTAGGCACTACATTTCAAGAAGGATATTGACATGCTGAAACATGTCCAGAGAAGACAATCAAAATGGTAAAAGATTTGGAAGCCAAGATCTATAAGGAGAAGTTTAGAGAACTGTACATGTTTGCTTGGAAGGGGACATCATGGTCATGTTTAAATATCTGGAAGGATGTCACGTTGTGAAGGACACAAGCTTGTTTCCTATTGCACTAGAGATTAGAACACAGAACAACAGATTTGAATTGCAGAGAAAGAGACTCCTCCTACACATTAAGAAGAACTTTCTTAATTTCAGAGCTTTTGGGCTGTGCTGCCTTGGTGTCTAGTGTTCTTCCTACGTTGGAGGTTTTAAAGCAGAGAAGGAATGGCCATCCTTTGGGAGTGTTTGATTGTTCTTTTCCTTCATGGTAAGGGATTGAGCAGGACTCCCTTGTGCTTTATTTCAACTCTATGATTCTGTGATTCTAGGTTACTTAGAAGAGCAATGCTAGAGGAGGAACATACCTGGATGTTTTTGTTTGTCTTCTGTGTTCTAATAAACACAGATGGAAAAAATACAGAATGCTGCACAGACATAGTTAAAGTAATGTGTAGCATTACGTTTTATGGAAATGCATTGCCTGACTTACCAGGCAATGCCTGTTGCGGTGGGGGTGGGGTGCTCTCTCACTGTCATCTTAGGGTCTCAGGGGGCTTCTTCTTCCCAGAAACCCCCTGAGTGGGGATGTTTTCCTGCCGGGCAAATGGCTGGCCAATCGGCAGCCAGCTCTGCTTAGGCAGCTGATTGGCCAGGGCTGGCCTCCCCCTCCGTCTGGCAGCCCTTTAAGGGGTTGCGCTGTGCACGTGCAGGCATTGTGCCTGCTTCAACTTGCCGTCTCACACTCTCTGCATGCACATTTGGTTTGGTCCTTGTTAACATTTGTTGGTTTTGTTATACTGTCACAACTCTTAGCAGTGTGTGGCATGGGCCCTGGATATGGTTTTCCTCCCCTACCCAGTGTGGGGGTGGAGGGAGCGTTTGGTGGTTCCCAGGGGTGCCGATTAACCCAGCCTGTTATTGTGCCGGTGGCACCCTGACGTGTTTAGCGGTATCGGTCAGCAGCAGGCTGACCGATCTTGATCCAGAACCCATGCCTGGCTGCCAACCTTTTCAGTTCCTGTAATCAATAAAATGAGTAGTGGCCATTTTCTTCCACATATGTGTGTGCGTGTCTTTTCTGGTTGATGGCGGGACGTGGGTCACCCATCCACATGCAAAAAAAAAGGACATTTCCAAATGGAGTGTTCATCATGCTGACATTTTCAGTGTAGCTATTCCATTTTTCCTCCTTCTGTAACACAGATGTGATGGTGCGATGAAAAGCCTAGTCTGAAATAACCTGTTGTGGCTGCAGGAATTGCTACACAGGTCTCCTATTCTGAACTATAAGAAGTGTTATGACCTGGTATATATTCTTTAAATGATCTTATGATCTAATTTGCTGTTCCTTTTGACATACAAGCCACTCTTCAATGGTCAAATGCTATATAAATGTAATTGGTTCCCCAATGATTTTATTAGCTTGTACCAGTAAGTTTTATTTGATTTCCCTCTCAGTTTATTTTTTGACTGTTTTCTTTTTCCCTTCCTGCTCTGCTTTGGGAGTGTGTGTATATGTGTGTATTTTGAGTCCATGGCTCCTGATGGCTAATTAGTACATGGAAGATTTGATCAAGAAAAAAAATAGCTAACCCAAATCTTGATTTTGTGATGGGTACCTGGCTTTCTGACTATTCTACAAATGTTATTGATTGGTCTTAGATATGCAACTGTGAGTTGATTTAAGACACTTTACAAAAACTGAAGTAGCTCTCTTCAGATATTGTATTTCCTTGAACATGTGAGAATTATGCATTTATTGAGGAAATGAGCCATACACTCAATGCTTTCTCCCCACTCCCCAAATACCTTTTTCCATTTTCTACATTGAGAAGGGAGGTGTATCTCTGTTGAAAACTAACAAACCAGCAAGTATCACACTACCCCAAGGAACATGCATATATGAAATAAGTGATTTTCTAATCAAAATTCGATAACAACATTGGTTTAAAATAGAGATGATAATAATATTAGTGTTTTCTGCACAAAACAATCTGTAACTTTAAGATTTCTTCTGAATAAAAAAATGAATTGGCCATGGTGGTCTACGCTCTTGTTAGATCCTGATTAAACTACTGTAATGGGCTCTACATGGGGCTGCCTTTGAAGACTGCTCAGACGCTTCAATTAGTCCAACGGTCAGCAGCCAGGTTGCTCACTGGAGTGGCGTACAGGGAGCATACAACTCCTCTGTTACGCCAGCTCCACTGGTTGCTGATCTGCTACTGAGCACAATTCGAAGTGGTGGTTTTAACCTGTATCTCCTACTATGAATCATCACAAAGTTCATGATCATCTGGAAAGTCCTTGCTCTCGATCCCACCACCATCGCAAACGCGATTGGTGGAGATGAGAGACAGGGCCTTCTCAACAGTGGCTCCCCATCTGTGGAATTCCCTCCCCACAGACATCAGATTGGCCACGTCTCTCCCATCCTTTAGAGGGAAACTCAAGACTTGGCTGTAGGACCTTGCATTTGACCATTGAAGAATGGCTTGTATGAAGAAGACAAAAGCAATTATGAAGTGACAATGAATTTGTCCCGGACCCAGATTTTAAATGGCGTGTTTTAAAACTGTTTATTTAATGTTATGTTTTAAGGAATTTGTTGATTGTTCTTATCATTATGATAGCTCCGAATGGTGTTTGCTGTGAGGCCACCCTGATTCCCCCCTTCGGGGTGAGAAAGGTGGGCTACAAGTATATGAAATAAATAAATAAATAAAGGTAGCAGCATAGGACTCACATGAATGTGGGGGCGGGGCATATGTTTGCGGTATTGTTATTTTGTGGGTAGTGCATCAAAGATTATTTTACATATTAAAAAATTCTGTGTCCTGCATAGAACGTGTACTTTGTATAGAATAAGCCACAAATTGTGAATAGCTTTTGAAAAATGTAAATTTTAATGAATTTCTCACAGCGAGAATTACTGGAATTACTCATTGCTACCCTTATGAAGGAATTTAGTAAAAGATTCGTTCGTAGTTCAAAATGGAAATAAAAATAAACAATGTTTATTTTCATCTTTTTATCAGGTTTCTTGAAATTTGTTTTTCAAGCAGTGCTCCTCTAGATGTTTTGGACTTTAGCTCCTACAACTCCTAATAGCTGGTAAACTGGCTGGGATTTTTGGGAGCTGATATCCAAAACAGCTGGAGGAGCAGAGCTTGAGAAACACTACTGTAGACAGTGGTAGCTCTGAGGGTGAGAGTTAATACGACTCTTTGAGCTCTATACACTTTGTCCAACATATCTCCAATTTTTTTAAATCCCTTCCAAAAAATAAGATTTGCCGAGGTCATCAAAATAGGTATTTGTTTGTGAGATGATTTCATTGTTAGTGTCAAATCTCTTTCCTCCAAGCCATTTCTTCAGGTTTGGAAATAGGAAATAGTCACTCGGGGCTAAATATGGAGAATAGGGCGGATGAGGGAGCAATTAGTATCCCAATTCATGGATTGTTGCCATGGTAACTGTATGTGTGCACCCTTGCATTGTCCTGGCGCAAAAGAACTTTTTTCTTGGCCAAATGCGGTCGTTTTTTCCGCCAAATCCTCATTAAATTGACCCAATAAGTTGACATAATATTCACCATTGATTGTTTTATGCTTTTGAAGGTAGTCAATGTGGATTATACCGCATGCATCCCAAAAAATGGTCGCCATGACTTTATTGGCTGACAAACCCACCTTGGCCATCTTTGGCGCCGATTCACCCCGAGAAACCCACTGTTTTGACTGCTGTTTGGTCTCTGGGGTGTTGTGGTGGATCCACGTTTCATCCACGATTACGAAACGGTGCAAAAACTAGTCCATATTGCGGTTGAACAACGCCAAACACTCCTGCGAAATTGTGACATGATTGCATATGTCAGGGGTGCTCATTAGGTCGATCATGATCGACCAGTCGATCTTGAAGGCGGAGCTGGTCGATCGCGTAGCCTGGAGGAGAAACAGGGAGGCTGGCAGTGAGGAGGGCGGCCAGGAAGCGCTCCAGGGCCTCCTCGCCCAGGCAGGGGCTTCGCAGCCTCCCTTCCCTGCCTGGCATGAGGGGCAGCGCAAAGCCGCTCAAGCCCAATCCCCTCGCCTGCAAGCAATGTAAGCAAGCGAGGGGAGAAGTAGGAGGGAGGAGGGGGCGCCGCGAGAAAAGGAGCGCCAGCCAGCCACGCCACTCTCGCTCCCCAAAAGTGTAGGGAAATGGTGGCTCCTGTTTAAATGAGGAAGGAACTTTTGTGTGTGCGCGTGCCCCCCCCCCATCGCATGCGGTGGAAGCAGCTGGGGCTTCGGGAGGACGAGGCTGCTTCCAGCAGGGAGGTTGTGGGTAAGCCGGGCTTCCTTTGGGCTGCCTGCATTCTCCCCCATTCCAGGGCTCTCCTCTCAGTGCCCTTGCCCCGCTTCCCCCTCCACTCCCAGGCTTTCCCTCGGCTTCCTTCCAGCCAGTTTGCCTCACCTCCCTCGCCGAGGTTGGGCTTCTACAGCAAGGGCAAGCAGTTTCCAGGCGTCCTGCTCTTGCCTTGAAAGCCTTGGCTTTTCCCAGCCACTGAGTTGTTCGAGTTCCCTTCCCAAATTCTCCTCTTCCTCCCCCGTCCTCTTTTCTCCCTCCCTTTCTCCCCTCTTTCCTTTGATCCTGCCTGCCTGGCTTGCTTTCCTTCCTTCCCCCCTCCCCCCTCCCTTATTTCTTCCTTTCCTTCCTCTCTGTCTTCCTTCAAAACAGATAAAGTGGCTTTTCCCTTTCATAACCTGGATTATGTGGCAGTGTAGTTTATATAATCCAGTTCAAAGCAGATAAAGTGGCTTTTCCCTTTCATAACCTGGATTATATGGCAGTGTAGTTTATATAATCCAGTTCAAAGTAGATAAAGTGGCTTTTCCCTTTCATAACCTGGATTATATGGCAGTGTAGTTTATATAATCCAGTTCAAAGCAGATAAAGTGGGTTTCCCCTTTCATAACCTGGATTATATGGCAGTGTAGTTTATATAATCCAGTTCAAAGCAGATAATGTGGGTTGTCCCTTTCATAACCTGGATTATATGGCAGTGTGGACTCAGGGCCTTTCCACACAGCCATAAAACCCAGAATATCAAGGCAGAAAATCCCACAATCTCTGCTTTGAACTGGAATATATGACAGTGTTCCATTGGCCACATTGATCAGCATTGAATGTCCTTGCAGTTGAAAGGTCTGTGTGCTTTCATTCTGCCAGTTTATCCCTGGCTGATTCAATTCAGTGCAAGTCATCAAAGTAAACTCAGGTAATTGCAAAAAAATGTAAATAATTATTTATTATGTGTGTTGTGCAATATTGGCTTATTCAGTTATGCAAGGTACATCAACATACATTGTACATACAAAGAATCCTTACTAAATTAGAAAATAGTTATACGTTTTACATTTCTGTGTAGGGTGATCTTTGTGACTTGGTTGTTTTATAAGTAGCTCTCATGCTGAAAAAGGGTAGGTACCCCTGGCATATGTGGTCGATTGTGAGCAAACGTGGCACACATCTTGCGAAAAGCTTTCTCATACACAAGTGATCATTTAAAATTGAAACCACTGAGCCATGTGAGATGCCTATGGCTTCCACAATCTCTTGCACTTTAATCCCCGATTGGCCATCACCATATTGTGAATGTTTTCAATTGTTTCAGGTGTAGAGACTTCAACTGATGGTCCAGAACGTTCGGCATCTTCAGTAAACCACCCTTTTACCATTGAAATTGATGGTGCAGAGTCCCCATAGTATTTATCAAGCTTAGCCTTGGTTTGAGTGATGAATTTCTCCCACAAAAAATAATGCTTAATGAGCACACAAAATTCAATTTTCCATTTTCTCCTCAAATCACGTGATAGTCTGCTATCAATGGCTATCAAACGCAAACTAAATTATGCAGCTTGTTCAAATTTTGACAGGAGTCAACTGACAGATGCCTGTTGACAGGAGCAATGTTGCCCTTTCAGTTAAGAGGTGGGAAATTCAAAAAGTCACAGACTTATTGACCCGCCCTCATAAAGTAATGCAACATTACCAACAAGACAAAGCAAAAAGAAATCAGAGTGGTAATAACCCTGCCTCTAGTTTGCAAAGGTATTTGTTATGTTTTATTGTAGAACAGGCACTTGCAATTTGTTGCAATCAAAGGCTTCTAGGAACAGCATCTCACCAACTTTCTTTGACCAGATAAAATTTGTTATTGAAATTCTGAAGGTGTCAAGGGCCAAAAAGTATTCTTGGGGAACCATGGTACCTTAGGGTCACAATTCAGCCAATTTGCTCAAAACTTTACCAAATTGATCAAGAATTCTAAATTTTGGGTTATTAACCTAACAGGTGGATTTTTTAAAAAGTCATAAAATATTAAGGTTTATAAAGATGGATATTTGGTGTATGTTTGTAAATCTCCTTGTTTAAAATGTTTGTAACTATCAGATTTTAAGATGGCTACACACAGGATATTTGGCAGGTTAATATTTGTGCCGGGTTTCAAGCTGAAAATGTGGTGAAGGTTGGAATACTTACCTATTGTCACATGTGAAATGTGCAACAAACGTTATCTAGCTACATTTGTAACACCCACTTTGTTCCTGAGAATAGACTCTATATGTCTGAATATTGTTTCAGTATTAATTACATGTATGTGTGCATTAAATAGTGTCATTTTTTGAAAAATGTATGAATTTATGGAGCTAACATATAAAAAGCTAGACAATTGATAACTTTCTTGAGCTTATGAAGTATGCTACTGTTTCAACAAGCAGTCATCTTAAATTTACCAAGCTCCTCTTTTGAAAGTAACTTTAGTCACCTCAATGAGTGGGTAATCAAAAACTTTCTTCATATGAATTCTATATTAATTTTTAATTAATGTCATACATTACTTGGGCTTTTATGCAATTACATGATAAATTATTCAATTTTGATGTTAGGTTTTAGACAGATGTTAAATCAAAGACGTGAATGATTAAACACATTTTAATACATTTCCCACTATGACTTCATTTACAATATACAAATGAATTCTGGTGTTCATGTAAGTGTGGAGCTGAGGGCTTATATTTCCTTAAGCAAGGAGGCCTTTATCTGGCTTCAGACTCTGATTTCATTGTAAGCAGTCATACTGTGGTTAGCCCGTCTTAAACAAAAGCTTCTTTGCCAGGAGAGTAAGACTAATTATGCAGATTGATTTTCCAAAATAAGCTTTTGAAATTCTGAAGATGACACCTCATCAACCCATTCCTAAAATATACTGGCACTTTTGTCATTTCCTGTACTAGATTTTTCAAGAATAGTTACATATGATTCCATAATCAAGAGGCCATTTCCCTCGTTTATGATAACAGATGTATATACTGAGTGTTGTAGCTCAAACCTGGAACCCTATATGTTGAAAACATATTCTTTTTGCATATGCCACAAGGGCTTTTAATGATCAGAGAAAGTCACAGGGAACTTTCTCCAGTGCATTCCGGTACCAGTAGTCTTCATCTATAGAGATCTTTTGAGTCCCTTGAATGCTAAATTACCCCAGATCTATTGTAGTCCTTCTTCTAGAGAACTGGTAGATAAAGATAAGCATGTCAAACCTTGAAATAATGAGATATTTTGTTTTAAACAAGGAACATTTTATTCAACTCAGAAACTCATTTAAATAAGTTATACTTGAGTGCAATGAATAAGGAGGGAGGAATCTGATATTCGTCTGGCTGAGCACACAATGTCTATCGATGCCCACCTCCTTAAGTTCCTTTATAGGGGTGGATATCTCTGGTCGTTATCCTTAGAAAACGATTATTATTTTGTATTAAAATCAATTTTGACCCTAATTCAACCTGCAGCCAGCAACCCGGAAGTGAAGTTTCTAAATCGAAACTAGGTCCCCCATTTCCATAAAGGGCGTATTATTATGTTGTTTTTATTTCCATCCACCCTTTCTTATCTTTAATACACGTTGGTTCTCAGCTGGTCAGGGGAGAGTGGAGGGCAGCGCCCTGCACTCTCCCCTGGCCAGCTGACAGCAACCAACATGGGTTAAAGGTAACTCGTCTTGGTTCTCTCAGCTGGTGAGGGAAGACTGGAGGGCAGCGGGTTGGTTTTCAGCTGGCGAGAGGGCGTGGAGGGCATGCACACCATCCCTTCTCCCCAGCTGAGAATCAACCCCGCATTAGAGATTTTGCGGGTTGATTCTCAGCTGGCAAGGGGGCATGGAGGTGGGCATTCCTTGCGCACTGCACATGCATGGCACCAATAACAAAATAATGATGAATTTCGTTATTAAATATGTATCAATTTCGAAATTTTCCCAAATATTTTCAGAACACTTTCTATTTTGAAACAACAGCAGCTCCCTCCCCCACACGAGTTTGGAAACAAAAAAATTATGGATCAACCAGCCCTATTCCTTTATATGAAATACTTGATGCTGAATAGGAATTCAATGCCATGCATTTAAAAAAACTCTGGCCCCACATTCATGAAGGCCATCAAGGAGCCACCCTACCTGCCGTGTGCCATGCAGTGTCAGGCCCAGCCAGAGCAGTTCAATAAACAGCTTGGCTTTGGGCTGGCATAGCAACAAGGAGCCAGCAGGGGGGGGAAGGGCCTAAGTCTGAGAGGAGGGAGGGAGTTTACCAGAAGGGTTTTTCTCTCAGCGTTTTGGCGGGAAAGCTCAGATTCCTCTTTGCTCTGCCTGGAGTAAGGCTGAATAAAGCTCAATTCCTCTTGTTAACTACTTGAGTGAGTGTGCCATTATTTACAGACCTACCGGGCCTGACATAAAGAGGAATCTCAACAACAATGGGTTTATCCCAGTCTCAGTGCTGGTGAGAACCCAACCCAACTATGGAGAAGGTCTGTGCTTCCAAGGCGGAGAGGCACGACCTCCCTCTCAGAGGAGAGGGGTTTTGGCCGCGAAGAAGCAAGCGGCGACAGAGGCCTCATGGCAAAAGGCCCCCACCCGGGAGAATGGAGTCGGCATTCCCCATGGCCTCAGGATGGAAACTGTGGGTGTCTGGTTGGAACCAGAGGAAGATCGGAGTCCATGCCGTACTGGATGGGAGACCCCCGGTAAGGTGGATGTAGCCGAGGCTAGGCGGCAAGCTTTTGAAAACCTCCAGAGGCGGTTCCCGGATTTGGTGCGGCGGATGCAGGCGGAAGAATGGGATACTGACTCATTCCCTGAGGATGAAGGAGAAGAGCCCTTCATTCCCCTATCCCCTGTGAGGAATTCGCAGCTAGGTTGGAGCCAGCAGCCCTGAGGAGGAGTGAAAGTTCCGGCCCTTCCCCGGAGCCTTCACGTAAGCTCAAGCGCCGGCGGGGCAGGAGGGGAAGGAAAAAGCGAATGCAGCCTTCAGAGGTGCTGAAGGGCAGTTTGCCTGACCCCATCCTGTGTGGCGACCTGAGCGAGGAAGAGGATGAGGACCCCGTGCGAGGAGACCCCCGAAGCAATCCCAGCCACCTATGGCTGCGATGTGTGTAGGTTGGGGACGGCGCATCCATGGGCAGTGATGTTCGCGGCCACCTGGAGCATGGCCCCGGGTGTGAGAGAGGACGCACGGCTCCCCGGGAGGAGAGGCGAAGATGGACCCTGGAACGGCTGAGACAGAAGATGGAGTGGAGAGTGAAAGCGCCTCCAACTGTGCTGACTCAAGGCCAGATCCAGTGATGGAGCTCTTGAAGGGCAAAGAGCCGGAGGAACCAACTCCCACAAGAGAGGCCGAAAAGGCTGTGGGACCTGCGATGCCTGAGCTCCCAAGATCGAGTGGGTGAGCTACGAGGACTTTTGGAACGACAGCGAAGACGAGGAGGAGGAGGAGGAGGACGCCGCGCAAGGAGGCCCCTTTGAGGCAGTCCCAGCCATTTATACCTGCAACCCGTGGGCAGTGATGTTCGCAGGCCACCTGGAGCAAGACCCCGGGTGTGGAAGTGGACACTCGGCTCCCGTGGAGGAGCGGCTGCAGAGATGGCCCAGCGACGCCCTCGAACGGCTTGAAGCAGATGCCGAGAAAAGGGGGACCTTACTCGACTACATGCTTGAAAGGGCCGCTCAAGTGGTTTGGGAAGAAGCCCCTGAAAGAGCCCAGCAGAGGAAGGGCGCCCGGCGGAAGAGGAGGAGGAAGAGAAAACCTCGCTCTAAACCTGGAAAGGCTGGGAGAACCCGAACCGATCCTCTCGGTGAGGATGTGGGTATACTTGCCCCAGTAGCAAGAGGGGAAGCGGAGATGAGTGGCTGCCAGCCAGCAGAAGCGGCTATCGCAGAGCCAGAGTGTGGGGAAGAGGCAGAGACGGGCCCTGGAAGGGTTGATACAGAAGTTGGAGCAGAGGGAGAAAGCCCCCTCCAACTGTGCTGATTTAACGCCAGACCCAGTGATGGAAAAGGTGGAGGGCAAGGAGCCGCTTTTCCTTTGTGCCAATGCAACTTTCCTGGCCAGGAGCCAGCGGGGAAAGGCTGCCTGCTCCCTGAAAGTGCGGGTCGCCTGGCCACAGGCTCAGCCAGTGGAAGAAGGGAAAAGGTTGGTGCAAATCCCGGCAGAGGAATCCACTGATCTGCCTGCAGCAACAGGAGGGGAAACTCGGGTTTTGCGAAAAGCTGCGAGAAGAAGCCCCAGTATCTCTGTGTGAAACTGCTGGGCGAAAACGAAACTGACAGGCAAAGAGGAAGGGTGTGCAAGTTCCCCTCAGTTCAAGAGAGCACAGTAGAAAGTTCGGCTGAGCTGCCCCCAGTAGGAACTTTGATCTTGTGGGGGCAATTCTCCGGGCTTGGGGGCCCACAGCGGATGGCGAGGTGGATATCCAGTTGACCTGTGGGGAAGAGACGCTGGCCGATGCAGAGGAGGGAGAGAGAGCCCTTTGGAGGCCCAAGTTCCAGAGAGAGGCCAAGAGCCTGGAGATGGTGAAGGGAAGGCTGCTGACCGTACCTTGGAGGGAGAAGTCCCATGGGGCGCCCTGCTGGTTTGGGCAATAGTCCTTTCCGCTTGGGACCACCACAGTGCAGAGGCCGGGAATGTGCAGCCCCAGCTAGTTGCTGTAGCCCAGGAGAAGCATGGCACGGAGGTTGCAGAGCCCAGCAGCAAACCACCCGAACAGGCGATGACGAAGGTGGAGGCTGAGAGTGGGCACCGCAACGAGAGAAGTCCGCACAGGAAGAAATCGTCCCGGAGTCCAGCCGGGTGGCCGGAGAATCTTCAGGAGGATTCAGCCAAGCTTTTTTTCCGAAAAGAGGTCGGGTGAGCTGTGGGATGCTGAACCAGCGCATTGGGGGTCCGCCGTAGCAGTTGCAGCTTCTTGGCTGGGAGAGCCCTACGGAATGGGAGAGTATGCGGGCCGGCGAGTATCTTTTGGTTTCGGAAAGAAAGGACTGGAAGAATGTACCCCGTTCCAGACTGATGAGAGTTCCCAGAGATGGACAATAGTGTTTAAACTCCAGGCAGTAATGTCCAAAGCCGAGCTACAAGGGACTGTAGCAGCTGAAGGGTTCAAAATCGTTGACATGAACATTATCGGTGGAACATTAGTACTTGTCTATGCTGGGGAATATAGTTCTGAATGGTTGTGGGGGTTTGGCCTGAGGGACACGCGCTGTTAATTGGGGAAGGTTGTTATATGATATGCTCCCTACGAAAGTGTTACATGTTATTGGAATAACATGAAGGGGATCCTCTGGTTTTAAGTTGGACGGATATAAAAGGAATGAAATGTATGACGCATTGGATTTCGAACAGCTAATGTATTCTCTTCATGCAAAATAGAGACTGGTGTTTATTAATAGAGTTATGTGCATGATGAGATTAACTAAGTTAGAACCAAGCGATAGATGAAATGCTTTCTTCAAAATGTGTAGTATAATTATCCATTTAAAAGGGTTAAGGATGGCTAATATGCTTTGCTTATGATGTTATGGATGCAGCAAGTTATGACCTGCTTAGTCAGATACTTTTTATGGCGTGATATATCGTTATAAATGTTTAGTGCATATGTATCGCTTATTTTCTGATGGGATTTGCAAATGTATTAAAATTACCAATCTGTGGGGAGGTTGTGTTTACGTTGTTAAGAGGCTAAGAGTTACCAAAGTATAGAATTTAGTGTAGGATGTTTCCTAGAATTGCCATTTTATAATTTAAAAGTATAAAATGACATTGCATTACCTATTTGTATAAGTTGCCTGTAGGATTGTGGGGGTTTTCTCTCTCTCCTCTCTCCCATTCATTCTTCTCCCCTGTGGGGCAGGTGTTCCGGGGGGGGCGTAATGTCAGGCCCAGCCAGAGCAGTTCAATAAACAGCTTGGCTTTGGGCTGGCATAGCAACAAGGAGCCAGCAGGGGAGGGAAGGGCCTAAGTCTGAGAGGAGGGAGGAGTTTACCAGAAGGGTTTTCTCTCAGCGTTTTGGCGGGAGAGCTCAGATTCCTCTTTGCTCTGCCTGGAGTAAGGCTGAATAAAGCTCAATTCCTCTTGTTAACTACTTGAGTGAGTGTGCCATTATTTACAGACCTACCGGGCCTGACATGCAGTCCTTGATGTGAGTTCTGTATTTCTACATAAATATTACTCCCTTATTACTCCTATTCTCTCCCTTCCTCCTCACATTATTTTCCAATTCTTGCCTTCTGCAAATAACTCCTAGTCAATGCAGTTCTTCCTCTTGAGGGACCATATTATTTTCCTATTGTCCTTGCCATCTGTCGTAAGACTTGATATTGGTTTGGGTTTCATCTATGGTCTACAAACTCCTTTTTGTAATTCCATCTACCTTTCTTGGCTTAAAGTTATTTTTCTAGTCTCTCTATATATTGGTAACAAAGTCCTGCTCCTAAAATTCATTTTACTTCCATCACACCAGGTAATAAAACATTAATCACTGAAGATGTATAATGCAAACTCTAATCTACTTATTTGGAGGAACATAGCAGCAGGCTACTAAAATGCCAAAACAGTTCTCCAATTGCTTTTCCAACTTTTCAAATGATGTTCTAGTGATGTTGCTTCTATTGCCAGAGGCAATGGCAGTATAAAGCTTTCTGTGGTTCTTTTTGTTTTGTTTTTAGGAATAAAAGGAGACACCACCGGCAATATTATTACCATTACCTGCATTATTGACCATTCGTTTGAACAAACTGCTCTTCAATTTTCCTTTGATTCCCCAAACAAAAAACATGCTGGTGTCTCAACCATAAAAAATAGGTTTTTAAAAAGGAACCATGTACAGCAGTTCAGCCAGTCTTTTCCATTTTTCAATCCAGTTATGAGAACAATGATGTATTATTAACAATATTCAGTGATTTGAGATCACAGGTGTATGTCCTGGATTAACCATTATCTTTCCTGTGGAATCTCAGAATATAATTGCCATTGCTCAGTAAACCCAGGGTTTAGACATATATTTTCTTTTTAATTATTTTGTAGTTATTTGTAGCAACAGCTTTTTAAAAACAAAGCATGCTCCACTGTTGGGTTACATTAATTGGAGAGGAAATCCCCTTATCCAAAATGCTTGAGACTAGAAGTGCTTAGGATTTAAGTGTTTCTTGGACTTGGGATACCTGTATCTGCATATGTGTATATAATGAGATTTCTTTGAGATGAAATCTAAGTCTAACATTAAATCAATTTATATGCCATATACAAATAGCATGAAGGTAATTTTTGTGTATGGAACAAAGTTTGAAAACATAGAACCACCAGAAAGCTAATGTGTCATTGGCTCAGCTACCCACTTGGAAAATATTGGATGTGGGAACATTTCAGATTTTGGAATTCCAGATAAGGGATGTTCACTATGTATATTATTTGTTTTTCTAAAATAATTGTCATTGGTAAACATATTTAATACAGTATCATGAAAGTGGGGATTAGGAAAGGAATTTGGGGCCGAGACAGGTAGCCCTATAAGTTTTAGGGGTGTGTGTGTGTGTGTGTGTGCATATAATAATATTAGAGAAAGAAAAAAATGATATAATAAAAATTTTAAGTGGGTTGTTGTAAGTTTTCCAGGCTATATGGTCACATTTGCTTCTGATGTTTTGCCTGTATCTATGGCAGGCATCCTCACAACTCTGAGGATGCCTGCCATAGATACAGGCAAAACATCAGGAGTGAATGCTTCTGAAACATGATAATATAGCCCAGAAAACTCACAACAACCCAGTGATTATGGTCATGAAAGGCTTCAACAATAAAATTAAAAAAATATTTATTACTAATTACTACTTCCTAGGGATATGGGAAAAAGGAAGAAAGGGAGGTAAAATGGAGGAAGCTGAAATTTTGGTTGACCTCTAATCTTCTTCATCTTGGTTAAATAAAAAGTATTTTTTTCTTCTCCTTTCACTGCTCTCCCTCTTCATCTTCCATCTAGGTGAAAATCATGCTTCCCATTGTATATTATTTGTTAAAATATCTAATTAATAGGGATGTGCAGGAATCTGTTTGGTGATTCAGGATTTGGGGAAATTCGGTGATCTGTCTCTCAGATCACCCAAACCAGACCAAGTTGGGGGGCAGCCAGTTCTAATGGACCAATCTTACCACCATGAAAATGGCACCCCTCCCAATTTTAGCAATTTCCCGATAGAATGAACTGGGGGGAGCAAAAATGGGACTGAAAACAACATATTATTTGCCGACTCACACACCCCTTACTATTGCATTATTTGATGTGATGTATATATTTTACTTCTACAAATATTATTGCCTTATAATATACCGGAACTTCATGCTTTGGATACTTAAACATATAAAACAGATCTGCATGACACTTCCTTCGTTGCTCACACAGTTTGCTTAACTGTACCACATCAAATAATGGAGATTTGTGCAGTTAAAACGTTTTCACATATATTCCCCATTCTGTTGACTAGTTGGGAGGTGCAATAAGAATGATGAGATATGTTTTCAACCTAATATCATGTGCAGTATATTGTAGAAAGATAGAGGTTTACATCTTGAGACCTCAAACTGACTGGTAAACATTTGGTTACTCGCCTCTTTGGTGCTCCATGTACGTCACAGGATAGCTGTAACAATAAAATGAGAAGAGAAAGAATTACAAGTGCCATATTGAATTTCTTTGAAGGTATCTTAGTATAATGATATTATGAACTGATGAAATCCTGGCAGGACTAGCAAAGATCATTCCGAAGTGAGAAACTGTGGTAAAATATGTCAATCTTAAATGCTTTACACAGAAGGCTGGGCAACTTTCATGCGCATCCTAAAATACTTTTCAAGAATACAAACGATCCTATTGATTAGCCAGTTGGCCTTATCAAAACAGACAGTGCAAACATTGCATACAAAGAGTTGCATTAATATTACATAGAAAGATTTTATAAATCTAAATTTTTGCCTCTTTGTCAACATGAGAGATATAATTCAACAATAACAGATTTTATTGCATCAGCCAGAGGTCAACTCAGTTTCCTCCAAAAATAAAATTATACAATCAGAAGTAATATACTTGAAAATAATAACATATCACTCACTGCGAGAGTAAATATTTCTCTCTGAGTACGAAATTGGTCATTGTGGTGGAAGAAAATGAGTCTCAGTGAAACCTGTGAGCAAAAAAAAGTTGATTTAAAATTAATGTATTAGTGTAGTATATATGATGGGGTTTATCATGATCTTTCATACATGTCTGGCTTGTCACCACATTTCACCTAACATGAAATTAAAAGCAACTTGAAGGTTTCTCCTCAATCAAAACATCTGAAGAATGGGGTGGGGAATGCTGAAACAGTTTCCAGCAGTGAAATTTTACTGGTAGCATTCTTCTGTTTTTATTTAGGTCTGTTGTTGTGGAATGACTGTGGTGCATTATAACGTTTTTGGGTGTGACATTCTTTTTCCAACTAAAGCAAGGGCCTTTCCAACCCCAGTGAAGCTGGGATTGGGGAGGAATTTGTAGACCCCACCACTGAAGAGGTGGAATGAAAGCTGTCCCAAGAGGACTACTTTCAGGGATGGCGGAGCCACAGCAGGCAACTCACCCTCCTCTTCAGTCTGCATCTGACTGGCAAGGAGAGAGGATATCTTCCAGGAAGTCGCGAGGTCCATAAGTAAGTGATTGGGATGGGGCTGGGAGAGCCCTCAGGCCTGCTGCTCCCCCTTCCCCCTGACTGTGATGGGGCCCATCACAGGGTCCTTTGCCTTGCTACAGTGGGGTGGAGGAGTCAGCAGGGACCCACCACATGGGCCCTTTGTCCTCTTCCTCCTCATCATTGCTCTCACCCTTTTGTCCCAGGGTGGCAAAAGGGGGAAGGCCTCTCATGTCTGTGGGGACAGGGGTCTCGCCCTCCTACTTTTCACCTCACCCTCCTGCTTTTCCACTGGGGAGATGGGGGATATGTGGATGCAAGTTGTTTAGGGGGGTGGAAGAGGTCTGTGAGTATGCTTGTGGGGAGAAAATGCACCATGGTGGCTAAGAATATACAGATGAGTATCCTTTATCTTGAATTCCAAATATCCCCAAATCCATCTTTTTTTTCCATTGGTGTCTGAGATTATTGATTGCCCTTGGGAAGAACTTTATAGGTCCCCCAGCTTTAAGAAAGCTCAAAGTATTCTTAAGGATTCATCATACACAGCATATTGTTTTGTTTTTTAAAATTATTACCATATGACAGATGGTACAGAGTGATAGAGACAAGGACAAACAGACTGGGAGATAATTTTTATCCTAGAGCTGTAAGTATATTGAACTCCATGGTTTTCTATTGATGTGACATTGGGGGTTATGCAATGGTGGTTGGAGTGTGGAGGGATGGGTGTGTTGTTTTGTGATGTGTGCTGGGGAAAGCATTTAATTTTGTTGTGAAATAATACAGTGACAATAAAGCTATTCTATTCTATAATGACACCTTTTTTCTGCATCTGGAGTACTGTGTACAATTCTGGTCACTGCACCTCAAGAAGGATATAACGGAACTGGAAAAGGTACAGAAAAGGGCAACAAGAATGATCCAAGGGATGGAGCAGCTCCCTTACAAAATCAGGTTGCAACGCCTTGGTCTTTTCAGCCTTGAAAGACGGCGTTTAAGAGGTGACTTGATCGAAGTGTATAAAATCATGCATGGGATAGAAAGGGTGAATAGAGAAAAAATATTTTCTCTGTCACACAACACTAGGACTAGGGGGCACTCCCTAAAGCTCCAAGGTAGGAAAGTTAGGACTAATAAGGGAAATATTTCTTCACCCAGAGGGTCATTGGGTTATGGAACTCACTTCCAGAGGAGGCTGTGACAGTGGTCAGCCTGGACAGCTTCAAGGCAGGATTAGACAGATTCATGGATACTAAGGGAATCAGTAGCTACTGAAATGGACATCCAAGTGCCACCTCTGTGTTGATGGAGGCAGGCAGGATTTCCCCGGGTACTGGTTGTGGGGGGTCGGGAGCAGGTGAGGGTTTTGCCCTCCTTTCTGCTAGAGATCCCTGTGTACAACTAGTGGGCCACTGTGTGACACAGAATGCTGGACTAGATGGGCTGAGGCCCGATTCAGCATGGCTCTTCTTATGTTCTTATGTTCTTATGTTCTGCTGGATCAATGCACACAAACTTTGTTTCATGGGAACATTTTTTAGTGTGTATAAAATTATTTTCAAGTAATGCACATAATATGTACATGAAACATGAATGAATTTTATGTTTAGATATGGCTCCATATATATACACACAATATTGCAAAAATAAAATTAAAAATCTGTTTCCAAGCTTGCTAGATAAGAGATATAAAACCTGTATTATATTCTCTTAAGAAAAGAGCAAAACAGTCCAAAAAGGAAGTGACTGGACAGCAGAAGTAGTGAAGATTACAATGGTGAATGATCTTTTAAAGATAACAGCAGTGGAACTGTAACTGACTCTTTTCAATATGAAGGCAATGGTAAACCAATTCGAATGGCATTTATTTTGAAAAACTTTTGATAAGACAATCCAGTTAGCTGTAGAACTTGCTAACTGGAAGGTCAGTGGTTCAAATCCGTAGGATGGGGTGAGTTCCTGTTGTTAGTCCCAGCTTCCGCCTACCTAGCTGTTCGAAAACATGCAAATGTGAATAGATCAGTAGGTACTGCTTCAACAGAAAGGTAACAGCACTCCATGCAGTCATGCTGGCCACATGACCTAGGAGGTGTCTATGGACAACCCCAATTCTGGCTTAAAAACGGAGATGAGCACCACTCATCAGAGTCGGACTAGACTAGACTTAACGTCAAGGGAAAACCTTTACCTTGACATTAAGTCAGGCTGGAAGATTACCCTTCTTCCCTTCCCTTATGGAAAATGCCAACTGCTGGAGAAGTAAAGAACAAGAACAAATAATGACACAACTGGGCTCAAACCTTTGAAGTAGACATGAGAGACCAACTGGCCTTAGGTCTGACAGTGAACTTCACAGTTTAGTTAATATTTGAACTGCAGTCTTGTTAAGCCATGCTTTTGAGCGATTTTGTATTTCTAAGGACACATCTACACTGACACTACTTAGGTTGGTTTGTCAGAAACCAGTTTTGCTGTGTGGATGATTAGATCAACACTTCTGGAACAAGTTCAAGGCTAGAATGGTGATTACAGTAATCATAGAAGATGGTCTTAAATAGACTCCAGAATCTGAGTATCCACAGTTTGACTCTAATTGAAGAATACAACAGGGGGGGTTGATTTGCCTGTGACAGCAGTAGAGGTAATAAATTTATCTGCTCAAGAGATCAATTGCACCCCTAGCACCCTTTGATTAGGCATGTCATATTCAACTATAATGCACTGGAGGTTATTTCAAATCTCTCCCACTTTACTTGATGTGTTTTAAACCCTTTAGCCTGTGTTGCAGTACACTTTGATGGCATGTATCAACTATGTGCAGCAGTTTCCCAGTTTCAAACTTCATTATATAGTTAGTGCAGATGAGCCCGTAGTTCAAAATTATGCTATATTTGTTCTTGCTCCCTCAAATAATTTCCTAATTTTCCTTAAAAAAAATAAAACTAGTCACTATGATTATAACTTTTTTCACATGAAGCATTTTGGATCTGAGATTATATAGAAAGGTTAAAATCCAACAACAAATGAACTTTAGTATCTACTAGATTTATACTTAGATCAGACCATGATTATGAGAATGAATGGACTAGGTATAAATCATTCTCATAGAACGGACTAGGTATAAATCATTCTGTGAGTTACATTTTCTTCCCTATTCACAGTTCTAAAACTTGCCATATAAAATTTTGTGTAAAAAAGTGAATTTGGATCAAACATTTTTATTTATCTTTAAAATGAACTGTCTATGTAAAATAATGAATTCAAGATAGTCAACAATGACTAAATAAAGTTTTGTTTATTTCAGTAAGTCAACTCTACATATGGCTAGATTTGAATTCAATTCAACAAAAGTGAGGAACGTACGCATAAACTTCTACACAGAAGAGTTCAAAAGATTCTAGTCCTTTTTTCTTTCCCTGAATTTTAAGTGTCAATGCACACAGAAACACACACACACATGGACACAAAGGGACTCACTTTATCACTGGCAGGAACTGAGCTAGCCATTTGAAAGAATGATGGAAATGTTAGCAAAGGTTAAGACAAGATTCAACATGACAGTGAAAGATTTAGAAAATTAATCGACAGGATGCTGTCCAACACTTCATTTCTGAAGAAAAGGCAAGAGATAAGCCCGCTGTCTTCATTCTCAATCTTCAACTACCCTTTTTTTCAAAAAACTGCCAGTAACTGGAACTTCAGTTTACTTTTAAAAATGAGTTCTATCTATCTATTAGGTTTGTGCAATTTACCCAAAAGGCATGCTGTTTCGAGATCCATTTCCAGCTAACCCCTCATTCTGTTTACCATGAAGTTACTTGAATTGGGAGGGGTTGCTATTTTCATTCGGCAAAGATATGGCCCATTGGCTGCAATGGGAAAATTAAAAGGCTGAATCCTCAGTCATTTTAAGGGCTATCTACATGAAACCTACCTCAGTTTTAGACCACATTTACCAACACAGGCCTGCTAAGTCCCAAAACAATTCACCAGTCTACTGCATTTTTAGAATTATTTTAACTTTTACCATAACATTTCTAAAAATAAGACAAACTGCAAGACAGGGTTCTGGGAATCATAGTTGCCAGTTGGGTCTATTCTGAGTCAATGGACACAACCAAGCTTTTTATTGGCACAGAGAAAAAAACTTCAACTCCCATCATGCCCCTAGAGGAACTGAGGGACTTTTTAAGGCCTACCCCATGGAAGTGCTGCTAGAAAAGTGAGTTCCCAGCAGGGCCCTCTCAGGAGGAGCCTAAGGAACTTTTCACTGCCGGGGGGGGGGGATACACTGTAGGATCTTCTCCTTGAACTCTTTGGCAGACCCTTGCCTTAGGTATAATGCAGACTTAATTCCATCCTCTCCAGAAGCTGAAAAATCTGACTCTCTTACCCATTTTGCCCAGCTTTTTGGTTTCCTCATCCCATTTTTGGAGATTACATAAAACAGATCACCAAATATTACAAATCACTTTCGGTCAAACCGATCCAGGCCCAAGTGTACTATATATACAGATTCCTGCAAGATCTTAGCACAGATCCACAGCAAAACTTTTACAATTTTGATCTTTACCTAGAAATGTGAAACATTTCAGAGAATAGTTCTTTCAAAAGGTTTTGTTGCTAATAATTCCTAATTATAACTATCCTAATATTTAAGGGATGTGACAGCAGATGCTGTAAGAAAAGAAAGAAAATAGCACATTTCCTTTCATATTTAATGTGAGGATTCCAACCTGAAACAGTCCCTGGAAGCTAAAAGGTGTTAAGGTCTCTGTCTGTTTGAACTTCAAAGAACAAGTCTCACAGCAGGATTGTAAATCAAAGTTGACATATTCTGGTTCCTGAGCTTAAAACTTTGATAGTGCAGAACATGGGAAAACATTATGCAGAAGCACAAACTTCATGGAAATGGAAGAGTGGTTCCATCAATTCTAAAAGAAACATTTTCCAACAATACAATCACAGTGTGAATTCCAAACGCAGATTAACTTTGGATTAATGTATGTGCAGAGAAGTATCCAAGAAAAGAAAATAACTCTTTGAAGTGCAAAACTACAACTTGTTCTCAATAGTTGAAGTGATTAATGAATTAATTGAATTAACTAATTTCCACGCAAACAGGTATGCATTGTTTTGGTGGGCTAAGTACTACTGGCAAAACAAAGTATATCATATAAACACTTAAGTGTCTTCTTATGTGGGTGTTTCCCCCCCTCAATTTTTGAAAAGAAAATGGAAATATGGATAAAATATATGTTAAGTTGACATGGGGTTAAATTGAAACAGTAATACTTGCAATAAAATTATTGAAATAAACAATGGTTGAATAACAATGGTTAATTTTTGTCTCAGTGATTCCTGACAGCCTCCTCTAACTAGTTCTAAATCCTCTTCATATTCTGTGTTTCATGGGTAAGCAATTTTGATGTCCTTGTTGAACTATCATTTTCCCACCTCTTGCACTTGAAAGCCTAACCTGATTCATTTTAGAAAGTTCTTTCTCAATCTGTAATCTAAAAATATGGCCAAATATATATTCCTGGAGTGTAAGAAAACCCTGGCAAGGAGAACCCTAGGCTGGTGAGAAACTTCGCCTTTCAGGAGGCATTGTGTGCAAAATTTGGGCATGAGTTTTTATATACAGAAAATGTAATTACCTGCACAGAAAATGCTGCTTCTACCACACACAGAGCAAGCTTGTGTGAAATTTTTGTTCCGAATACATATGCAACAACACTATATTCTGTACTTATCACACACACAAAAACCACCTCAAGGGAAATGAACAGGAAATGTGCATTCACTATTCCGAGACAAAATCCTTTAAAATCCTTTAAATACTATCTCACTACCATACACTTATCCTCCTTTAAAAATAATTTATAGAACTCAAATGGTCCACTTCATAGCTCTTTGGGATCTCCACATACTGTACATATCATATAGCTCAGCTCTGACTTGATGGGAAAAACCAAAATCATATAATGTGAATGTTTGCATCTGAAAATTTTACACAGAATAAGTCCGGCACTTTGAATAGTGTTTGAAAACTGCACAGTTTTCAAAGGTTATCTGTGAGAATCGAATCTTAGAATAGCAGTTGTCATCAAACTAGCAATTCTCATTAGAACAAAGGAAGGTCCTGAAGGCGTAGACTGGCCTTAAAAAATTCTCAACTCCACCCCTTGCCACATGATTGGTAGCAGTGAAGCCAACTGGCTCCAAACAAATCTGGCCTCCTTCGTGGAGGATCAAGCGGTTAGCTGCAACACTAAAAGTCTTCAAAGTATAAATTTCCAATAGTATCTTTATTTATCTTGTATAGTTCTTTGGCATGGAAAACATATATCTGTTCCCAAATGGGGATGTGGAATAGAGGAAAACCTCTCGTCAAACAAAAATTCTCAGAGTCCTTACATCCGAATTAAATCATAAGTAATTATCATCAAATATATGTCGGATTAAGAGACTTCTGGGGGTCGACGGACTAAATATCAAAGGCCTTGCCGTTTTGCCGGGGGAACCCCAGCTTCATCGGGACCCAAAATCATAATATTGTTTTGTATTCCACTTTTGATCCGTGCATCTAAAACATAGAAATATATACAATAATATCATTAAGTACATATAATCATAAGCCCACCAATTGAACAGGACAACCCTTTTAGAAGGCTAACACATATATATCACATATTACATACCATATTATCATTTCCATATATCTCAGAGTGGACGCAGCCACTGCTTCGCGTAGTAGTCAACGGACAACTCCCAACGCTGGAGGTCTACCTTACATACTCTCCTCCTCCGTTCCAGGTGCAACCTACTCCAGAATCTCGCTGATTGTTAGGGAATCATTGTGCCCCAGGGGTAATTCGCTTTTGAGGGAATGAATCCAAAAACCTCTCTTTGGTGTAGTAATCTCTTATGATCCTGGTATGGTTTTGGTGTAATCGTTTCCAATACCAGGATTTTAAAATCGTTGAAATCATGATGACGTCTATAATGGGTATATAGTGGTGAGGATTCATTTCTAGTACGAAATCTCGATTTATGTTCTTGGGCCCTCGTGCGTAAGTCCCGCCCACTTTCCCCTACGTAATATTTGTGGCATGGACATATTAAACAATAAATGACATTTCTACTACCACATGTTGCCCCTGTTCGGAATTTGTAGGTATGTTTGCCCTCAAGGTCTGTAATAGAATCTTGGGAAGAGATGTGTTTACATATTGTACAATGATAACACGGTTGAGTACACCTCTTCCCACTGGCAATATATTGGGGATTCTATGATCAGCATGAATCAATAGCTGTTTGAGATTTGATGTTTTTCTGTGGGCGACCATCGGGGGTTGGTTTAGTCCTGGGATTGAGCTAACAATGGGCCAGTACTTACGAACAATTTTGAGAATAGCGTGGGAGTGAGGGGTAAACGTTAAGGGCCATATAATTCGATCACTGGGTGTTTTAGGGCGGTGTTGAAAAAGGGTATTCCTGGGGATCTTGCGGATCTTATTTAGAGCTTTATAGAGAATAGAGTTGGGATATCCCCTGTCTTTCAGTTGTGATATCAGGGCCGCGGCTGACTGTTCAAAATCTACCTCTCTGGAGCAGTTCCGCTTAAGGCAGATTAGCTGGGAGAATGGCAGGTTATGTTTTAGAGAGTGAGTATGATGAGACTCAAAATGTAAATACGAATTACGGCTAGTGGGTTTACAATAATTTTTTACTCTTAAGGTGTTCTGTTCCCTGAAGATCGTGAGGTCTAAGAAGGTAATGGTTTGAGGACTGGTTTCGAACGTAAATTTAATCGATGGATTCCATGTGTTGAAGTATCTCTTAATTTGCTCAATATCGCCCTCTCCTGACCAGATAAAGAAAACGTCGTCTATGTAACGATAATACTGCCTAATGGGTGCTGTTATGTCTAGATCTGGGTATAAAAATTGCATTTCAAGGTCAGACATAAACAAATTGGCCACGCTGGGAGCTAGGGACAGGCCCATTGAAATTCCGCCATTTTGTAAATAAAAATCACCATCAAATGTAAAATAATTATAATCGAAGACTATGTCGATCAGTTCCATGAGGAACAGTGTTGGAGGGGTGCGAGGGGAAGGGCGAGCATCCAACAGTTTAAATATTACAGTCCTTGCTATCCTCAAATCTATGTTTGTGTACAATGAAGCAATATCCGCAATTACAAACACATCCTGATCATGCAATGCCATTCCATTAATCTTAGAAATTAAATGTCCTGTATCTTTAACAAAGGCAGGTGATGTACTCACAAATTCTTGGAGGATGGTATCGAGGAAGATAGCAAGGGGTTGTAACAGGGAGTTGGTCGCGGCGATAATTGGTCTTCCTGGCACTGGAAATGTTTTTTTATGAGTCTTCGGAAGAAGGTAAAATTTTGCTATGGCCGGGTGGCGATTGATTAGAGCAGTCCCCAGTTGCGCGGATATATATCCTCTTTCTACCCCAGACTGTACTGTATGAGTGATAGTTTTCAAATATCTGTCGGTGGGATCATTGGGAATGCGAGTATAGAATGTTGTATCTGATAATTGTCTTGTTGCCTCAGCCATATAATAACTCCGATTTTGCAATACCAAAGCTCTGTCTTTATCTGCAGGTTTCATAATTACAGACGGATGTTGTCCCAGCTCTCGGAGTCTTGTGATGTCCTCTTTAGATAAATTGGCATTCTGTGTGTCTTTATTGTGATTTATTAGAGCCACTTCTTTGGATACAACTGATTCAAAATTTTTTAATTTATCAGATATCACAGGTGGAACAAACGAGCTCTTGCTTTTAAGGCGAACTGGGACTTCATCAATTTGCCGGAAGGGTGATCCTGAAAGTATTCCTTTAACCGCATCGATCTGTATAGTGTAGCAAGATCTTTACGTATATTTAGTGTAGAGCATTGGGGGTGAATACAAATGAGGTCCCTTTATTCAAAATGTAGGCGTCCCTGGCAGAGAGGTAGATCCGAAAGATTAATGATTAGGTTGGAAGCTTTCTGTTTTTGGCCCTGTGAAAATTTTTCTTTGGGGGTTCCTCCGTGTTTCGGGGATGTCTCAGGTCGTATCTGGAGCCGGGATTGGAGGTGGTGGATCCATCCGATAGACCTGCCGAGTCGTCTGTGCTGGCTCCGGACTGGGTGGGTTTGTCCGGGCGCGAACCTTGCGTTGCGTGGTCGGGTGTATGGGCGAAATTGCCATCTATATATTCGGTTGTTGGCAAAGTCTGTTTCATCACGTTTGACCTTGCCCAGTTTCTCGGTCTTCAAGTCCTGATATAATTTGTCACATTCTTGTTGAATAGCATTAAGATCCGGGAGGCTGATGGGGGGATCAATTGTCGATTTGATATTATCAATTTCTTGATTCAAGGCCGACATTTCGGCAGTAGCTTTTTGGATAATTAGAAGCATCAGATCTTTTGAACACCGGTGGACGATATTTTTCCAGGTGGTAATAAATGCAGGATCCGTCTCATATACTCCCGTTTAATCTGGACTCTCAGGCCTCGAGGGATGATTTTGCGTTTCACATAATCCGACAGCGTCGCAATGTTGAGTTGTACTCTTATCTTTCTAAGTTCTTTATTTTCAATTGAAGCAATATGATTTGCCCGTTCGCTTCCAGATGCCGAAGTAGTGGCGTTGTCATCAAATAAAGAGTATAATCTAGTAAGTTCGACTTCTTGTTCTAAATTAAATGAATCAAAAACGTTTGATTCAGCCATATTATAAGCGTTACTCCGAAGAGTAGCTCCAAACAGCAGAAAAGGAAAGAGAAGGGTGTCCTCCAAGCAGCGTCAAAATAAAGTTCAAGCGGTTAGCTGCAACACTAAAAGTCTTCAAAGTATAAATTTCCAATAGTATCTTTATTTATCTTGTATAGTTCTTTGGCATGGAAAACATATATCTGTTCCCAAATGGGGATGTGGAATAGAGGAAAACCTCTCGTCAAACAAAAATTCTCAGAGTCCTTACATCCGAATTAAATCATAAGTAATTATCATCAAATATATGTCGGATTAAGAGACTTCTGGGGTCGACGGACTAAATATCAAAGGCCTTGCCGTTTTGCCGGGGGAACCCCAGCTTCATCGGGACCCAAAATCATAATATTGTTTTGTATTCCACTTTTGATCCGTGCATCTAAAACATAGAAATATATACAATAATATCATTAAGTACATATAATCATAAGCCCACCAATTGAACAGGACAACCCTTTTAGAAGGCTAACACATATATATCACATATTACATACCATATTATCATTTCCATATATCTCAGAGTGGACGCAGCCACTGCTTCGCGTAGTAGTCAACGGACAACTCCCAACGCTGGAGGTCTACCTTACATACTCTCCTCCTCCGTTCCAGGTGCAACCTACTCCAGAATCTCGCTGATTGTTAGGGAATCATTGTGCCCCAGGGGTAATTCGCTTTTAAGGGAATGAATCCAAAAAACCTCTCTTTGGTGTAGTAATCTCTTATGATCCTGGTATGGTTTTGGTGTAATCGTTTCCAATACCAGGATTTTAAAATCAGGGAACAGAACACCTTAAGAGTAAAAAATTATTGTAAACCCACTAGCCGGAATTCGTATTTACATTTTGAGTCTCATCATACTCACTCTTTAAAACATAACTTGCCATTCTCCCAGCTAATCCGCCTTAAGCGGAACTGCTCCAGAGAGGTAGATTTTGAACAGTCAGCCGCGGCCCTGATATCACAACTGAAAGACAGGGGATATCCCAACTCTATTCTCTATAAAGCTCTAAATAAGATCCGCAAGATCCCCAGGAATACCCTTTTTCAACACCGCCCTAAAACACCCAGTGATCGAATTATATGGCCCTTAACGTTTACCCCTCACTCCCACGCTATTCTCAAAATTGTTCGTAAGTACTGGCCCATTGTTAGCTCAATCCCAGGACTAAACCAACCCCCGATGGTCGCCCACAGAAAAACATCAAATCTCAAACAGCTATTGATTCATGCTGATCATAGAATCCCCCAATATATTGCCAGTGGGAAGAGGTGTACTCAACCGTGTTATCATTGTACAATATGTAAACACATCTCTTCCCAAGATTCTATTACAGACCTTGAGGGCAAACATACCTACAAATTCCGAACAGGGGCAACATGTGGTAGTAGAAATGTCATTTATTGTTTAATATGTCCATGCCACAAATATTACGTAGGGAAAGTGGGCGGGACTTACCAGGGAAAAAAAAAATAGAGCAGTTCGAGGGCCCAAGAACATAAATCGAGATTTCGTACTAGAAATGAATCCTCACCACTATATACCCATTATAGACGTCATCATGATTTCAACGATTTTAAAATCCTGGTATTGGAAACGATTACACCAAAACCATACCAGGATCATAAGAGATTACTACACCAAAGAGAGGTTTTTTGGATTCATTCCCTTAAAAGCGAATTACCCCTGGGGCACAATGATTCCCTAACAATCAGCGAGATTCTGGAGTAGGTTGCACCTGGAACGGAGGAGGAGAGTATGTAACGTAGACCTCCAGCGTTGGGTGTTGTCCGTTGACTACTACGCGAAGCAGTGGCTGCGTCCACTCTGAGATATATGGAAATGATAATATGGTATGTAATATGTGATATATATGTGTTAGCCTTCTAAAAGGGTTGTCCTGTTCAATTGGTGGGCTTATGATTATATGTACTTAATGATATTATTGTATATATTTCTATGTTTTAGATGCACGGATCAAAAGTGGAATACAAAACAATATTATGATTTTGGGTCCCGATGAAGCTGGGGTTCCCCCGGCGAAACGGCAAGGCCTTTGATATTTAGTCCGTCGACCCCCAGAAGTCTCTTAATCCGACATATATTTGATGATAATTACTTATGATTTAATTCGGATGTAAGGACTCTGAGAATTTTTGTTTGACGAGAGGTTTTCCTCTATTCCACATCCCCATTTGGGAACAGATATATGTTTTCCATGCCAAAGAACTATACAAGATAAATAAAGATACTATTGGAAATTTATACTTTGAAGACTTTTAGTGTTGCAGCTAACCGCTTGAACTTTATTTTGACGCTGCTTGGAGGACACCCTTCTCTTTCCTTTTCTGCTCCTTCGTGGAGGAAGCTTCAACTCCCCCCCCCCTCATGTGCTTCCCTTAAGCTGCGGGTGGGGTACTCCTTTAAAAAAATTACTCTAAAAGTAGGCAATGGATAATACTAGTCATTTTCATGCCTCTGTGAGATGGAAATTTCTAGTATCACCCATTGCTTACTTTTAGTAAAAATTGCGTTCTAACCCTGTTGCTAACATTGGACTATTATGTAATAATGATGACAACATAGCTTTCACCTGTGGATCTCTGTTACTGTATTACTTTGATTCTAACATGCTACCAATTGCCAGGCACACATTAATTTTAGTACCACCATCAGGAAAAAAGGCACGCATTCTAAGACACATTCCATTTTTAGAGATGTCAATATGAAGAAAAATACTCAAATAGACTTCTCCCACTTGTCATGGAAGATTTGAAAACTACAGATGCAATTTTTCTTCTTGAAAGAAGCAAAATATATATAATTAAAAAGTCTTCGTGCTAAACAAAAGTCTGGTAAACCCATGTAGCTTTAAAAACATATTTGAATCTGGTGCAAAATGTGCTCAGGCACACACACACACACACACTGCCCCCTGCAGATAAAGTGTAATTAGGACTTATTCTGCACAGCCTGCATAGAAAATAAATTTCCCCTACAGGAAACATTTTTTTCTGCATAGAAACTTTTGTTCATGATTTATTCTGTGCATAATTTGCACATGCTTGTTCTGTGCCAGACAACCATGTGCAAATTATGGACAGAATAAATCATGAACTGTAAAGATTTTCATCAGTCCAGGATTCTTCTCATCAGGTTTTTTTTATATATACAAAAAACTTGTCCAACTTCTTTTCAAATATTTTGAATACTCTTTCCATCCCTACTGAGAATAGAGAGGTGTGCACAATATTCAATAGCCCATCAGCAGTTTTCTTGAGATGTCTCTTCAAATCCTCTTTTAGTCATGCTGTCTTTCTTTTATGTGTTAGCTTGTCTAAGATATTTATCCAATTATGCTGTATTTTCCACTTGCAAACAACCTTTTATAAACGTATAGATTGCCAAATTCCATAATCAAGTCTTCAAAAACAATAAATATTACATATGACATTGATAGTAATTTTAACAGAGCTGAGCAAAGCCTTTCATACTTTTTCACCTCATAGCTTTGTTTTTAATCATTTTTAGGATGATTGAACATAGTATTTTATAACTGTGGATTTGAAAGAGAATGCAAGTGTGGATGGGAGCTGGACCATCTCATGTGCTGTTATTGCTGTTTAATCTTATAGTTCTAAAATATCTGTCAAGTTACTGAAATATAAATTCATTTTTATTAAAGTTTTCAAGAGTACAATAAAAAGGGGGAACATTTTAGGTGTATAAGAAAGTATGAAAATAAAATAGATAGGAATAAATGTGTAAATGTGTTAATGAAATATATAATTAAGTTATACATTAAAGTGTATGATTGAATTTTGGTGGTTGATACCACTAAAACATTTTAAAGGTATCACAGACAGCTTGGTCACAGGATTATTGTTTATTATCAAATTTGAAAAAAGTCTGATACTTTTTAACAGAAATATGAAGGAACTTTAAATGTTTTTAAATGTGTTGAATGTGTGATTTTATCGTATAATTGTTGTTTTTATTGATTATATACAGTATATGGGGCATCAAATTGCTGCTGATGTAAGCCGTTCTGAGTCCCCCTTTGGGGGTAGAGAAGGGCAGGGTATAAATCCTCGAAATAAATAAATAAATTGTAGGTACCTCAACTGATAGTTTTATCTGCTAAGAAGGCCTGTCTTAACTAAAATCTCAGTAACACTAAGGCCTCATCCATACTGCCATATAAAATCCAGATTATTTGTTTTGAACTGGATCTATGGCAATGTAGACGCATATATACTAGTTCAGAGCAGATAACATGGGTTATGTGTTTTGATAATCGGAATTACATTGCAGTGTAGAAGGGGCCTTAGATCCCCCTTCTCTACACATTTTCCCCCTCTGGATAACCTATCTAATGTAAGAATGGGCCACTGTAATTCAATTGTGTGTTTGTGATTATGGCAATGAGATTAGATTTCCTTTAGAATGATAATGATGTAGAGAATAAATTAATTCATCTCATGTCTGTACCAAAATAACTCCAAGGAAATTGCTTCACTCTCTAAGGTTAAGAAAGAAGGTTTGGGGGAAAGGTTATTAATTATATTTGCTTTTGTATGAAGTCTCTGATGTAACAACAAGTTCATTTAACATTGCAAGCACATACATCATTTGGTATCCCCATCACTGGCACCATTTCTCTTTCCCCCCTCTTTTTTAGATGGCAAAAGTGGATTGATTCTAAAGGTCTAAAATGTGAATCCTCTCCATAATCATCATACATGATCCCCCCCCACACACACACAATAGCATTATAGGGCAAGAAAACCCTCTTGATGTCTCCAGATATTTGAGTAAAACTCTCCAAGAAGCCTACCTTTAACTCTATTACTCCAATCATTTTGATTTTCTTATCCCAATATTAGTTATCCTTCTGCTAGCAACACAACAGCTGATATAGACCTGAGATTTTTATTTGACTTAGTAGTTCCTGGGATATCTGTCTACTATACTCTTTACTATGATATGCCTCGAGATCTTAATAAACCTTTACTGAAAACTACAAGTAGTTGCTATCCAACCACAGGAATGACAAGTCAAAACCTCAGCTCTTTCACTGTATAACTGCCAAAGCTCACAGATACAAGACAATGACAATGGAAAGGCTCAAGTAAAACAATGCGTATATTTTTTTAAAAAAAGAAACACAAGAGAATGTTTGAATGGCACTGTTGTGGGATCAATCCAGACAGGTAGAGAGATGTGAGAAGGGATACAAGGATGAAAGAATTGATGGAGGAGGAAAAAAGGGGGTAGAAGGAAGAAGGGAAGAGAAGGGTGAATGAAAGAAGGGAGACAAGGATGACAGAAAGATTGCAAGAGGGAAAGAAAAATAGAACGGAAAGGAGAATGATGGGATGGAAGGGGAAAATAATGGTTTGGAAGGGGAAAACAAGGGATGGAAAGGAGAAAGAAGAGAAAGAAACAAATGAAATGAAAGGAGAAAAAGGGAAGAAAGATGGACAGAAGAGAGGGAAATAAGAAAGAAGGGGAGAAGGAGGGAAGGAAAGGAGAAAGAAGACAAGTATCTCATGTCTATTGCCTCTCCATTGGTGCCTCCTTGTCATGGAGGAGAGGCTTGCGTACCCTAATGAAGTTGTGAGCTATGCTGGCGGTGGCATAATAGCCACCGGTAGGGCCTCCCATGCCAGACAGGTCACAACCGAAGGGTCTGACTAAGGATGGCCTCTCTAGCCTTTTGGCAACCATCCTAAGAGAAGGAAAACTCTAATTTCAAACCTGGGCAGATGGTGCTTGTCTAACCCTGCAAGGTCAACCATCTAGAGAAGGAAACACAAGTCAAACCTACGACCTGAGGACCTCGCTGCCACCGTCCAAGCTTGCTAGGCCCCAGCAGACAAACCTTTGGTTTAAAGGATGAGGCCAGTTCTGTGCACGCTGTGCTCCACCAGAAAAATCCATTGCACAGGCTCGAAGGACACATCCAACCTCTGTCATCAATACGCTTGAAAAAAGTGTGGGATGGGTCCTTCCCAACAATCTTTGTTCGTGAAGTAATGCCAGAGAGGCTCAAGTAAGTAAAAACATTTCAGAAATGTTTTTTTAAACCAAGTCTAACTGGCCATCATCATAATCACTTCTCATCTATCTTAAAAATATGCATTTGCAAAAAAACCCAAAAAACACAACACCCCACCTTTGATATGGTGCATCAGTGCAAGAATCCTTTGTGCCATATATCTTAGCCATATCTTTCAGTTATTGATCAAACTCAAACAAAATGCATATATCATATTTGTAAAAGCTTCTTCAGCTGAATGTTTCCAGAAGATATACAACTTTAAATAGTCATCATCCCACAGAATGGAAAGGTTACTTTTCATGTAACACAGCGAGGCCACCTGGCAGATTCTGAAATGTCGGACTGCAGCAACAACTCAAAATTGTTTCTTATTTAATTAAATGTAGAACTCCTGTGGCCCCTTATCTAATTTTACAGCTGCATCATAGCACCCATCTGTGATGTTCTGTGTAGCTGAATACCAAAGAGCTTTGAAGTTTTCTTTAGGAAATATAGTGGACTGAGCCAAATGAGCAACTCCTTAGTCGTTTACCAGAATAAGAATTTTATTTCATTGACTTAAGAGACAGAAAGTTTCTAACACTTAAAAAGATTAGATGCAGCAGTTGATAAAGACAACACTAGAAGTTTAATTTTTGTTTCAAAAAACGAATGATTGAAAAAGAAAGAAAAGCAGTTAGATTTCTCTATGCTATTGTTATGTTTTGTCAGATTTGTCTGCCCCTAATTTCCACAGGTACCACCAGCCTGCCCCCTCTGCCTCCTGCTATCCTTTATCTCCATTCTCACCTCCACTCCCACTGCCTGCCACTATTTGTGCCAATTCCTGTCAGTGACTATGTGTTTTGCAATGGCTGAAAATTAACTAACTGCTTTAGTTGCTAATATTTGTATTACAGGTAGAATGGCATACTGCAGAAAAATATATAAATTAGTCTCAATTTTTCTTAAAGGTAGTCAGGAATTTCTCCTTAATCAGCATTGTTGGTTTATCAATTTCCACTAGTTTATAAATCTTTATCAAACACTCTTCTTTTGTGTTGGGATGACTGCTGCTTTCCATCTCTGTATATACAGAATTATTCTCTCTGCAGTAATCATATATTGTAGTAATAATCATATATTCTATGTTTTCTATCTAGTTGATTCTCCAGCATTCTCTACAATTAAAACTCTAGTTTCATCTTGATTTTGACCATAATAATTTCCTCCAACATCATTTGTATTGGAGTCTTGTATTTCTTGATAGATTTTGCAAGACCACCACATATGATTAAATTTCCCAACATCCCTTTTTGTAAGTTTGATAAAAATAAATTGTTACCTAAATCGGAGAAATGGATACCATCTCACCGGTATAATTGAGGTTTGCTGTGTTTAATGTCATTGTGAGGTAAATAAGACCCCTTACCATGGGACAATGCAGAAAGCATGGCCCAGTTTACACATTTTCTAGCTGTGTATTGTACTGTACATGGGTCGTCCGGGATCACATCATTCACCGATCCGCCTCTGGAGTAAGACAGGTGCTAAATGAGGTGATATTCTCCCTAGCCTTTTTTGGTACTATTCCCAAAGGGGAGAACCAAAATTGAGGTGTGGGGGGCAATGGTAATGGGCCCAAAATCCTCCCCTCTTTTACCTTCTTATCAATTTTATGTTTAACTATAGCCTCCATGCCAATTATTGATTTTAAGTTGGGCGACGACCTTGGCATACATGGGCCTTGAGCTGGGATTCTAAAACCAGATGTAAAGCCGGCAAGTAAATATTGTGTGGCAGCCCTATTGGGGCAAACCTTTAGCCACTGTCTTAGCTGATCTAATTTAATTAGGCTGGGGCCCTTTGGGAAAAGGGGGCTAGTTTGGGTTGTTTTTTTGTCAAACTGGTTGTCTCGACCATTAATTCGGGTTGGTTTTCCTTTACTGCAATTTTTTGCTGAGTGAGATTTCTGACAAATGGTGCAGGAGTGTTGAAATTTGCAGCTTTTGCGCATGCAAACTCCCTGAGCTGCATACTCCCAGCACATGGGTCGTTGATGTTGAGGTTGTTATTTGGGGGCCACTTGGCGAAATGACTGGCCACTATTAATGTTTTGAATTGTGTGGCCGCTATCGACCTTTTGCCTGTGCACTGCCCTGGTTGGTTTCATGACTTCCATCACAGCTGGTTGTCAATGAGATCCCACTGTTTATTGGGGTGACACGCAGCCTCTGAACGAAATCATTTATTATGTTCTAGCCATAAATTGCCTGGAAATTAACATAGGCACCATAAATAATATTTTGGTACTGAAACAGGGACTTGGCCCTGTAGGGGTGTGCTTTGGAAATTAACGTTGCATAGATCATATAGCAGGCAAACCAATTTTCCCAATTTTGCTTGATCCTCCTCTTTTTTATCTTATCTTTATTTTCTTCATCTAGATCAGGGGTAGGGAACCTATGGCTCGGGAGCCAGCTGTGACCCTTTTCATGATTGCATCTGGCTCTCCAGAGCAGCCCAGGCCTCGGTTTCCCAGCATGCAGTGGGGAGGAGTGATGCAAATTCTCCCTCTTCCTACCTTCCTCTTCCTTCCTTATTTTCTGCCCCTTCACCCTTTCCTTCTCCTCTCCTTCGTTCTTTCTTCCAATCTCCCTCTTCCTTCCTCTTCCTTCCTTTCTCCCCTTCACCCTTTTCTTCTCCTTCTCTCCTTCCTTTTCCCTCCCTCTCTCCCCTTCCTTCTTTCCTCCATTCTCCTTCTTCCTTCCTTCCTTTCTCCCCCCCCTTCACCCTTTCCTTCTCTCCTTCCTTCTTTCCCCCATTCTCCCTCCCTCTTCCTTCCTCTTCTATTCTTTCCCCCCAAATCTTCCTTTCCTTCTCCTGCCTTTCTTTTCACTTCCCTCTCTCTTTCTTTTCTTCTTTTCCATTCATTATTTTACTTTTGCCTCACTCCCTTTCCTTTCTTTTCCCCACCCTTTCCTTTCCTCCCTTCCCATTTCCTTATTTCTTTTCCCCTCCTTGTCTCTCTCCTGCTTTTCTTTTCTTCTGTTTCCATAGTTCGTTCTTCTTTACTTTCTTCCTCTCCCCCTCCCTCCTTTATTTCCTCTTTCTTTCTTTCCCCCTTCCTTCCATCTTCTCTTCCTTCCCAGAGTCCTGGGCATGCCTTTTGCAGAGCCAGGTCTGAAGTTCCCATCATTCTGCCGGGGGAATCCTTTTCTCATAGTAGGTATGTACATACTCACATTTAGTTGAATTCAGTCTTAAAATATATATATATATATATATATATATATATATATATATATATATATATATATATATATATAATATGGCTCTCACTGAAGTAAATTTCCAAATACTTTGCTTTTATGGCCCTCTGAGTCAAAAAGGTTCCCAACCCCTGATGTAGATCATCTTAATCTTTTTTATCTAGCTTCCTAAAGTATAAGGAGAATATGTCAACATATGTATTTCTAAGTATCTTATCAATGTTTTTCTGAGCTAGATGAGAGCCTAGGGCCATTGTGGCCACCATTGGGGTTGCCTCTGATGGCCACTTGTCAGTGCCCCAGTATTGATTGGCTTGACCGGTTCTAGCTGATTCTAGCGTTGGTTGTGAAGGGATAAGGGTTTGCAAAGCAAGGTCATTATCATCTCTGCCAGATGTCACAGGGATCGTCTTTGTCACTTGACTAGGTGTTATGTGGTGATCCCAGAGCCATGTAGGTGCTGTATTTGTACCTGTTGAAGTGGTTGGTAGGTCAGATTGTGGCATTGAAGAAATGGGGGGGGGGGCGAAAAGGCCACAGCGACCCGGCCTCTCCTACTCCAGCCCTGCCTCAAGGCTTAAAATTGCCACAACACGGCAGGAGGATTTGCTCCCTGTCAGTGGCAGGGAGCAGCCAAACCTTGGTGGGGGGAGGGGGGTTAAGGCCCACTTCCCCCAAGGCCCATATACGGACCTGGGTGCTTCAGAGATGTGTCTGTCTCCCTCATCGTTCAGGTCCTGAATGAGGACCTAGAGGCTGGTCAGCCCTTCAGCTGGCCACACCCCTTTTTCTGGATGGTTCCATTTGGAACCATCCATTCTCTGCTTTGGGGAGGGGGAAGCAAATTGCTCCCTCCCCCAGCCTTGCTAGGGGTAGAAAGTCTCATCTTGGCTGAATATTTGATACTGCAGGTCACAGAGTAGCCTAAAAGGACCAAATATACTCTGCTTTCTCTCCTCTTTTATCCTGGATTCATATAAATGTGTAAAATAGCCACTAAATGGCTAGCCGTGCAAAATTTTCATGACCATCCAAATCAGTTAGGGAATCTCAAATGGGGTTGTGACCCACAGTTTAAGAAGCATTGACCTAGTCAACATCTCTTCACCCTGACTAGCTGATGAATGGACTCCCACACACACACTCTGCCCCAAATATATGTGAACTACTCAAAAAAGAAAAGGGAGGGAACCCATCCAAAAGACTATAAAGAACTTCAACGTATAAGAGATAATGATTACAGCTGTCACACAACTCATTCTTAAAATGTGAATTTTGATCTTCCTTATTGTTGGTGTCCTTAACACAGAGAATCCAGGTTTTCATGAGATCAAGGACACATTGATGGATAGCACCTAATATAGCATTGAAATAAGTGTTCCTTAAAGGCACCTTTAAAAGAAACTATTATTGAACTAATGATGGACAACTTGTTCAGTTCCCATCTTTGATGTCATGTTGATGAAGCATGACTATTAGCTAACAGAAACAGTGTTTGGTTAAGGCCCATCTGTTAATCCAGCTCTCAAAATATTCCCAGAATTCAGTCATTTCCTCAAAAAAAAATTAGCTGACAGATATTTTTCTTCAAAGCAGCACAGTTAAAGAACTGCAGTGTTTTCTGCTGTAATAAATTTCCTGGTGAGTCATACATTTCAGTTCAATGAAAGAGATTTCATATTCCTTTGTCTAGATTACTGACATTGCATCTTTTGAATAAAAATGCAGAGTTTAAAAAATGGATTTGAAACTGAGAGGGAACTAGGCAGCAATTTAATGGCTACTTACACTGATAAAGTTCCACTCATCTTGATGCTGGTTTTGCGTGCCCTATGGAGTGCTGAAATACTTGTGATCAAGGTGTAATTATAATAGATTTTATAAAGATTTAAACACAGTTTTACACCATTTTGAGTGTACTGTTAAGCGGGGTCTCATACTAAATGAGAAAAAATGTAATTGCTTCCCCAGAGAGAGCATCTCCAAAAAGGTCACTCGAATAATTATCCAAAGATGAACAGAAATTGTTGCCTTAAAAAAAATATTGACTTTATATGAAACTGGATATGCTCAAACCTGATCTGCCACCATCAGAACAAAGTATGGTATGTTATAGTGAATGGATCTGAACTATTTACAACATTCAATCTGTAGGTCCATTCTTCCCAGGACACCACTGTGTCTAAAGAGTACTTCTGGTGATCTGGACTATACAATGGAAACATAGGTGGTGGTAGAAGAATAATAGCACTACTCTTTCTAGTAAAGGGCCTCTTGCCTAGCTCTTTGTTAGTAACTTACAATTTCCGGAATTGAATTCTTTCAAAAGATATAACAATGACTAAATTTAAAGAGTGGTGATCTAGCAGTGACTATCCAGTGTAGACTTCTTTTTTTAATAACAGAAATTAGCCTTCATCTAAGGTTGCTTACTAATGATTCTTCTTCATCCTTTAGACAAGGAACCAGTTGAGTGCTGCAGGGTTATATTGTGAGCCCAGTGCTATTCAACATTTTTATCAGTTACACGGATGATGGAATACAGAGCATGCTTATCAAATTCGCTGATGACACCAAATTTTGAAGAATAATTAATACCCAGGGGACAGGACTGGAATTCAAAATGGCTCTAACAAATTAGAGAGCTGGGTTAAAATTAAGAAAATGAATTTCAAAAGAAAGAAATGTAAGGTATTACATAGGCCAAAAAGAAAAAAAGAAAAGCATAGCTAAAGGATGAGTAAAACCTGGCTTGAAAACAGTATATATGAAATGGATCTAAGGACATATTATACTGACCAGTGTGCAAAGTGACCAACCCTGTTGCAACTAAACACTGCTCATGGATGATCCACATTAATGAACCAGGCAACGTCACTTAACACAGCTTTCTAAAGCAGGATTCAGGTTGTCCCCAGTTAGGACTTGTGAAAAAAGCTGGTTCAGTGGAACTTCAGATCCAGCCCAGAGGTGCAGGGTGGCCATCCCCTCCATGTTATGGGTGTCTCCAGCCAAAATTTACCTGACACTTGGAAGTCTGGCAGTCTTCAGCTAGGCTCAAGTAACACTAAGGAGGCTGGGAAGAGTGAGAGGGGGATATTGCTGAAACCTATGAATAACACAATGTAACAAAACTGGGATTTTTTCTTCTGTTTGAATGTGTTATTCTGGGTTAATTGTGGTACTTGTTTTGAAAGTAGTTGTCATACTCCAGAAGCTTCATTTTTGTGGCTGCCACAAACTATGTTGAATTGATTGAAATTCAGTATATTCATTGAAAAACTATAGCAACGTGCTGCAAGATGTCCTGCAAAAACAAAGTTCTTTTGCATATTGATAAACTTTTTCCTGTGTTTACGATAAAACCAATTAGGAAATGACATTTATAACCCAGGAACAAAGATCATGGTGCATAGTGGAAACAAATCTTCAAAAGCTGAACTAACTAATGTGGATTGCCAATAGTACAAACACCTTCTCTAATTATACATACTAAATGTATTAATATTTTAAAGGTAAATGTTGACTTGGAAAAATTTGGAGTAGAGCTATTGCCATATTAGTGTACATGGAGTAGAAGTTAGCAATTATATAGAGCAAGTATTTGGTGAGTCGACTGGGAACACAGGAAATGGATCAAGCTTCTCCCTATATTATTCATGCTCAGGGAAGTTTAACAATTGAAAGAAACCCTCATATTAGAGTGTTTTTCCTCACTCAGTATCTACATGTCAGCCAGGTTCATGCAGGGCATCAGCTCATATCAATGCCAGCGTGCGTAGTAGGCATGACAAAAAAGTTATGAAAATTAAATGAAATCGGAAGGGATTCGTATGTAATGGGACTTTCAAGTTTATACGCATCGAGGTGGCTAACCTCTTCCACACTTCCTGGGCCCAAATTTTCGTTAGATTTGTAAATATTTCGTAAGCCCCCCTAACAGGAAAATTTTCCCCTCCAAAATAGCTTTCCAGACATTACTCACAGTCAGATCGGGGCCTTTCCATGCTCGGAGCCTAATTATAGTGAAAGGCCTTCCTCCAGGAAGTGAAAAAGGAGCCAGAACCATAGAGAGCCAGAGCGCTAGTCCTAGAGTGGTTTTGGAGGACTGAGAGGAAAATAGCGGTTTAAACCCCCAGGAAATTAGGCTGGATAAAAGGACAGATGAGAAGGACATTAAAAAGGCTGAGGGAAGGGATGCAGGGAGTGAAAAGAGCAAGGAGAGCAGAAGGAAGAGTTCAGAATCAGGAAAAACCATAGAGTTCAAACGGAGATTCCTAGATTCCCAAACGGAGTGGTATGGAAAACTGAATGGGGAAAAGCTGGAGTCAGGAGAACTCTACAGAAGCAAGTCCTACACCAGAGGTGGGCATTGGGCAACTATTTTATTTAATAATATTAATGATAATATATTAGTGCATTATATGTCCCTGCAAAGAAACCCTGTCCTTTTATAATAATTATAATAATATATTAGTGCATTATATGTCCCTACAAAGAAACCCTGTCCTTTATAATAATAATAATAATTATGTCCCTGCAAAGAAACCCTGTCCTTTTATTATAATAATATTAATAATAATATATTAATGCATTAGACATCAAGTCCCTCCTCTCAGTCCTGACTCCCCCTTCGGGGGTGAAAAGGACAGGGTACAAATCCATGAAATGAAATGAAATAAAATAAATCAACACTGAGATTCTGAGAAACCAGGGACTGATATGGAAAGATAAAGTGGTGAAGTTACTGACATATTTCTCAGCACTGCTTCGCATCTCTATGAATTTACTATCACTTACTCACTATTATATTTTGGATGGAGACATAGATGATGGGCAAATCTGATCATGATCAAAGTGAAATAGAGGCAGTTCCCAAATTATAAACATCTGACTTACAAATGACTTAAGAATGAGGATGAGATGAGAGTAATTGAGAGAAATCTACTCCTCGGAAGGGAAATTCACTCCTGAAAGCATTGTCATGGGGACAAAGGTATCTCCACTGTAGCATTATCACCAATCCTGGTTTCTATATCAAGCCAATTTTTTCAAGATCCAATTATCACAGAGATAGAAAGTGAAGTGAAATCTTTTGTGCTGGGAACAAAAAAACAAAGGGGTGTTAACCACAGGGGTGTTAACCCTTCCCTATGTTATCCAAAGCTTAATAGTACAGACACACTTTAAAAATGTAGCTGTTCTGACTTCCATACAAATTCAACTTAAGAACAAAGCAACAGAACCTATCTTGTTCGTAACTTAGGGACTGTCTGTAGTTGGTTACTCACATGAATTCTTGGTAATAGCTTTGTGGTAGCTTTCAAAATTGTCTAACATGCCCATTTACTGTAATAGGACACAATGAATATTTATGAATATTTATCTGCACTTTGATCAAAGCAGTTATAGAAAGGATTGGAAGCATTTTGAATAAATATCTCATATATTTCAAAAGCAATTTGGCTAGTGTCTCTTTTCCAGAGTTTCTACATTGATTACAGTGGGGGATTTCATATTGGTTGGAAGATTAGACTTAGGAAGGACAATACCCTCTGTTAGGAAGAGTGCTTCTTTCACAATCTAACTTTATTTGGTAGAAAGTTCCACTAAAATCAAGAAGACCTGAAAGAGTTGAGAACAAAGGTCTGTGGAATGCACTGCCTCATGAGATTAGGCAAGCCCCTACTCTAGAGAGTTTCAAGAAGAATCTTAAGACCTGGCTCTTCCGCTGTGCCTTCGAAGATTAATCATATAATCTCATGCCACTATTCACCCTCAATATCTGCTTTTAGTATACACCCCTCCCCCTTTTATATGATGGTCCTTTCTCAACCTCTCTCTGAAAGAGCTTTCTCCCGCACAAATAATTTACCCCACAGCTATCTCACCCCCGTTTTTATCTTTCGATTTTAATGTGTACATGTGGCCCGCTCATTGTCCTGCATCATAAATGATTTTATTTTACTGTAATTTTATATTGATTGTAGTATTTTATAGTTTATGTTCTATGAAATTGATTGTGTTGTTTTTGATTGATTTTATTGCGTTGTTGTGTTGATGGGCTTGTAAAACGTAATAGTATCTTATAGTTTATGTTCTATGGTTGATTATGTTGTTTTTGATTGGGTGTTGATGGCGGCGGGGTACAAATAAAGATTATTATTATTATTATTTATATTCTCATATATTTTTCTTTCTCATTTTCCCTTTCTCTTATAATGGCTTAAATTGATGCCATTGTTTTAAGCCCCTTCTACACTGCCATATAATCCAGGTTATCAAAGAAGATAATCCAGATTATCTGATTTGAACTAGATTATATGAATCTACGCTACCATATAATCCAATTCAAAGCAAACAATCTGGATTTTATATGGCAGTGTAGAAGAGGTCTCAGCAGCCCAAATCAAACTTTGGCCCCAATCATTCTTTTTAGAATAGCATCTAAATACATCTCAGATGCAAGAGTGCTTTCAGTATCAGGGGCATATTGTGACTTTCTATAACCTTTTTCTTTAGTAACAGAACATTGATTTTCTTTATTTATATTCACAATGTATCCTATCTTGTGATTACATAAATATTAATACTGCACTTTATTATTTGGTTGAATGCTTAGAGGGAGCCTTATATGTAGCATAACACTAAATTTGCTATTGTCTTCAATACACTTATAATCTACATAATTAATGTAACAGAGAGGGAAATAGCCTCATCAAATATGTCTTCATGAGCCACAATGTCAAGAAGTCCATGGTAGATTCTAGTGCCAACAGCTGATCTTCATGTGGATATGTCATAGATAGAACATGAAGTAGGATGACAAAAGAATTTGATGGAGGAAATCTGATGTACCTTGATGGTATTAATGTAAATACGGCGTTTAAGAGGTGACTTGATCGAAGTGTATAAAATCATGCATGGGATAGAAAAGGTGAATAAAGAAAAAATATTTTCTCTGTCATGCAACACTAGGACTAGGGGGCACTCCCTAAAGCTCCAAGGTAGGAAAGTTAGGACTAATAAAGGGAAATATTTCTTCACCCAGAGGGTCATTGGGTTATGGAATTCACTTCCAGAGGAGGTTGTGACAGCTGTCAGCCTGGACAGTTTCAAGGCAGGATTAGACAGATTCATGGATACCAAGGGAATCAGTAGTTACTGAAATGGACATCCAAGTGCCACCTCTGTGTTGATTGAGGCAGGCAGGATTTCCCTGGGTACTGGTTGTGGGGGGTCGGGAGCAGGTGAGGGTTTTGCCCTCCTTTCTGCTAGAGATCCCCGTGTACAACTAGTGGGCCACTGTGTGACACAGAATGCTGGAGTAGATGGGCTGAGGCCCGATTCAGCATGGCTCTTCTTATGTTCTTATGTTCTTACAAGCATAATGTGATGTTGTTCATGTGGAAGAGATAGAATGCTTATGTATAACAAGATAAAAGTATGTTTAACTTTTTTTAAAAAAAAGAAATGATAAAAACTGGCTATGATTTTCCTGATCTACATATATGTGATTTTTTAGTTCTTTATTACAGGGTAAATACAAGCATAATTTGCAAGTCTGATTGCTCAAACTCTATGGCAAAATACTATTGCGGAATGGAAAATGGGCAATTGCAGTAAATATGCATTTTTTCATTTCTGTGACCAAAGCTCAGAACATATGCAAAATTTGCAAATGGTAATTTCTGCATAGTAAACATTTTTACAGAATTAACATTTATTCACAGGATTTTTTTTCTGTGAAGAAAATGTTGCTTGCTGCAAAGCATTTCTGCAAATAAGATCTTTTTCTGCACAAAATAACACATTTCATTTTCTTGCAGAGAAAGCAGCATTGCCTACCCATTATCTAAATCTTATATAGGTATTTCGATGCTGCACAAAGCCCCAAGCTGCAATCATGACTATTATTACTTCAGGGTTATCACCTCAAAGTTTTCAAAGTGTCAGCAAACTTATTCAAAACTCTGTCAGAATTCTTTAAAATATCTCCTCCTTTCCTAATGGTCACATGGCTATAGCAGCCCCAAAAGCTTAAAATGCTAATTGATCAACTATTAGCTGTGGCAGGGCAAATGAAATATTCAAGTATAGAATGAGTGACACTTAGCTTGAAAGTAGCAGCTAGGATCTAAAGGTCTTAGGCCTCAGGTTGTGGAAACACATCTTTATAAAATCCACATTGAGCTGGATTATATGGTATTTGTGGATTATCGGCCTTGATATTCTGGTTTATATGGCCGTGTGGAAGGGCCCTTAATAGATTACAAGCTAAATGTGAGAACAGTGTGATGCGGCTGCCCCAAAGTCAATGCACTTCTCAGTTATATCAGCTGTATCAACAAAAATTTAGTTTTGCCCTTTGATTCTGCTTTAGTCTGACCTCATCAGGGGTTTTGGGCACCACAACTCAAGAAGGGTGTCAACAAGCTGGAATTTGTTTAGAAAAGGGCTACCAAGATCTTGGAAGACCAAGATGGTCTTCCAAGATCAATTGTCAGGAAGACTAGCATTATGAGGAATAACTGAAGGAGCTCGGTAGGTTTTGCCTGGAAAAAAGAAGACAGAGAAACAATATTATAACTACACTTAAATATTTGAGGGGATTAATGTAGAAGATGAAGTGAGCTGGTGGACTAGGCACTAGAAGTACAACACAGATTCCATTAAAATTAATATTAAGAAGAACTTGACCCCACCCCGTTAAAAGCTGTTTCACAATGGAAGAGTTTGCTTTAGAGAGTGGTAGACTCTCTATCATTAGAGATATTTAGAATTTGGTTGGGCTTCTTTCAGGGGTGTTTTATTTATGGCAGAGGGTTGAGCCCAAATAGACCCAGTGGTCTTTTCTAACTCAATAATTATATCATTCTAACTGAGTGAAACAACTTTCTTGTAGCACCATGGCAAATAGGATAGGTGAACAAAATATTTTCTGTGTCAATGGTTCAGGGCAGTTTGATCCTTCAGAGGAGTTGAGGAGTTGAGGAGTTCTAGTGGAGTAACCTTTTTGTCTGTGTCTGGATGTCTGTAGCACACTTTATTATATGTGGCAGTTCAACAAGTTCTGAAACTAAGTTGACATACCAGTCAGGAGGCATTTAATAGTGTTTCCATTATTATTATGTCTTGCTTGAACAATGAGGTATTCTTATTATCTTTGGTTATATTGGAACTCCAAATGTGAAACTCTGTGTAGAGTCCAATTTTAAAAACATGGATCCTAGAATGTTAGCTAGTTAAGAAACATGACAGCATCAACAATCTTTTATTTTATTTTATTTTGATGCTGCTTTTCAACCCAACTTTTAATTGATTGCCCCCCAAATTGCAATCTTATTCCCCGATTAACATATTTATGAAAGTTTCAGTGGTATTTGGGGAGCAAGTTTTTTAAAAGCCTTTTTAAGATAGTTCAGTGGAAAACAACAAAATAACTTGGGTCATAGTGTGACATTTTTTTATTAATAATTCTGTGTATGGTAAGAAACAGAGCACTGATCAGCTACTCTTTTCAAATAACCACACAAAATACATTAATTTTTTTTCCAGGGACATAACCTGGGAAATATGCAAGTTCAAAATCATGCTTAGATATTGTCATGCTCAGACTGTTACATAGAACATTCAAATGTACACAAGCACAGTTTCAAAACCTTTTTCACCCAGTATTTTAAAGTACACACTCTTCAATGTTTGTTTGATCTCTTTTCCTCACCACCTCCTGTGCACTTCAACAAGAATTCTAATCACTTGCAAAATAACTGCCATTCGAACACTCACTGGGAAATACTGCTGAAATCTCTTGCATATTATATACTTGTATCATACTCTTTTCTTGACCTGCTGCTCCCTCTTGATGGTGCTGACACATCTTTTGATTGCAAGTATCTTTTTTAAAAAAGAAGAAAAGAGTCAGATGAACTCAAGTGTGGATTGAAGACAATTGATTTTTTTTCTAGACAATGCTAGATAGACTTAGTGGCCCTCCTCTCCTTTGTCTTTTGCATGGTATACTGTTTGTCTAATCTAAGTGCATTGCTTCCATCACACTTGTAAGCCATTCACAGTTAAGCCTCGCGTTCCCAATTATTAGTTAAGATTTCTTTAAAAATGTAGAACATAAATTAAATATGAGGCTAATCAATCTGCTAAATGTGAATTATACAGTTAGCAAATTAGTAAAACATTAATTCTAGAGGAGTAAATGACATGCTTGTATGTTTTATTTAGGGTTTTTTGATGGAGCGTGTGGGGGTTTCTGAAACTAGCATTGGAGAGAGAAGGAGGACCACAATGAGGGATAGGCAAGACAGACAATGCATAAAAAACACGAACTAGAGATTCTGTTTAGTTAGTCATCTGTTGTTGTTTTAAAAAGTATCTACCTCTACCTCTCAACAGAAAGAGGTGGAATCACTGTGTTTATATGGGTAGGGGAAGTTGCCTAGCTAGGCTGGATGGTCAAAACAGGAGGGTTTTTTCCCCTAAATAATAGAAACTGAAAATATATTAGCAACTGCATATTTGGAAAGATAAATCCTATCTCCAGTCGGAGTAAGTGGGAAATGTTTAGTCCAAGATTTCTCAGAAGGCTTAAAGTGCTACAGGATTGTTTCTACACTAATTGGTAAATCCATTCCCAGTCTGAATCTGAAATGCTTTGTTTTGTCCCTGAAGGTGGCCATACACACCCTGAAAGATCATCTCACTGTTTGTGTCATCATTAATGTTCCTAGTCAGTCACAAAAATCTGTGTGATCTTCTGCAGACCTCTGCTGTGTTAGGACCAGATTCATTGGTGTTGTTGCTATCTGGAAGCCTTGACACCAATGAGCCCTTAGTTTGCAGTTCTGAGCAGAAACTAAGAGAAACAGTGTGAATTCAAATCACCTTCTTAGCAACAGAAGCAGCTTTTTACTTGTTCTGTTAAATATTAGACTTATTAAAATGGGATATTGAACTGCAAACTAAGGGCTCTTCTACATGGAGTTGGCTCCATGCTGCCCCCACTACTTTCCTCCACTTTTGGTAGATATTTCAGGTTAAATTGAGTTAATCAGATTCAGCTCAGTATTAGTAAAATTGGGGGATGCTCTAAAGTTCACTTAAAACTCTTAGATTAACCCCATGACTTTGTGACAATGTAGACAGGAGGATATTGGTGTGTAGTGTTATTTCTCATATTTGTCACCCATTGTCCATTGTCTAATGTTAAGTGGGATATCAGGTACTTAATTTGGGATTTCTTGCATTGACAGCAGAAACCTGCCATTGAGATATAGTTTATCATGCAATAGCTTGTTTGTGACTCTTTATATGTATATTTTAACCACTAAGAGTCTATAATGATACTGTTTATAACAATAATATAAAGCAGTGGCTCAGGGGCAGGGGAACATGGTGATGAGGGATAGATAATATGTATAAGTGTAAACATAACAGTAGATGCCAAAAGTTAATGTATGGTAGATGGTATTGAATAGTATGTGTCTGCCGTAAAACAAAAGATGTATAGCAAATTTATTGAATCATGATAAAATAAATAAAACATTTTTTTTAAAAAATAATAATAATGCAAAACATTAAATAAAATTGATATTTTATTGGATGCCACACATTGTGCTAAAAATGGTGAGGAAGTGTCATACATGATTATGATAGCTAAATATAAATAAATAGATGAATATAATTATATATGAACATTTTCTATGTTCATTGGTGGGTGAGAAAATTACATGTGTGCAAAGTGGATTGTTTTAGCCCAAAATGTTTCAGTAGATATTTCAAAAAGAAAACCAATTAAGATGTGTTCCTGACACCATTATAAGAGTTGAAATATCATTGTTTTTGTTTCTTTCTTTCTTTGAAGATTTATTGTCCTTCAGTGATTTCCCAGAAAATGCAACTTGAGGTTGTTCACTTGAATCTTCATTAGCTTTAGCAGTATGGAAATATCCACAGATTGAAGGAGTGAAGGGGGGTCTTTCCAAAGATTGATTAAAGGCATCACAACAGATTTCACTTATCTCTGTAATAGCCTTCATAGATTTATGCACAAAAGCTAGTGTGATTTCAAGGTACAGTAAGTTGATCTAGCACTAACACAAATCTTGCTTGCCTTATGAACCCAAGACATTAGATATAAAATCTTTGATGGAGAATATATAACATGCAACATACCGATGACATTTTTACAGGGTCACTTTTCTAGTCCACAAGTATAATAGCTCTTGCATGTCATTTCTTCTCCTCTCTTTTTTAAAGTGTTTAAGGTAATATTTACTGACCTATAATGGTCTCATTTATGCATTATCTGATATCTTTGTGCATGAGGAAAGAATTCAATGAACAAGATTGTTATGTTGGTATTATGTAGTTAGAATCAGAATAAGTATAGTTTGGTTTTTTAAATTTTTTTAATGAAGAGTCCTATATTGATATTCTGTTTAATTTAGTCTTGCAAGATGCTAACTGCAAGTTTGGATTGGGTATTTTCCCACAAAAATAGTTGTCACTAGATCTTCAACCAGCTGAAATACCCCCCCCCCCCCAAAAAACACCCCTCAAAAACAAAATTTAACAACAGCAACAACAAAAACACACAGCCAATGAAACATCTGGAGTTATCTTACCGGTAAATGGATCTCCTATACTTTAACTGAGAAATAGTGAATTTGTCACAATACTTTAAGTAGCTAAACCTCCTTATGGCTCCTTCTTGTAGATCTGCCAGTTGTTCAGTGATTCAGTCTGCTCTGATGCTTTTAAAATGTAACCTGGTTTGCAGAGATTGAGAAGGATGTTTGAAGGGTATTTTGTCCACTCACATCAGAGGGGGAGTTGACATTCCTTACACATATATCTTTCTTGTTCTTTTCAATGCCTTGCCTTCTTGTGCTAAAAGGCAAACTTTGAAGGAATGATTCAATGTGCATTTCTCTGTGTGTGTCACTAGAAGACTCCAGATGACAATTGTAATCTTGTAAAAAAACAAAACAACAGAAAAACAAAACAGGTTTGCCAATTGCACAGAGGCTTCTGCTTTGTGCAATAATGTGTAAGCTGGAGATCGAGCGACTATATTATTATTGTTACTATCTCCTCTCCAATTTTAAACTTGCTATGAGCAGGCTGAGCAAGTACTAGTTCTAGACTATTTTTTAAAGTCATTAACTGATCATTTTTGACACCACTTTAACCGCCATGGTTCAATGCTATGGAATCCTAAATTTTGTAGTTTGGTGAGGCACCAGCAATCTTTGGCTAAAGACCTTGTCCTATGATCCCATAACACTGAGCCATAGTGGTTATAGTTATGCCAAAGTTTACTAATTGTTCAGTGAAGATAATGAAACCCCAGTTTCTACTAGACACAGTATTTATTTATTATTTCTGTTATTTCTATCCCGTCCTTTCTCTACCCCCGAAGGGGGACTCAGGATGGCTTACATTTAGTAATGATACAATGCCATTACATAGCAAATTACAATAATAAAATCACAATTAAAATACATGCAGCAATCATTAAAACAGTAAATATAGCATTAATTAAAACCATAAAACAGAATCGCAGTATCATCAGCCGTAACGTCATTCCAATCCATGTCCAGTTAAGGTGCTATTTATGTCAATTGTTCGAAAGCCTGGTGTAACGAATCGACTGCCACCCAATGTTGGTGAATCGAAATTTACTGTTCACCTTACTTAGCTGCCACCAATTGTAACGATGTAAAAACTTCAACTCGTTTACTTTCTTTACTGTGGCAGGGCAGGCAAACCCACCGCTGCCACCAATTTGTAACGATGTCCCACCTCTGACACCAATTTGTGAAGACTCGTTATTCGCACACCAACTTTTACACCGTGGCAGGGTAGGCTACTTCATCCACTGCCACGTCACTATGCGAATATTTGTTCTTCAAACTGCTGCCACCATTTTATGAGAGAGAAACTAACTGGAACACTTTTGTGAGGAAAGCTATTTGTGAGGGTTAATGAAGGTTCTTGTGAGACAGGAATAAACTTTTAAAATGCGGCTTGACTTTTGAAATCAATGGCACAGAGAGGTTTTTAGATGAACTAAAAATATTCTGGCACAAAAGCTTGGTTTGTTTCTTTGTTTAACACTTCCAAGGAGGCACGACTTTAAAAGGTTACAAATGTTCTAGTGATGGCAAATACAAAGTTACAATTCTTAACTATTGCTATCACTCAGCTAGATCAGCTCCTAACTCTTTCAATACATAGGCACCCTGGCCTTCTTCAGACACTTTGTCTTTATTTAGCCCTCAGGCTTTACAATAAACTAGCTGGCTCGCAAGCTCAGCTCACCAAGACTGTATTCTCACAGCCTTAAACGTCGACTCTGAACCCTGCTCTCTCAAGAGCTGGTCAACCTAACTGCTCTCTCTGAGCTCTCAACACTAACTGACTTAGAGCTCATCTGACAGTTAAACTGTAATGTAGCAGATTACCATACTCCCACAAGGCAGGCTGCTCGTGCAGACGCAGTAGAAGGAGAAGACAGACAACAGGATTTCTCAGAAAGCTCAGTTTACTTTGTTTCCACAGCTGTGAGTCCGTCCCTGCACAACATGGTGCTTCAAGGGGCGGCCCCTCCCCCTTGTGAGGCACATATTTATACAAGCATCAGGGTTCAACTTATGGTTGCCCAAAATCTTATTATTGGTTAAAAGTTATGTCGCAGCTAAAATTGCAGCCTATCATAATGTAACACGGACTGTCCACGCTTCATTCTTGGAGATACAGTGTTTCTTTATCTCTTGCATTCCTGCACATGCTCAGTTTGACTCCCTTAGTATAGCTCCTTCTCTGTTCTGCTGTCTCTGGGCAGATTATTGCTAACTCTGCCTTCTTCTCTATGCCTATGCCTGGGTAGCATTCTCTCCTGACGTTTCTTCTGTAACTCAATGAGTCTCCTTCACTAACATTTCAATACATATTCAATCCTATAATAAAAAATAAACACTTCATCACACCTGGTCCCAGAACCACAATTTTATTTTTTTCCTGAAAGCCAGGAGGGATGGGGGTCAATCTTACTTCATTTGGGAGTGTGTTCCACATTTGGGAGGTGGGGAGCCACAGCCAAGAAGTCCCTGTCCCTCATCTCCACCAAACACATTTGCGATGTTGATGGAAGCAAGAGCAGGGCCTCCCTGAATGATCTTAGCTTACGAGGTGGGACGTAGAGGCAGATGCATTCAGACAAATAAGTTGGGCCAGAATCGTATAGAGCTTTATAGGTCAAAACCAGCACTTTGAATTGAACTCGGAGATGGACTGGCAGCCAGTGAAGCTGACATAACAGGGGAGTGGTATGTTCCCTGTATGTTGCTCCAATTAGTAATCTGGCTGCAGCCAGTTGGACTAGTTGGAGTTTCTGAACAGTCTTCAAATGCAGCCCCACATAGAGCGCGTTGCAGTAATCTATTCGGGATGTAACCAGAGTATGGATGACCATAGCCAGATCAGACTTCTCAAGGTACAGGTGCAGCTGGCACAGAAGTCTTAACTGTGTGAAAGCTCCCCTGGCCACTGCAGAAACCTGGGGTTCCAGGCTCAGTGATGAGTCCAGGATCACTCCCAAGCTGCGAACCTGTGTCTTCAGGGGGAATGTAACCCCTCCAACACAGGCTGTAACCCTGTGCCCTGTTTGGCCTTTTGACTGACCAGGAGTGCCTCTGTCTTGTCTGGATTCAGTTTCAATTTGTTTGCCCTCATCCAGTCCATCAAAGCAGCCAAACGCTGATTCAAGATCTGAACAACCTCCTTAGTGACAGGTGGGAAGGAGTGACAGATTTGGACATCATCTGCGTACAGATAACGCCTTACTCCGAAACTCCAGATGATCTCCCCCAGCATCTTCATGTAGATGTTAAATAACATCAGGGACAGTATAGAACCCTGAGGGACTCCACAGACAACAGTTGTGGAGTCATAAGAACATAAGAAGAGCCATGCTGAATCGGGCCTCAGCCCATCTAGTCCAGCATCCTGTATCACACAGTGGCCCACCAGTTGTACACGGGGATCTCTAGCAGAAAGGAGGGCAAAACCCTCACCTGCTCCCGACCCCCCACAACCAGTACCCAGGGAAATCCTGCCTACCTCAACCAACTCCGAGGTGGCACTTGAATGTCCTTTTCAGTAACTACCGATACACTTGGTATCCATGAATCTGTCTAATCCTGCCTTGAAGTTGTTCAGGCTGACAGCTGTCACAACCTCTTCTGGAAGTGAGTTCCATAACCCAATGACCCTCTGGGTGAAGAAATATTTCCCTTTGTTAGTCCTAACTTTCCTACCTTGGAGCTTCAGGGAGTGCCCCCTAGTCCTAGTGTTTTGTGACAAAGAAAACAGTTTTTCTTTATTCACCTTTTCTATCCCATGCATGATTTTATACACTTCGATCAAGTCACCTCTTAAACGCCGTCTTTCAAGGCTGAAAAGACCAAGGCGTTGCAACCTGGTTTCATAAGGGAGCCGCTCCATCCCTTGGATCATTCTTGTTGCCCTTTTCTGTACCTTTTCCAGTTCCGTCAAACAGGTATCACCCAGTAACACCCTCTGAGACCGACCCTCCAAGAAGGACCAGAGTCACTGCAGAACAGTACCCCCAAGCCCCATTTCTGTGAGGCGTCCCAGAAGGATACCGTGGTCAACGGTATAGAAGGCTGCTGATAGGTCCAGCAGAATCAGAAGGGACACACTCCACCTGTCTAGCTCCCGGCGTAGATCATCTACTAAGGCAACCAAGGCTGTTTCAGTGCCATGTTCCGCCCTAAAGCCAAACTGTGCTGGATCTAGATGGTAAGATGAGTTCTGTACAATAGGTAGCACTAACTGCAGGGGCTGGACCTTGCCACATTGTTAGGATGAGAAATCAACACCTGATATTATATTTTTCATTTGTTTGTATTCAACTTAAGATTCCTTATGTTATTGCTCATGACCTGACAGAATTATTTGCTTCACTCAAGGCAGCAGGTCTGCTTAGGTGGCTTGGGGCAAGCCATATGGTTCACCAAGCTCTATCCATTTCCAGCTCTCCCTCCAGTGATGTTTTTCTTTGCCTAATCATGTCACCCCTTCCTACCTGCCTCACACTTTCATAACTCTGATACAAGATGGATTGTAAAATGAGATACCAGACTTTCCTTTGCTTTCGTTTTAATTTCTATTCCTTTGGTCCCAGAGTGCATGTACAACCCATTATAATAATTTAAAACAATGCTACCAAACCAGGCAAGAAATTGGGACAAGCACCGGTACTCTGGTATACAACAAAGGGACACTTACTATCCTTGTTAAGAGACCTTGAGCTGAGCAGGAAAGACATGCAACAACTATTATTTCATTACACTGTCGTTAGAAGAACACATTAGGGGCCTGTTTAAAAGTAATTTGTCGTACCCAAAAAATCAATAATTCAGAGCTTAGAAGGCGAAAGTGCTGGTAGGCAAGCACACAGAGCCAGGTGAGCATTATGAAATAACTATGTCTAGAGTTAATTAAAATAATAATGAAATCTAAGAGTGCTGAATCAAGAATTTTGAACATAGAAGCTGAACTAATTTATCTTCCTTTTCTGTTTGGTATTCCCATTACAGCAGCCAACACAATTCTACTGCATTTCTTTCTACCTGCCATAGATCATCTCATTGTAATTAAGCATTAAACATATGCCAAAGTGGGAAAATGCATTATGAGCATTCTCAAACACATCCCCTTTTTATTGCCAGCATCAGTGACTGAAATAGGCTTTTTTGAGAGGGGGGGGGGACAATGTCATGAATTCCATACACAAACAGATAAATGGCTACATGTTTTTCTGTAAAGCAGTAACAATTAAGATCTGGAAATGCTTATTTGGAATGGAAGGAAGCAAGAAATGGTTTCTCCAACACACTCTGATCTAAATGTTATTTTTTTATAAATGTAAGAAAAGATGAATTGATTTTAATCTCAGATTGCATGCATTGGCATTATCTGAATAGGAAGCCATTTTTTCCCCCAAAACCTGACTCAGAGCATTTCAACACTGTGATGTATGGCATATAAGAGATGATATCCATTATGTACTTCCACATGCACTGGGTTCATGTTGACTTCAACATATTGCAAAATGCCCCATAGACAGGTCTTCTCCTGTGTTGTTGGATCAAAATGGAGCTATTAACAGTCATAATTAAATGTAGCTATGTTTTTGAGGTCAGAGATCTTCAGGTCTGCTGACGTGAACAAGTAAAACAGCCATCACTTCATATTGTATATCGGGTCTAGACACTATCAGTGGCATTACACAATATGAATTATATTTTATATCAAATCTAGATAGTAGCAATGGCATTATGCTGCTGACAAGTTTGAGGGACTTTTATGGACCTCATTACTCAGTCACCGCTGGCGTTCCTCTTAAGGGTGAGGCATGGAAGCCTTGTCTCACCTTCCGGTAGGACAATCACGTAGAGGGAAGTGAGGAGCTCATGCAGTGCACACGGCTTCTGCCTATGGAGCTGGCATGGATCTAACAACATGAGAAGCCTTCTGTGTTGCCAGCTCCATGGGGAGAGGGGGAAGCTGTGTACACTCAGGAAACTTTTCATCATTCAAACTCAAGAGTTCAGGATCTTCAATCCACAATCGGTCAATGGCATATACTGCAAAATACTCATGATGTAGGTAACAGACACAGTCAATGAAATGCATGGGGAAGATATATCAGCCAGAGACTAATCTTGTGCATGTGTATAGAATTGCTATCCATTAATATTTGTTTTATTCTTAGGACCCTGTTTTCATTTTCAAGTGGTTCTCCGAAAAACGGACACCTTTCCAAATGAGCCTTTTTATTTCAGGTCTGAAAGAAGAAAATTTTTCAGACTATTGACCAACATAGGTGGACTTTCCAGGCTCCCCTTCCCCTCAGTTTTAGGGCTAGAGGGGTGAAAATCACCACACATGAAGGACATATCTACCTCTCTTAGGCCATCAAGTTTTATAAGATTTACTTCATCCCTGAGTTTTAGGAATTCTTTCTTTCTATAAATAAAATCTCCTTAAAAACATACCCTTTCCCCCCTCGCTGGTCCGCCTGTGGTGCTTTCCCCTCCATCTGCAGAGCAAGCAAGGTGAGATAGGCAGCAGGCGAGGCTGATAGTGTTTTTATCTTCAAATTGGCCTAACAGTTAGGGCTCAAAGGTAAATACATAGCACACAGCAATACTTAGAGGGCCCAAGTGAGGAGCTCCATGTGGCCCAAAAATAAGGTGAAAAGATGGTAACTGTTTTGATTTCGGGCCTGTGTTGTACCGTAGAGGGCAGGGCCGTAGCCAGGATTTTGATCGGGGAGGGGGGCTGAGTTTGATTCAAGAGGGGCTGAGTCTGAATGAGAGAGAGAGAGTCTACCCTACTAAACCTTTTGTATAGTTATCCCAATACCCCCATGAATATGAGATATATTGAGCATGGTAATCAGATCATGATATGAATAAACATAACAGTTTAAATAATGTACCAGTAAGGACTTCTCATGGACCAACCTGAGAATTTCTACATGTCTGGTAGAGGGCATTATCATTTCATGCATAATAAATGAAACAAAAGGAACACAACAACAAAAGAAACAAATTCCACGCACATCACTACCAGTGACACATGGTAAGAGAAAGAACAAGTATTTCCTGTCTTCTTTTATACCCACTGCTGGCCCGTCATCAGCTAGGGACAAAATGAGTGGTGCAATGCTTGTCATGAATGACACATGGTCATGACTCAGCCTTTTCAGCTTATCCCTTAGGTAATGCATCACTACCCACTTAATCATTCTGCAGGTGTGTGACCACATGTCCATTAAAACTGTGTTTTACACAATAGAATCAGTGTCAATGCATTTCTGTCTAACAGTGCATTCTCTGTCTAAGAAAATAATGCTTTTAGCTCTTTTCAATATCATCATGTAGTCCATTATCATTACTCCATCATAATTGCCATAGCATGAAACCATTGAGGTCTATGTGTATTTTTGAGATCTGTAAGAATGTTGTTTCACAAGTTCATTGAAGGGCCACAAAATATATCAGTTAACATTCAGTCCAACTAATACTGAGATAATTTGCTGTTAAGATTATGAATTCCATTGAATAACCCCATTATAGGAACACAGTTAAGCTTTACCTGAAGCCCCAAATAGGTGAAGTTCATATTCACAACAGAGCCTTAAGGGTTTAATAATTCAATATTTTTACTAATCTTTTTCCTTTTGCAGTAACTTGTCTGATATGAAATGTTAACCTCAATAATCAAACTGTGCTCAACACAGGGATCACATCTTTTAAAAAATGGATGAACCTTTTCTATTTGATTTCTCAATGTTCAATATTTTTCCCAACCATTTATCAACACATAGTTATTATCATTATTTCCCCCCACAGTAAGACTACAGTCCTAAGAACAAATTCTGTTTTCTAGAGAAGCCAATACTTCTTTCTTTTTTTCTCTCTGTCTTTAAGGCCCACCCCAAAAAGTTCCCAGCATGGCTATTTTTGATTTATCGTATTTTCTGGCATATAAAATGACTGGATGTATAAGACAACCCCCAACTTTTCCAGTTAAAATATGGAATTTGGGGTATTCCCACTGTATACGACTACCCCTCTTCCAAGCACATCAAATAAAAATTTAAAAAGCATCAGATTTGATTTCAATACGGTAATTTTCCTATTACTGTACCTCCTTCTCTGCCTCTCAGATCTTGCACATGTGCACCTGCACCACTTCACTGCAGTCTTCAGGAGTGAGATCTGAGAGGCAGAGCAGAGGAGGAGGTGATACAAAGGCGGTCCAGACAGGTAAAGAATGTGTTTTTCTGGGCCAGAACAGCCACTCTATGTCTTTTTTCCATACCCGGGCACCCCGGATGCGTCCAACCTTCACTTACACCTTCCCGGTAAGGCACCCCTTTACCTCACCATTGGGACTACAATAAGTCCACAAATCTTGATGAATGGATTTTTTTCTACGGTACTTGTACAGCGTCGCCATTAATGCTTTCATACAGCCACTGCATACAGCAGGGACGTACCCACTGCCATTTTTGAGCTCCCCCCACCATATGCGGCAACCACAGATTCTCCAATCCGGATTGGAAGTTTCAGTACCCACTCTATAAAATGACTCCCGGCATATAAGATGACTCCTGGTGTATAAGTTGACTCACACCATATAAGACAACTCCTGGTGTATAAGTTGACTCTCACATATAAGACGACTCCCACGTACTGTATAAGATGACACTTGACTTTTGAGAATATTTTCTTGGGTTAAAAAGTAGTCTTATATGCCAGAAAATATGGCAGTCAATCCTGGAAGAAGATCCCTATCTGTGGAATAATATTAATCTTCTCTACCGTTTAAATTCTGTATTCTCCATAAGTCATATAATTCCCAATGCTTTAATTCTCCTAATAGTGAGCCTGGTAGTCTCCCCTCTTTGCTATCCTTTAAAAAAATAATTTCTATCCAATTTTGTATTCATTATCCCATTACACACACACACACACACACACACACACACACACACACACACGAGTTTATGTATGTACTAATAAAGGTTATAAGGTAAGAAGTTGTTGGTGACTGAGGGTGACTGGGAATTGGTGAAAGGCCAAAAGGGATTTGCATAAGGTTAATGAAATATAGTTGAAATGACAGTTGATATAGTGAGTTAGGATATTTAGAATAAAAAAGGGATAACTGAAATAAAGATGAAGATGAAGAGTCAGTTATGTTAAGGAATTAATAAGTGGTACTTTAGAGTCAACAGAGGCCCCTTCCACACTGTGCCTATATTCTAGGATTTTATCCAAGATCGTCTGCTTATCCCAGATTATCTGGCAGTGGAGACTCATAAAATCCAGTTTAAAGTAGATAACCTGGGATCGGATCCTGGGATATAGGTCAGTGTAGAAGGGGTCTAGGAATGGTATGTGTGAAATAGTGTAACCTGTGTTTTGGCTGTATTGAATAATTAATCCATTTTGATGTGTTCCACTTCTAGTAATAGAGTATAAGTTGGCCATCCCATATTTGAAATGCTATGGGTCAGAAATATTTTGCGTGTTATTATGTCATCTTTATGCTTTCTGCCTTCCTTCCTTCTCTTGCTTTCCCTCAAACAACTTTCATCAACTTGTTTCCTCCTATTACTTCCTTTCTCTTCCCTCCTTTTTCTGTCTTCTCTCTGTTCTTCTCAGTTGCTATCTGAATGAAGCCCCATAGCTGCAAAGGCACGTTTGCATATCCTGCAACCCTTACGGTGTTTGGGCCTCCAACTCCCAGAAGTCTTAGCCTGCTGTTCCAATACTCAGAAATTATGGGAGCTGATGTCCAAAATACCTGGAGGGCTACAGGTTGTGCAGGCCTACTTCATTAATTCATGTGCCTACCCCCTTTTCTATAACTGCTGGTTGAGTGAAGCCCCGTAGCCAGATTTTATTTTTATGCATAATAGTTGCACCCTACTTTTTTCTGGGGGAAAAAGGGACAAATTTCTTAAATTTCATATTTCTTAAATGGTGAAATATGCTATTCCACTGCTGAACAGCTCTTACTGCCAAGATGTTCTTCCTAATGTTTAGGTGACATCTTTTTTTCCCTGCACTGTCCTAGTTTCTAGATCAACAGAAAACAAGCTTGCCACTTCATCATTGTAATCATCCTTTCAAATATTTAAACATGGATATAATGTCTCCTCTCAGCCTTCTTTTCTCCAAGACAAACATACATACTTCCCTAAGTCGCTCTTCATAGGGCTTGGTTTTCAAATTTTTGAGCATTCTGGTTACCCATCTCTAGGTCTCTTCCAACTTGTCATCTTTCTTTAATTGTGGTACCTAGAACTGGACACAGTATTCAAGATGAGGTCTGACTTGCTAACACATAACTAGAATGGCCTTATCATGCAAAGTAGAATGTCCTTATCAGTTGATGGGGATGTTGTTGAATTGACAGCTATTGTAAGGTTTTACCTTGTAATAGTGAGGTCAAACTGCATTAATTTTGCAGTGTAGATGCACCCTTAGGCCCCTTCCGCACAGCTGAATGAAATTGCATATTATCTGCATTGAACTGGAATGCATGGCAGTGTGGACTCTGATAACACTGTTCAAAGTAGACATTGTGGTCTTTTCTGCCTTGATATTTTGAATTATATGGCTGTGTAGAAGGACCCAAAGTGATTGGAAGGGCATTTCTGATTAGGGGGGGGGGAACCACCATGTATTTGCATGTATCTACACTGTAGATCTAATCCCAGATTCTCTGGCAGTGTCGACTCAGCTCCCTTCTACACAGCTATATAAAACCAACATAAAATTGGATAGTATGGTGGTGGGGACTCTCATAACCCAGTTCAAGGCAGATACTCTGGATTATCTGCTTTCTGGATTATATGGTTGTGTGGAAGGGCCCTCATATAATCCAGTTTGAATCTGGGATCAGTCCCTGGAATGTAGGATAGTGTAGATCCAGATGTTCTGTGATTGTTTTAGGGTCCTCCTACACTGCCATATAATCCAGATCATCATACCAGATAGTCTATGGCCCCTTCTAAACTGCCATATACATTCCAGGTTATCTGCTTTGAACAGGATTATATGGCTGTGTAGACTCATATAATCCAGTTCAAAGCAGAGAATGTGGATTATCTGCTTTGATAATCTGGTTTATATGTAGTGTAGGAGGAGACTCAGGCAAAACCAAGCCCCCTTCTACACAGCTGTATACAATCCACATTATTCACTTTAAAATGGATTATATGGCAGTGTAGACTCAGATAATCCAGTACAAAGCAGATAATGTGGATTATCTGCCTTCATATTCTGGATTATATGGCAGTGTAGAAGTGGTCTCGGCCTCAGGACAGCCATTTCTGCAGTTGCAACCATCTATGGCTTGAAAATATTATCCTTCCCTACCATCGCCACCTTCTCCTTCCCGAGCAGGAGCCAGAGAGGGAGAGAAGCAGCATGAGGAACAAAGGGAGGTGTGCTGAGGGAAGTGAGGAAGGACCTGCTGGCAGCGGCGAGGAGGAGGAGGTGGAGGAGGAGGAAGAAGCAGCAGAAGTGAGAAGAGGGAGCCGCCATATTGCTGATGACTCCTCCGAGGGCCTAACGGGTCCCCTCCTTCCCTGCTGCCTCCTCTTCCTCCTTGGTGCCTAACCAAGCTGCCCTGGGCAGCCATGCCAAGCGGCAGCACCTCACCTTTGCCTCAGGAGGAGGAAGCGCTGCCGCTGCTGCCAAGAGACATGGTCCTCCTCCTGCCCTTCTCCTCCTCCTCCTCCTTCACTAGATCGTAGGACCTGTATCCTCAGGAGGCACTCTTATTGAGGGAGCACCTGGCCTGACTGGGACTGTGCTCCTGGGGGATTTGGCGCTATATGCAAATGCGTAATTCGCCTAATGGTTCTGCTGCCCCTGTATCTAAGGAAGACAAGGATGGATGAAAACAGAAATTTTAAGAATGTTTTCTTTTAATATTAAAATCTATACAACTATAGATAAATGTATGGTGTTACCTATGTTCTTAATACTCTGGAATAATAATAATTATTAAATTTTCTATATAAATGGCTCTTTGTAGTAGTTCATGTGTTGAGGTTTCATATCCCATTTCACTAACAGAAAATTATTCTACTAGTCTCTAAACTAATTAGCTCAGAGGTTCAGGGCAGTACTCCGCAGCTGACCTCTTCTCAAAATGTCTTTACTCAAAACCAGCAATTAACACTCTGAACCAAGTTGTTCTCTTACTGTCAGGTACACAATTTTCTTGAAGATTATGTAAACCCCTATTAAGATTTATCTCACCAATAGCGATGGTATTTCAGGTAACATGTATATACAATGTATATACATAATATATCCTCCCATATATCAGGTCTCTTTCTCCACAAGCGTTGAGACCTGCTTCTTGATGCATGGATTATGAAACTGCCAAACAAGAAAATAAACTCTACAACATAACATCTGGTATCTTTTTTGAGCATATGCGTGAATATGTGAATACCTTAAATTATCCCATAAATAAAGCAACAGCATTGTCAGAAACAGTGTTAGCTTTTTCATTGTACATGATGATGTATGAAAAAAGAACATGTAGGGAAATGCATATGCAGAGGCGTCCCTGGTGTACATATATGTTTGTGTAAAGTGTAGGAAAGGGAAAGTGCATGCCTTGGATTCCACTTCTGTTGTCTTTGAAGCCCTCCAGTAACAATCCCTCCAATGAAACATTTTGACAAATTTGGGGGAGACTTTTGGTCCAAAAATGATTAACCCTTTCCAAGAATGTGCAAAAAAGGGTCCCCTCTCTCAAATTTCCATTTTCATGGCAGTCTCTTTCAAATTAATGGCAAAGTATAACTTTAAATAGATGTGTTTTTGCACATTGTGGGTGTGGGGATGTCCAGGCAATGAGGAGTTAAGGGAAGTACTGCCCCTCCCCCCCATAGTTGCCTGCTTTCCTGTGAAGCATGGAAGTTCCCTAAATGTCAAGGTTTTTTATATGGCCATCCTACTGTTCCCATGCTAGAGCATTCCAGGGGCAGGGAATGGCAGTTATTTTCACCATTATGTCAACTATATAGTGGCAACTATCGGGTGCAAAATTGCTTGTGGTCACTGCTCATCACTAGTGGTGATGCTGGCCAAAGTGTCAGCATGACTCAGAAAGGGGAAGTGTGATCTTTTTCTTTTCTCCTCTTCTGTCCAGGTTGTACTGGAGTTTTGGTCAGTATAAGTCCTAGGGATGAATGGTTACCATTAGCAATTTCACACCTCATGGTTTCCACTATGACAGCGGCAGGTGGGGACAGTAATGGTAGCTGTCCAGAAGCATCAACATGGTTTTGGTGCTACTGGATGATGTGGACACTTTCCTGCCACCAAGCTTGCATAGTGCCTTGCAGTGTGGATGCCATTCTGATACTGGGACAGTTCAAAAGCTGGTTTGGTGGACTCCCTGGGGTTGATCCAAATATGCCTCAGCATAAGTACTCACTTTAGATGTATCATAAGTGTGTAAAGATTTCTAGATCAGCCACAGCTTTCATGTTCCCTGTTCTCACTTCTTCCTCTTCTCATGACATTGTTAACTGGGAAGTAACAGATAGTTTCCAGAAATTCTCGTTGACTAGTCACCTAGGAGCCTGACCATCCTCAATATAGCTTATTTATGTACCTCCTTCCAGAAACTCACAGAAAACTGAAGTTTCTGTGATATTCATCAGCTAGATTTTTACCATATATTCCTCAGATCTTACAAGTCAGATCTGTTTGGGGGATGGGGATGAATCCAGGAAAATGTCATTAAGGCAGAAGAAGAATAAGACCTTTTGGTATATCATGCATATGCAGTATAGCATGTATGCAGAGTGTTTCATCCCCTAGGATCCCATCGAAATATTTGCAGACCTCTAGATAACTCCTTCTGTTCTAAATTATGTGGAATAAACAAATAGAAGTCAAAGTATTTTAAATGTTTAATTCATCACCAGCAGAAGGAATGATGCCTGGCTGTAATATAATATCCTTCTGTATGGCCACAGTTATTTTAGTAGAGCCTCTGTAGTAACTGCTAATCATACCAGACTTGAGTATATATCTTTTATACTTGTCAGTGTATTTCATCCCCTTAGGCACTATTTCTATTAGCATATACTGAAATCTATAAGGAACCAGAATGGTTAGTTAATGAACACAAAACCAACACATGATACATTTTAAGTGTGCTATACCTACTTGTTTCAGTAGAAGTATAACACATTTTGTATGAATTCACCATTCCTATTCAAAACTGACTTGTTTGAGGAATCATTAAGTATGGATGAACATTTCCATGTTCTTTTTACTTGCATGTCAGAATGAATAATTTGTGCATTATTCTCCCTGTTGGATGAGAAATCCAGGTGCACTGGACATTTGTTCAGTTTGTGATTGCTGTTTATAGAAAAGTATGTGCCGACATACAGTTACATGGGATTTTTCTTTCTTTGCTAAAGCACATGTTTTCTGTTTGTAAATGTGTGTGTGTGTGTGTTTCTAAACAGAAAACATATTTTTAATGAAGAATAGAACAGGAATATGTACCTATATGTGTAGGGTCTTGGCTCATGCAATTTGGTTTCAAGGCAAATGGGAAAATTACCTCTGTGATCAGTTTTGAACTAATAAACTAAAAAAAGTAACCCTGAAATGTGAGCATAATTGGAGCAGTATTTCTTTGTTATATAGTAGGGGTGGTTGATCCATTTTTTTTAAATTCTAAACTCGGGGGGGGGGGGGGATTTCCCTTGCTAGGTCGTTATAGAAATTATTCCAAAAATTTAAAAATAAATTTTGTAATTGTAATGTAATTACTGATGAATTTTCATTTTTATTGGTTATGCCAGCTGGGAGGCTAGAATGGAGGACTTGCACTCCCTTCTTCCCTCCCTGCCCCTCCCAGCCGAGAGGCATCACACATTAAATATAATGCACGATGCTTCTGAATGTGTGATGCCTCTCAGCTGGGAGGGGTAGAGAGGGAAGAAAGGGAGCCTGGGGAAACGGGGGAAAGCTCGGCCGGGCTGCTTCCAAAGCGCCTGTCTCAGTTCTCAGCTGGCGAGAGGAGAAGGGAGGGTGCTGCTGCCCTCCAATCTCCTCTCGCGAGTTGAGAACTGAGGAGGGGAAAAAACAACCTAATAACGTGACCTTTACCAAAAAAATGGCTATCCAGGGTTTGGTTTTGAAACTTCACTTCCGGGTTGGATGCCGAGGGTCAGTATAAGGTCAAAATAATTTCAAATACAAATTATTAACGGATTTCAAAGTATTTAAATTGGAGATATCCATCCCTATTATATAGATCCAGGACAAAATGGGTGTTGGTGTCTTGGCTTTTAGGCTTGTTTCTGTGTTTGGGATACTGCATTAGATAAACCAAATCAGCAGTAGTTTGTTAGATATGGTGTGTCAAATGATTACAATGTTTCTATCTGTGTTTTTGATATGAAATATGTAGATTTTCATTTACTACAATTTCCTTTTAATTTTAATGTGTTTTTCATGCTTATAAAGTGTTAATTTAAATACTACATTGAAATATGGTGATTTTTTAAATGAGTGAGCAGAGTGAAGAGTGTATACGTTTTGAATCTCAAAACAAAAATTAGAGCTGATAGGTGAAAACTGGTGCCATTTTTGGAATCAGCAGGTCATATGTACCAGAAAACAGGTCTAACACTTGAGGCACCAAAATGTGTTTTGGTTAGTGTAATAGCTTTTGCTAAAACACTTTAAAATATGGTTACCTTTTTCACTTCGTTAGAGACATAGTGTGCAGCAAGTAAAATATAACAGACTTGAACTCAAAATTTAGACTGCAGTTAAATTAGAGTTCAACCTGGCAAGCATTTTATTCTAACAATCAAAGCATTAGATTAAAGACTCACCAGGGCCGAAGACAAAGAGACAAAGGCTTTTCATAATTCTCTGGTCAAGAGCACATGCAAGCAGGCCTAGGCTCAAGAGGTCAGCAAATAATACACAAAATACAGTCACACCCTTCTATGCAGCTAAGCAAAGAATTCAGGAGTCAGATCAATATTAGTCAAATGTATTAGTTAAACATACATAGAAATAAAGATATCAATCTGCATGTATAATATACATGTCAAGTCTTACATAGACCACATTAATAGCATCTAAAACAATCAATTGCTGTGATACATCTCACAAAAACAATATACTGCACCAAGTATTGCATCAATACACACACTGTTGTTTTGCCTCGGTCCCCAATGTATAAAATCAAGTAAGGGAGTATCTCAATACACACACTGTTGTTTTGCCTCGGTCCCCAATGTATAAAATCAAATAAGGGAGTATCTCACAAAGGGGCGCTTCCTGGTATCAGGAGCATTGGCTCAATGAATGAAATGAAAGGTCAGGGAAGCCCCCATGGTTCAATTCAAAATGCAAAATAACCCCCCGAGTGACTTTCGCGAGCAGCGTTTGGCAATCCAAAGCATGACGGAGCCGGAGGAATATCCTCTGCGTGAATAGAGCGTCGGCAGGTGAAACAGCGAAGGAAGGACGTCAATGGTGCAGGGAGATGCCCAATATCCACAATGTAATCCTAAATAGGTGGGTGCTTTCATCAACGGGATAAAATATGTATAGATCTAGCCTGTTTCGGGTGCTTCTTCAGGATGATGGTGACTCGGAGAATTGCAATGCTAGAGAAATAAACATAGCATATAGCAACTCCAATACAATAGAAGGGGTGATAATACAGGGTAGGAGATAAAGTTTACCAAATGTTGCTGTAAATAAACATCCCAATGGGTGAAACCACTCAATGCGGATTGGATTCAACCATCTAAATGGTGCAGCGACCGAAGATCCGGCAAGAGCTAAAGCCTGAGTTAAGCTTAAATACAGAGGGTGACCTATCAGGTTCAGGGTGGCTCGGCTGGGACTCATGAGAGTGTAGTAATGGACTGATTATCCTAGTAGAGCACTTAAACTCACAGGTTCATTTAGTCCCTTTGGTTGCTCACAGGCACATCAGATTATCCATTTTAATTCAGTCTTATAAAGGGTGGCTTGAAGGTCAGCATGGGGTGACAAAGTTACTTTTTCAAGTCCAGCAAACTTAAAATCCGGTTTAGATTTGTGCTTATCAATGAAATGTCTAAAAAGGTACACATCTTCATTCTTTGAGAGAATTTTTAGTCTATGTTCCCTCATTCTGGCCCTCAACTGTCTTTTAGTAACCTCCACATAAAGCAATGGGCACGAGCAATATAATATGTACACACATCTTTCAGTTGCGCATGTATAGAACTGCAGTAGCTTGATAGAGTCATGTGAGTTGGGTATTCGTATGTTCTTTAAGGGTCTGACAAGGTCGCAGCAGATACAGTGGCCACATTTGAAGGTTCCTGCTTGGAAACTACTACTCTTTTTGTCTAACACTTGAGGCACCAACATGTGTTTTGGTTAGTGTAATAGCTTTTGCTAAAACACTTTAAAATATGGTTACTTTTTTCACTTCGATAGAGACATAGTGTGCAGCATGTAAAATATAACAGACTTGAACTCAAAATTTAGACTGCAGTTAAATTAGAGTTCAACCTAGCAAGCATTTTATTCTAACAATCAAAGCATTAGATTAAAGACTCACCAGGGGCAAAGACAAAGAGACAAAGGCTTTTCATAATTTTCTGGTCAAGAGCACATGCAAGCAGGCCTAGGCTCAAGAGGGCAAGCATAACCAACATGGAGTGTAATTATTTTTATCCAGCAGATAACACATGCATTAAAGTTTTCTTTGTTTGAATTCTGCCTCCCATGTCCCTGAGTGCCAGGAGGTAGCCAGTGCTGACTGTGCTCCTTATTGGTCCAAAGTCTGACTCAAGATGGCTTGCTTCTAGATTGCTGCAAGCTCCAAAGACATGGCTGAGATTCCCTCCCAGATGGGCGGGAAAAGCCCAGGGGCCACCAATCAGCTTTTAGAGCCATCTCTTGGGGTGGAGAGAGACTTCCAGGTATTAATGTCCATATTTGCATGGGTTTAGGCAGTCAGTAGGGTACCAGGGACTGTAGATGGCAGGATTATGTAGACATAACATCCAGGATGCTAGGGACAATGGGTGATGAGTCGCCAAGGCCATCCCCAAATGGGACATACTAGGCTTGATTGATCCAAAAAAGAAGGAGGCGCTGGTGGTTCAATTCTAAAGTCACTTCTGAATTATTCCAAAAAAGTTGGAACTTTCTGAAATTTCCAAAACTTCTGAACCGGTTTGTAAATGGTGGACGTGATTGCGCAAGCACTGCCACTGGGGAAATTCCAGGGCCTTCTCCCTTCCTCATTTTTACACCTATCTTGATGAAACTAGATATGCTGCTATAACACATCCTCTTCTGTTAGTATACCAAATTTCAACATGTTCAGATGATCCACTGATTTTTAAGAAATATTGTATTAAAAAAAAAAATAAAAGAGCTACCTTCTTGAATTTTTAAGGAAAGGACAAAAGGTTATAGGGGATCACTCTCCCCCCCCAACTTTCAGACACATTCATTCTCTTGGAAGTCACTGTTTGTGCAGCTGAAGCCCAACAAGGTTGGGAAATTTAACCCTAACCCAAAACACACTCACTTCCGCATCCCTGATATCAATTGTGCAAGGCAAGTCAAAACTATAGGGGACTACAGCTTCACAGAAACATGGCAGAAGTCCCTTCGGAGGGCAAAAACATCTGATTTTTCCCCAAAGTATGTCACATCCAAGTGAACCTATCCAACCCTAGGATACAATGGAAAGGTCCCAAGATGTCTATTAGGATGGCAGAGTGTTCAAAGGTTCCCTTGTGCAATGTACTGTGTGGCTGATGATTCAGGTCCCACCGGAGGGGATCCCAGATGGCAATCATAAGGCCATCAGCACAGTTGCTGGAAAATAATGTCAAAATGATAATTGTTTTTGCAATACCTCTTGCCTAAGGTGGCAAGAGACACTTCTGGCCTCACCTCAGTTTGGGCAGAGATTAAAACAGTTCATGGAAGTTTGCCTTTCATTTAATAGATTTATAGGAATAAAGTGACATAAAATATACTTTAGCATTTTAGAGTTGGAGGAGAGAAGCAAGGGTCTGGGGATGCCAAATTGTGGCACTGAGAGCATACATGACATGGTTGGAAATGTTGCTTCTTTTCCTTTTAATTATTTAACCCCTGCACACATATGAATCTTTAGATACAGTGGAGGTGCAGACGATCAGAGAAAAATAGAGATATAGAGCAAAGCAGAGTCAGGAGTATAAAGCATCAAGAAGTCAATTTTGAAGATGTGTTAGTGGTAGGAAGAAATGTTGTATTTGAGAAAAGTTGGTATTTAGCTATCATTGGGAGAGACCTCCAACCGCTTTACTGGGCTCCATGTAATCCGCTATGGTGGCTGGCTACAACCTTCAATTAAAGTTACTGTGGTGTTCCAGCCTAGTGGTTATAGTCAGACACAGGGGGTTCCAGCTGCCCAGGGTCAGATCGGGGATGAAGGGGGGCCAGATGGATATGGGTCTGCAGATGAAGAATTAGCCTGGGATGATGAATGGTTGCATGGGTATGGGCCTGAAGATGGGGATAATGATGACTCCATGGAAGTTAGTTCTGAATTAGACAGTGAGAGGCCCAGTGACCTTGATTCCCATGAGAACTTCTCCACTCCCTTGCCAGGCGAGCATTCTGAGGATAGGGAGGACCGAGTTTCCCAGCATGATAGCGCTGCACCTGGGGCCGCTAATGAGCAGGAATTTGACAGGAGGGCTAGCATCAGATACTCCCGGAGAGATTAGAGTTTGAGGAAGGGGGTGCATTGGTCACATAGAAGTTAGTTCTCTTTATTAGATTGTGCTCAGGTTATTCTAGTCAGACCTGAAGCTACATTCAGCTTGGAAGGACTTGGGTCCTGGGTTTTAAGTTTTTGCCGCAGGAGCGGTTTGCTTTGCCTATGCAACCATGTTTTCCATTGGATTTATGCCAGCTTTCTCTACCACTGCTTTGGAACAATTTTGAATTGCCTTTTGCCTTGGATTTGAAGTACCTTGCATCTTTCTATCTTTGGACTAATTCTTATTCTAAATAAAGTAAATAATTTACATCTGCCTGGTGTGTGTGATCTAGGGGGGAACCGCCATGATCTGAGGTGCAACAGTTACAAGGGAGATTCCTGGTCTATGAATATAGTTCCATGAGACCCACATTGAGGTTGGTTGCAGCTTTGGGTTAAAGACATCTAGATCTCCATGCAATCCATGCCGATCCAGACCAATTTGGATTAAAGAACCTTGCCAGAGGTGTAGGAAAATGGATCTTCTTGGTGGAGGTTGAGATATGTACCGGTTCAGATCAGCACATATCATGGGGTTTAACATAAAAAGGAATCATAGTCCTGAGGAGATGGTCCTAGGGCAGGTTGAGCTGCTGCCGGGCCACTGCAGGGTGAGACAAACACATAGCCCCGATGAAGGATGCTATTTCATTTCATTACGGCTTAATGCCCTTAGAAAACTATATTTTGTGATGGTGGAGTCCTGTGTTTGACAACAGACTGAGTTCATTTTGAAAAGACGATGTGTAACATTCTTGAGTGTTAAATTACTGTGTTTGCAGGGGTGGGGTGGGGAGGTTGCAGCAATTCACATTTCTTTGCAGCTTATGTTTTAAATAAACCTTTTAAAGATGGATTTGGAGGCTTAGCTGTCAGCTTTGTGATGTAAGAGGTTCCCTTGTGCCATATCTATCCTAGGAAGATTGCTTCTTTCCCTATATCACAGTGCATTGTCAGTAGGCTAAAGAGATACTAAATATGTGTAGTAAAGGACAGGGGAAGATTTTTTTTTTAAAAAAAGATTAAGATTTAGGTTATCTTTTCTAAAAGGCCAAGTGCATAAAATGTACCTAAATTCAAAGGAAGCTCCAAATTGAACTATTCTTCCTTATCGTTAAGCTTGACTTTCACCCATTTCTGCATACATACACACTATCCTTTTTCCATGCAACTTTCCTCCCAAAAAGATAGGAAGAGAATTAGGAGGGATAGAGGGTAGTAGAGATAGACTTCATTTTCTCTAGGCTTCAATTAATAGCTTTTAAACCAAAATGATAATTTCTTTGAGATAAAGGGACATTTTATAGTCTCAAAGTCTCAACCAATTTGAACACTATTCTTAATAAAAAGTACAATGAACTGATATTTCAGCATACAGTGTCCTTTTTTAATCCCATTGAAATAAATTATGAAAGCCTCTGATGGCTAGCTATATATGTTATACCAAAGCCCTCCATATGTGATAAATTATAAAATATATAAACATTGTTTCCCCACAAAATATGGGTTATACTCTGGTCTTTGTAGAATTCAGAACTATGGGGTTAGGGGTCTGGCCAAAAAAAGGCCCATGGCATGGCTGGCCAATTGATCCTCTGGGAGGGGTAAAGGATTACTTCCACATCTAGCTACTAGGCATGATAACAAATCGAAAAATGGCGATTCTAAAATCAAATGGGGGGGGGGGTTTATTAGTATATCAAAGACTTACAAAAAATTCCCAAAAATTTCGGAAATGTAACGTAAGTACTAACGAAAATTCGTTAGAAATTGTATGCCAGAGCATGCCCTTTCCAGATGGTTTTTGGCCTACAACTCCCAGAAATCCTAACAGCTGGTAAATTGGCTGGGATTTCTGGGAGTTGTAGGCCAAAACTTGAATCAATCACACTGAATTCTAGATGGGACTCTCCAAATAGGAAGGAGGGAGGGAGGGAGGGGGTATTCTATTCTTGGAAGCAGCAAAGAAAAGGAGGAGGAGCCCCCTCGCTCCTCGCTGCCTCTCTCACCCCGATCCCGAGGGAGCGAGGGCCCAAGTTTGCCCAGGCTGGTCATATACCTACATTCTATGCACATGCAATAATACAGCAGTAATAGCAATGGGAATAAGAAGAGGTAAAATTCAAACCGAAGTGTTCTGAGTGGTCCCTGCTTCATGCGGTGCAAACGGGCTCTTCTTTGTGAGCCAGGAAATTAGCCCGGAAAAGACAGCGTTTTCTGCTTGGGTGCACACACATACATATTCTTTGGGGGGGTTGCTGCAGAATCTTCTCTATGAGGCCGGGATTCTGCAACAAATCCCCTCCCAAGAATATGTATGTGTGCTCCCAAGCTGGCTTTTCCCCGGGCTAATTTCCGCTTGCACCGTTTGCACCGCATGAGCCTGTTTGCATGAGGCAGGGACCACTCAGAATACTTCGGTTTGAATTTTACCTCTTGTTATTGTTATTACTGCTGTATTATTGCATGTGCATGGAATTAGGTATGACCAGTTGGATTACTTATAATATTAGGCAGTGGCACTTACAGTAGCATTCATTCTATTATACATTAGGTTGGTTTCTCACCCCAATACTCTTTGATGCCTTAGATCCTGGCAGGGCAGGAGAGGCAGGGAAGCCTGGAAAAATGTAAACAGAGAGATTACTCAGAAGTAAATCTGCAAAGGAGGGCCCTTCATCCAAAGTGCCCTCCTTTGCAGATTTACTTCTGAGTAAACCACACTGTTAACATTTTTCCAGGCTTCCTTCCAGCCGAGGGAAGCAGCGAGTATAGGGCTTGCCTTGCCATAATATTGGCAAGGGAGGCGGGAGGGTGGTGAGAGAGAAGGAGGGTGCCCCCTTATGCCCCCACGACCTAATAACGACACTTAAGAAAATCCTGGCCCCCGAGGTTCTAAAAAGAAAGTCCACTTCCTGGTTGGCGTTCCAGGTGCGGACACGCTCGAAAGTAGCATTTCTTACGAATTTCTTACGAAACGAATCATTTCCATAACTTTTTTCTCATGCCTACTAGCTACCACTTTCATTCTTTTCCCCATCTCCTGTGTCTCTGGAGCATTGATGTGCATCTCTTTTGGAAATGGGGAAAAAAACCTCCACATAGTGGTTTGAGGTTTCCACAGTTAATATAATCACCTTCTTGGTCTCAAAACAGTTCCAGATCTGTCAATCAAATCACATATGCAGTGAAACGGATTCCTCCCAAACTACTTCCAAGCAGCCTTATTGTGTACAGTGTAGATGTGCTCAAAGATCTGTGAAAGAAAAGATCATATGGTTGGGGGGGTAGTTCAGTGTCAGAGGTTTTTAAATATATATATTTATGTTGGAAAAGATTGTTCTTTCTTTTTACATTTCTTCAGAATCATTTTAAACGCCATCATGCAAATGAACTCCATTGCTACTGCCTCCATACTGCAGCAATTTTCATTTTGATTTCCCCCCCTTTATTGGAGAGAGAGGTTGATGGTGTGAAGATTATAATGGTAATTCTGAAATATAAATAATTATTTCTCCTCATATTCTTCAGCCTTTGGCAGTGGATGCATGTTAAGAGGACATGTGTTTTTTTCCCAACACAGGGACCGGAAGTGGATATTAATGATAGAGACAAAAACAGAGATACAGGAATCAAATACAGCTGAAAATACACAAAAATAACAATATTAAAAGTCAAATGAACTTCCATACTATTTGTTCTTGTGTGTGTGTGTGTGTGTGTGTGTGTGTTTTTGGGGGAGGGAGGATAAGGATCTCAGATAGCATCCAGTTGCTGCCCGCACCAAATGTTGGTGTTCTACCCTTCAGTTGTGGGTTCTAGCCTCTGTCCCAACAATATACACAACAATTGTAGGATTTTCCACTCTATTGTAGCAGTTTCACCAACTGTAGTCAAATGTGAAGGCCTTTACACTTAACTCACTGAAACTGAAGCCTTCCATAGTGTTCATTGCAAGCTCTTGCCGTAGAAGCTTTTCCTGATACCAACTTTATGGTCAATAGAAAGTGCCACCAGGTCCCAATGAAAAAATATGTTTCTCTTATCTCTAACAGGGCGCCCTTAGACCTGCTATGGTGCTACCAAAAACACCTTGTTTGAAACACAGTTCCCAGAATGATAGCTATTCCAGAAGTCAAAGTGTGTCAAAAACAAACAAAACTCTATTTAGTGAAGCTAAAGATAAAACAGTTGATTATTTATTTATAACATTTGAAGTGCCACACTCTCTCCTCTCAAGCTAAATCAGATACTTACCAAGCAAACAACTCCCATTCCAACCCTATTCTATTTCCAACCCCTCTCAATATTATTATTATTAATAATAATAATCAACAACTTTATATCCCGCCCCATCTCCCTGAGAGGGCTTGGAGCAGCTTACAACAAAATAACAGTGCAAACCATAAACAGTGATTATTAAGATATACAGTAATATTATCTTAAATCAGCAACAATAGTGACACAAAATGATAAAACATGTTAAATAGACACAGACAACCATCATTCATAAGTTTAAAAATCAGTGGTTATGTTATATAATTCCCAATAGCACTTGCTCAGCCTCTAGGAAGAACTGAACTCCACTACCATTCACCAAAAGTCCTATGCAAATTTTCTCAAACATTCCACCAATCACCATTCACTTTCATATTTCATTCTTTTTCTCTCCTGAAAAGTTCATACTCACAGAAAACACTGAAAAACATATTATTGTATTCAGACGTATGGGCCTATTACAGGGTGCCCATTTTATCACAAGTGCAACTCAGTAGGAACGTACTGGTTAACCCTTTTGGAGTGTCATTGCTCCAGACAACTTCACAGCCTCAAGTAATGACATTTTCCTAAATGTGTGTATATGCATACCCACCAGTCCACCCATCAATTCACAGAAACCTAATGGGCCATGCCCAACATGATCCTCCAGATTATTTAGTTACTTAAAATGATGCAGGAGAGAAACATTATCATCATTTGCAACCAATTTGCACTATCCAATGACTTTTGGTACCTCAACACTGTAGAATTAATGCAGTTTGACACTACCTTAATAACTGCCAGTGCTATGGAATCCTAGTATTTTTTTTGTCTGATGAGGTAGCAATACTCTTTGGCATAAACAGATCTTGCAAAATTATACCTCCTATGAAATGAACCATGACAGAATGTAGTGTCACACTGCATTAATTCTACAATATAGATGCAATCTTCCTGTCATGGAATCATAGGAGTTGCTTTGTGATGTGACAGCATTTGGTGGCAGAGAAAGCTATAGACCAGGGGTGCTCATTAGGTAGATCGTGATCTACTGGTAGATTGCGTAGGGCATCCTGGTAGCTCGCAGGCAGGGCAGGAGGAAGGCTCAGTCCCGGACCGCAGGCTCCCGACGCCGCCCAGGTGCAGAAGGAGGTTGGACTGGATGGCCCTTGGACTGGATGGCCCTTAGAGGTCTCCTCCTATTCTAGGAACCCATTGTTATTATTACTATAAGAGGATGAATGTCCATCTGTGAGGAATGCTTTGATTGTGTTTTTCCCTTATGGCAGAAGGAGATTGGGCTGGATGGCCCTTGGAGGTCTCCTTCTACTCTAGGAACCTATTGTTGTTGTTACTATTTTTATTATTAGTAGCAGAGGCTGAATGAATATTATCATCATCATTATTATGAATAAATTCAGGGGCTTATTATACTCACATTTAGTTGAATTCAGTCTTAAAATATATTACAGTATATGGCTCTCACTGAAATAAATTTCCAAATATTTTGCTTTTATGGCTCTCTGAGTAGTGGGTAGATAGATCATTTTGACTTGGTTGTTTTATAAGTAGCTCGCATGCTGAAAAAGTGTGAGCACCCCTGCTGTAGACCTTTTAAAACTACAACTTCCATGATTTCCTAGCATTAAGCCATACATATCTCCCATATAGGACATTAGACAGAATTATTAGTTTATTTATTTCACACACACGCACGCCCAGTAGTGGAGCTCAAGGTAGTTTACAAATTATTAAAATTAGTACAGATTAAAAACATAGAAAACCATCTATGTCTTCTCCTCTCTGTATATGTGTGTTTAAAGCAACTGAACAATCTACAGAGAAAACCCCATTTAAAATTCATTAAAATGCTGAAAGGCATATTTTTTCTTGATAGCATCCCATTCAAATCAGGAGCAAAGGTCATGCTGAAATGTGATAGCACAGTGAAACAACTCTTGTACTGCCCTAACTTTTATATATAGTTAGATAAAGCATTGTCTCATTTAAGTACTTCTAAGAAGCATTTACTAATTCACTAGGCTAGATGATTTCTATGCTGAAGCTTACAAGCTGACATCCAACACAATGTTTTCGCAATGGAAAAACAGAAAATCCTAATGAAACATTCAAAGGTTTTCTTCCTCATGTCTACATGTTAGAATTTGTGTAAGTGCTTCATCCTATTATCAAAGCCTGTTCAGGACGGTACTATAAAGCGGATTCTGCTTTTCCCCTCTCATCCTCTATTTCTATTTGAAACAGATCTACATCAGAGCATGACAGGCCTCGTTTAGAAGATGCAGTTTCTTGGTAAATTGATGTAAAGCAGATCACAAAACATATGCTCAAAATGTTTGAAATGGCAGGTGAAGGGAGACTAAACAATCCCAAACGCTATTTTTGTCCTAATGGTAGTTCGTAAACCTGTTCTCCTAATATACAGCTGAAAGCTCACATCAAACCATGTCATCATCACAGGGCCCTCCTAGACAAGGAGAAAATTAGCTTAAACGGTTTGGTGCATCACAAATTTTCATGGAGCCAGAAAACCTGTTCCATTTGTTTGCAGGGATCTCTGAAGTGTCACAGATGCCATTACAGCATTTAGTAGGTAGTGAGAAGGGATTACCGGAAGGGATGAAAATCCAACTCTTGGATATGAAACATTTAAAAAACAGTATTAGTTATGATTACTTTTTAATATCACACCCATAATAGCCATGACATTGTTATCAACACAAAACAAGCAAGTATCCTTTATGGTAAGGTAAAGCAACTGCTGCCATCACCCCCAGCCAATAAAGTCAATGTTGGGGGATTATGGGAATGGTTGGGGAATGTGAGAAATGATAGCATATCTCGAAAGCATTTTGAGATATAGTAAAATTTCTTACATTCTCCAACCACTCTCATCTTTTCAAACAGAAAGTGAATAATAATATGTTCCATACTACTGTACATAGTGACTAACAGAGAAATAAAGCAGTCTTAGAGTCCATCTACACAGACCAAATGAATCGGTCCAGGGATGAACTCTACAGTATCCACATGATGCACGGTGTCCATTCACCTTAATGTGGCCTTTTTCCAGGTTTTAAAGCAGGTTTGGTACTTTTCCGAGCATAAAAAGTACAGTCAGAGAGTGATGCTACTTGCGTGTCAACTCTGAAAAAGAGGGTTTTGGTGCCAGAAATCAGACTGGCACTTGCAATGAAAGACTAACATTGTGATTTAATGCATTTTAATACACCCTGTGCCCAATTTGAGGTAATATAGGCTAGATGGGTGGAAGCAGTACAGTTGGAGCTATGGAAATTTAATGTGAATGGAAACACCACTGCGCATGGCAAAGAGTCTGTCCTTCTCCGCTGCTGGCACGGAGCCTGGAAATATTGTTTCAACTCAGGGAACAGAGAGACTCAGCATTGATAACTGCACTGTGTGAAAGAAATAACTTATAGATGGCTATTGTTCTCATTCTTAGGTATGACAGAGAGATGATGCTAATGATTTATGCAGTGTTTATTGGATTAATGAAATGTCATGTAAGCAACAGTAATCACCAGCCAATTATGCTTGTTTTATCCATGAAGAAGGGGTGGGCTTGACTGGGATGACTCCATTGTGGGTATAAATGTCTTTGTATGAGAAGTGACGGGGTCTTTTGGAAAAAATGAACATGGAATGGCTTGACAATGTCTTGGAAAATGAGCTAATAGGAAGTTACTGGTGTTTTATGCTTTTAATGATTTTTACAGTGTTTTTATAATGTGTGTTAATTGTTTTTAATGTTGTTTAAATTTTGTTTGTTTATTGTGGCATTGAATCGTGCCAGTGTAAGCCACCTTGAGTGCATTCAGACTGAGAAAGGCAGCATAGAAATGCAGTTAAAAAAATCTATGTATATAAGAAAAGTCAGTGTTTGCGGGCAGTGGGTGGGTGGTGCGACTGAGCGAATATGTGCCAGTGTTTCGATTGTCTCCCACTGTGGGATAATTTGCATAATGGACTCCCATTGGCCAGCCAACACAAACATTCCGACCCTCTAAAGTGCCAGAGGGGGGTAAGGAAAAGGCCTGAGGCAGTCAGGCATGGTGGGAGTTTAAGTCCAAAACACTTTGCAGCCCCCAACAATGAGACAACAAAACCAAACTTGGCACACAGAACCCACAAAACCCACTTTACATCTTGGTGCAGTTTGAGGGAGGATGGGCCGTGGATTGGCCAACATTCCAACATCCCAAATCTCAAAGGTGCCAAACAGAGTTCTTTACAAAAAGGCTTTCTTTACTGATTTTACAAACTAGGCCTCAGCCTGAATTGACAGTAAGGCTTCCTCAACTTGATTTTTGAAACTAGGCCTCAGCCTGAATTGACATTAAGGCTTCCTCAACTTGATTCTCCTGACTAGGCCTCAGCCTGAATTGACAGTAAGGCTTCGTCAACTTGATTCTCCTGACTAGGCCTCAGCCTGAATTGACAGTAAGGCTCCCTCAACTTGATTCTCCTGACTAGGCCTCAGCCTGAATTGTCAGTAAGGCTTCCTCAACTTGATTCTCCTGACTAGGCCCCCAACAATGACAGAACAAGACTACAGTTGGCATACAGATTCCCCCCTCCCAAAGACCCACTCTACATCCTGGTGCAGTTTGAAGGAGGGTGGACCATGGAGGATGGGACTTGCTGTACCTTCACCCACTTACTCTGACCAACACGGGTGACGGACCTGGATCAAACTTGGCACACATGACGCCCTTTATGTCCTGGTGCAGTTTGGGAAAGATGGACCACAGATTATGGGATTTGTAGTACTTCCAAGTGCTTTGCTTCCCAGAGACCACTGTGGCCCCCAACAAAGACCGATAAATATCAAACTTGGCACACAGAGTCCCCATGACCCACTCTATGTCCTGGTGCAGTTTGGAGAAGAGCAGAGAATGGATGATGGGGCTTGAAGTACCTCCACTCATTTCCTGAGACCGCTGCGACCCTCATCCAATGACTGATCAAGACCAAATTTGGCACCCAGAACCCCCTACATCCTGATGCAATTTGGAGAAGGATGGACCATGGATTATGAAACTTGAAGTACCTTCACTCATGTCCCGAAACCACTGCAAGCCAAATGAACAACTGATACCGACCAACCTTGGCACACAATGCCTTCCTCAAATAACCCGGGCAGCGCCGGGTCCCCAAGCTAGTAAACAGCCTCTGCTCTTTGGGTGGACTGGGGACAAAGAATGGCACTGATCCTCACCTTCCACCAGTCAATTTGATTTTAAAGGTGACAATTGGGCACAGAATTGGCAGGGGTCATCACATAGTATCTGTAGTGATGCTAGCCAGAAAAAGGAACCAATAACAGAAGGGGGAGGAGGGGGTGATTCTTCATTTCCTCCTTCCTGTTTCTTGCATTTCTTCATCACTCTGGCTAGCATCACTACAGCTACAGAGTGATTACCTCCTCCAGTTTTGTTCCTGGTGGTCACCACTAAAGCAACATTCATTGGGAGAAGGAAAGGGTGGCAATCTGGCAGTGCCAAATCAGGTCCAGGACCACTGTGCTATGCAGCGTCCATCCAGCCACTGGGACAGCTCAGTGCCATGCAGTTTGGATACCCACTAGTCTCTGATCCAGTTTGCAGCTGACCCACATCGTAAGCTAAAATCTTCTGGGGAGGCTCTGCTCTCGCTCCCGCCAACATCACAAACTTGGCTTGTGGGGACGAGGGACAGGGCCTTCTCGGTGGTGGCCCCCCATCTGTGGAATGCACTTTCAAATGAGGAAGATTGATCCCATCCCTCCTGGCTTTCAGGAAGAAAGTAAAATCATGATTGTGGGACCAGGCCTACTGTCAACATACATAAAGCAGCACTTCGATTGAAATGGACTGGAAAGGTTATTTATATGAGGATATGGTGTTTTAGTAATTCAATGTTTTATATTGTTTAATTTATGGCCTATGTATTTTATGTATTTCATGCATTTTAATGGTTAATGGTTGGGCTTAATGGTTATTGTTTTAATTTTTCTTGTAACGGCATCAAATTCTGCCTATGTAAGCCGTCCTGAGTCCCCCTCCCGGGGTAGACAAGTGATGGGGTATAAATACCAGAAATAAATAAATTTATTATTTATTTATTATTATTCGGGCTTCTATGCCGCCGACTCTGAGGCTCGCGGCGGCTTACAGGAGCCGAAGGCACAATAAAATACAAGGCAATAAAAACAATTAAAAACAGCAGTAACACAGTAAAATAATAACGCAATTCAAGAATGAGCGGGACCTACTCGCCGAAGGCCTGCTTAAACAGGTAAGTTTTGCAGGCCCGTCTAAACGGGAGCAAGTCCTTCATGGCCCGAGTTCCGGCTGGAAGGGCGTTCCACAGTGTAGGAGCTATGACAGAGAACGCCCTCCAGCGGGTAGATGTCAATCTTGCCAGCTTTGCCGAAGGTATCTCCAGAAGGTTGGCATCCTTGGACCGTAGTGATCTCGAAGGGCAATATGGGGTGAAACCGTCCCTCATTATTATAATAAATAATAAATAAATATGGAAGAATAAAAAATATAATTAGTTTCCCCATATTTGTATACATAATATCAATTAGTGATATAATTCTTTACTATGAATAATGAATAATTTTAGCAATTGTCTCCCCTCTGTGAATGTTCTTTCAACAAATGTTTTTTAAAGATATTTTTTGTGGTTCAGAATTCATTATGTACAAAATTTTGTGCAGAATGCAACATAAAATGTTTCCTCAGGTACTATGAGCTGAAGATTCCCCATTTTCTATCTCCCGAGACCACTACAGATCAAAACTGTATATTTTATATGGTGTGCAGAGGGATGAAATATTTGCATGGAGGGCTTGTTCTATTTTTCTCATGTGTGTTTACAGGGATGTGTGTTTACAGGGACTATCTACAGCTTGGAAGTTTCAAATTCTAGCCTAATACTATAGCACTGAAGAATGTGATTGTGTGAAGGATGCCAGAACTTTAGCACACTAACCCACTCTTCCAGTACCATCACATTAGCATAGATAGTGGATATTAGGCATGAGAAAAAAGTTATGAAAATTAAACGATTCGTAAGAAATTCGTAAGAAATGCTACTTTTGAGTATTTCCGCATCTGGAACGCCAACCAGGAAGTGGACTTTCTTTATAGAACTTCGAGGGCCAGGATTTTCTTAAGTATCATTATTAGGTCGTAAGGGGGGGGGGCACCCTCCTTCTCTCTCACCACCCTTCCGCCTCCCTTGCCAATAAGTATTATGGCAAGGCAAGCCCTAAACTCGCTCCTTCTTTCGGCTGGAAGCCTGGAAAAATGTAAACAGAGAGGTTTACTCAGAAGTAAATCTGCAAAGGAAGTAAACAGAGAGGTTTACTCATGAGTAAATCCGCAAAGGAGGGCACTGTTTACATTTTCCAGGCTTCCCTGCCCCTCCTACCTGCCAGGATCTAAAGCATCAAAGAGTATTGGGGTAGTATACCTACATTCCATGCACATGCAATAATACAGCAGTTATAACAATGGGTATAAGAAGAGGTAAAATTCAAACCGAAGTATTCTGACTGTGGTCCCTCCTCAAGCAGTGCAAACTGCAAACAGGAGGCAGCCTCTCCCGGGCAAAGCCAAAAGCCCGGGCAAAGCCAAAAGCGTTTGCTTGCTGCAGAATCCCGGGCTCATAGAGAAGAGCCCGTTTGCACCGCTTGAGGAGGGACCAGTCAGAATACTTCGGTTTGAATTTTACCTCTTCTTATACCCATTGTTATTACTGTTGTATTATTGCATGTGCATGGAATGTAGGTATATGACCAGTTGGATTACTTATAATATTTAGGCACTTACTCTATAAGTTAGCATTCATTCTATTATACATTAGGTTGGTTTCTCACAGGATCTAAAGCGTGCCAAGCCTTGATGCGCTTTAGATCCTGGCAGGGCAGGAGGAGTGGACCTCCCTGCCCCTTTTGCCTGCCAGGATCTAAAGCCTTGAAGAGGCTTCATGACGGGCCAACTTCAGCCCTCCAGGTGTTTTGGACTTCAACTCCCACCATTCCTCACAGCCTCAGGCCTCTTCCTTTTCCTCTCAGCCTGGGCAAACTTGGGCCCCTCGCTCCCTCAGGATCGGGGTGAGAGAGAGGCAGCGAGGAGCGAGGGGGGGCTCCTCCTTTTTTTTTTGCTGCTTCCAAGAATATAATACCCCCCTCCCTCCCTCCTTCCCTCCCTCCTTCCTATTTGGAGAGTCCCATCTAGAATTCAGTGTGATTTATTCAAGTTTTGGCCTACAACTCCCAGAAATCCCAGCCAATTTACCAGTTGTTAGGATTTCTGGGAGTTGTAGGCCAAAACCATCTGGAATGTGCATGCGCTGGCATACGAACTACTAACGAATTTCGTTAGTAATTACGTTACATTTTATAAATTATTGGAAATTTTTTTGTAAGTCTTTCTATTACTAATCAAAAAAAATCCCCCCCCCCCCCAAATTAGATTTTTGATTTCCTATTTTTGGGTTCTAAACCATGCCTAGTGGATATGTACTGTGGATCTTTTATATCACATCCCTATTCAGTAGCAGAATTGCACTAATTCACCATCTTATTGTCTTGCAATTATACTTCTGCACATTCTCACAATTCCAGCATTACTGTTGTTCCTTTATTTGTTATTATTTTCAGTGCAACTGCAGAATTCATAAAGAAAACAGCCAGCTTGGAAATAGCAAGGTGTGTGGGTGTCTCTAACATCACTTTGCCATCAACATGCCAGTCCACAAGTAGAAGGGATCCATCACACCTAGGAAGATGATAGGAATGTCACACAATGGATAGCTATTGGTGGGAGAATCAAAGGAAAGAGGCATACTGGTATTAGAACTGCAAGAGCAGTCTGCCTACCATGCGTAATAAAGTCCTAAGATTCCACATTTTATTAATCTAATGAAACTAGTACAAAAAGATTTTGGAAACGAATTATTTTTGCATAAACATTATTTTTCCATACTTCTGAGGGGGAAATGCCTTTCAAGATCTTTTGGAGCTGCCATCTACACTTTGCTTGAGTCGTTGGATCAAGGCATTCTTTGAAACAGTGTTATTTCATGCAACTGACAGCTAATGTTTTGGCTGATGTAAATTTGAAACACTCAATGATAATAAACCCTAATGAATAATAACTTGGAAGCAGTGTTGCCAGGAATTCAAAACACACGCTTCATATTTAAATATTTTGTTCATGCACAAGTAAAATTCTTTGATGTAGAAAACTCAATTTCCTCAGTACCATTGTTGTTTAAAGAAAAGGAACCGTCTGATATAGACTTTATCTTGGAGATCAAAATATTAAGTTAGCATATAACTTTTATTTAAAAGCCCTGGCCTTTGTTTTGTAATGCACAATTTATATGAATAATAAGTAAGTGCCTGTGTGTATGTATGTGTGTATGTTAGAGAGGTAAAGGGAGAGAGGAAAAGACATGTCAGGTAGTTAGTAGAAAGCACAACACATGCTTAAAGTACAAAATCATGCAAATATACTTATTCTTTTTTTTTAAAAAAAAAGGTTCTCAGTGAAATCAACATGAATATAATCAGAATTAAAATGAGTAAAGTAATTATTACCGCTTTCCTGTTACATCTTGGGCATTAAATTTATTGCAAGAGGCCAACAAAGGCCAACATTTACTTGAACAATATGTAAATTCATTCTTTAAACACTACTACATGTTAGTGGTATCCTAGATATCTCCACCAGGTTTCTCCCAATCCAAGCATAGTAGATGTGAGCAGGTTGCTTGTGGCATGTTTTCTCTTTCACTGGTTATAAAGCCTATCAGATATAATCAATTACTTACCATTTTTAATTTCTTTTCCACTGTGAACTCCCAAAGTCCCGTGGTGGTCTCAAAAAGAAGATGCATGTGCCCAATTTCAATCAAGAAGTAGTACTCACCAAGAAGCTTGCTTCTTGTTTGTACAAACATTGTTTACAGAAGGATCGGTGAAGTAGGAAAGTCTCAAGGTACTCTTGATCCTGTTTACCAAAATCATCCCTTTCTGCCATGAAGGACTGGAACTGGAAGGAAGGAAGGAAATATAGGTTTGCTATGGACAGTTGCGTCCTCTATCGTCCAGCTGCACTTATTCTTCCAGAAGATTCTCCCCAGGCAAGCAATTCAGTGTCTTGGTTGGCTTTGGGAAATGCTGTAGGCAACAGATCTCAGAAATTTAGCCTCCAGTTGTGGAGCTTGTTTCCAAAAGGTACCATATCCATCACATATAAATGAGAAAAAAACAGAAATGGGGAAAAATGTGCTGAAGATATGCATTCTTTTGCTATAAAAATGAAAATTTCCAAACTCTGTATGTCCAGATAGCTTTGATCTGGACATAATATTCTACTCCTAGCCAACAATGTGCTGCCATCTATAACTCATTCTTTTTACTGTTTTTGTTTGTTTGTTTGTTTCCAAAAACATACCAAATCCAAAACAAACTCCACAATTAGATTCAATGCTTGGGCATATAGAGAAGGACCATTGAAGTGTGACCTTTCATTTCTTTTTGACATTGCTAGTCAAATTCCTTAGGGTAGATCTGTTTTAATATATGAGGCATCATCATTTGCTGCCAGTTGATTAGATTGCATAAAATGGTCTTCATGATTGGAAAGAAGTCTTTCTTTTCTTTATTTGATATTAATGCTTGCCTGTGTCTAAGCTTTACTCTGAAGAGTTTGTCATCAGGACAACTCCATTTTTGGTGACAGATAGATCTAACGTCCCCCAGCTAAGAGGAGGAACCTGTTAAGGGACTTTAGGCGTTTGGTCAGGATAAAATGGCCCAGTCTGGAATTCACATGGTAAGCTCACTACTAGATGGTGCTGAGAATGACAAAGCAACCTATTTTCAAGTACACCTCTTCACTTTTTCAATGGGCAGATAACACATATAATTTATTGGCAAGACAGCCAACTGAATCCTTGTTTCATGTGATACAATTCATTGCTTCCCTTGTATCATTCTAACAAAGAATGGTAGAAATACATACAGTAGAGTCTCACTTTTCCAACCTTCGCTCATCCAACACAATCTGCCTCCTGCCCAGATCCACAGCTGTTTCAGTAGATTGTAATGTTTTGGTGCTAAATTCATAAATACAGTAATTACTACATAACGTTAACGTGTATTGAACTGCTTTTTCTGTCCATTTGTTGTCAAACATTATGTTTTGGTGCTTATTTTGCAAAATCATAATGCAATTTGACATTATTTATTTATTTCCGGCATTTTACCCCGCTCTTCTCAAGCCCCGAGGGGGGACTCAGAGCGGCTTCCAAAAAGGCACAATTCGATGCCAACACAGTTGGCATTTAATAGGCTTTTCCTTAGTTCCTCCTTGTTATCCAACATTTTCACTTATCCAACATTCTGCCAGTCCATTTATATTGGACAAGCAAGGCTCTGCTGTAGGAATTTTATGTTTTCCCCACAATATATACTTTTGTCCTTTAAATTCAGAAATATTGCTGTTGCTGTTCTTTTCTGTTCCCACCAACAAAATAAGCTTCTCCATAAAATAATGTTGTTTTATCTTTACTCAGTGTCCATACCTGCTTGTCGCCATTACTTGTTATCAGTGAAGAAAAATTATACCTTCTGTTCACATAAGAAAGCAATCAGGTTCTCTGGGAACTTTATAACTCAGTAAAATTTACAGTAAATGAGCAATTTTGATAAAGATAATAAGGTTTGTTTCATCTTTTCTCCCCAATAGAACTACAGATTAATGTTGTACTTATCTCTAAATCAACCAGAGAAGGTTTATTTGCTCCAGAATAAAGATGATCAGAAACAAAATATAATAGATGTGTAAACGTTAATCTTACTTACATGAGATCAAATCTGGCAGAAGTCAACTTCCCACTGTACTCAGTAAAGAGCATACTTCAGTATAAACTAAGTAAAAGAGGGACAAAATCTTTTATCCATTTTACAACATCATCACACAGGCTTTCAAACCCATCATAGAGCACTGAGTGCACAGTTAATGGACAGGGCCCACTGGATCCTGTCACATGACACACAGCTACTTCTGTCATGGCTCCATCCTTGAACTGTGCTCTCAGCATCCTATGATGGTGCAAAGAGAACACAGGAGGCGTCCCGCGTTCTTGTTGCCCAGCAATTGGGACAGCATGGGGGGGGGGGAAGCCAGGCAATTACACTTTCCCATCCCATGTGATGGTGAAGGAGTGATGTGTGTGATGTGGGGTGTGAGGCAACATATTCTCTCACCAACCCACCATATCCCCCCACTGTCACCTGCATTAGACAACTAAATGTGATGAGGTACTTAATCACAAAAATAATTACAGTTCTTTGGATAATCAAAATAGTTAAAAAAGACATCATGCAAACTTTTGAAGAAACCATTGAGGCTTCATTAGGTAACACATTATTTTTAAAAAATCATTCAGGAGAAATAAACAAAGAAAAAAGTAGTAGTGTTGAAGTCAAGACCTACAGTTTATATAATACATTGTCACTATTGTAGTTCAGTTGGCCTGGTAGGAACTCAATGCATTCAGAGATCACTCCCAACTTGGCCATGTCAGGACTGAGACAAATAACTGCAAAATGTAAGTTCCATTAGCAATGATAAAGTCATTCCTTTTAGAATCCAGAATGTCCCCATCTATGAAGTCATAGATACCTTTCATAGGAGGGGAACACTGGATTTTCCCAATGTTATATCTGCTACATCTTGAAAAAAAATGTAGGGTGCAGTCAATTATAGTCCAAAAGAAAGTTTTGCCTTTTTAGAGGTAGAAACATGCTCAGAGTTAAGTACCAGTACTTCTTTATTGTTTAGGAATCCCCTATTGTAGTTAAATCCTGTGTGTGTGTGTGTGTGTGAGTGAGTGAGTGAGTGTGTGTTTGTGTTGGACATTTAACAAAATAACATATAATGAACAAGCCAATGAAGTTTTAAAAGCTTTTCAATGTGTGGTCTCTGTCCTAATTTACCCCCATACCAAATATCACTTGTAAAAGAGGGTGGGGTATCAGTCAGTTAGTTTCAAATCAACATGAGATCAGCCCCCCATTGATTACAGTGACTGTTGCCCAGTATGTGGGATCTGCAGAGGTTTTATTGTCTTTGTGTTCATGTGGGTCATGAATATGAAAAAGACCCCACAAATACATAACTATTGGTTACACATCCATAACAACCCAATTTTGGATACCCCCCTTTTTTTGCCCATGCCGCAACACTTTATTTACACAAATAAAATGAAATTGGAAAGTATAACATACCCTGAAATAGTGAGCGATGAGCAGATAACCTTGGGAAAATATCTAAATGGAAGGGCTGAAATATGTAAGTGGAATGAAATATGTGAAATGCAATACACAGAGAGAACAGATCCGCAAACTATGCTCCAGTTTAGGATAAACTGTGGTTTCTGCTGACCCCAGAGCACCCTCTGAGCATCTGATTATCACAGATGCCAATGTCAGAATGGGGTATCCACGCAAACTGATCCTGAGAACATCCCATTCTGACCTTAGTAGATGTGACAGATGATGGCCAAGCACTTGCAGGGAGCTTATGGCCAGCAGTGAGCAGCAGAGGCAACACAGCTGACAAGTTGAAGGCCTAGTTTGAGTCTCAGTTTTGCTGGACTGGCTGAAGACTAATGCAGTGTTACAGCAGGTTTAGGCTGGTGTGCATGTCCTCCATCACAGTTTTTCTGGAGACAGTTCATAGTGTAATGCTTCCAGACTGGCCCTTGATTAAGAAGCTTGTTTGCTTGTTTCCTTGCTTGCTCCCTTCCTGTTTTATATGTGATATCTTTTGCAGGAGAACAAAAGTTCAGAAGACACAGAAAAGTCTAGCTTATATCGGAACAGACCAAAATAGAAAAACTACAGGTTTCCACACTGCTTTTGATAACAGAGGTGATCCCCCTTTTCTTGGGCTCTGTAGAAGATAGTTTAAAACCAAGGGATTCATAGTTTTCCCAAGAACACCAGGCTGGAAATGATCCCATAATCCCCTAACTCTCCCCATGTAGGAATCTAAGGCTCTTCCCATTGCCCCATGGTCCCACATGACAATGCCTTTGTAACCCAGTTATTTTCCTTTTGCATTACTCTTATGGAATTTTGCTCATTCCCAAATACTTTTTCCTTTCTGTCTAGGACTCCTTGGGCTATCTTTTATTAATCTAATAAACTGTGTATCTTTCTGGTGGGTAAGTAGGGGTGAACAGGAATGGTATATTTTCCCCCATAAACCCCAATGTATCTCCCCTCATGTTTTCCCCCATGTATGTAATTTTAAAATATGAAAGTGCCACTGTTTACCTTTAGCCAACTACCTTGGGCGAGGCTTGCCAGCTGCAAGTTTGTGATTCAATCACCTCTCCACTAACCTCATTTGCATGACAATGGCAGGAGCCAGCTCTTCCAAAAGGGTCTTTCCCCCTTGGGCCAAAACTGGTTTTTGCTAATCAATAGACCAAGGCCTCTGAGTTTTTTCCTACCTTGGGCTATTGATTAATAGGCAAAACTATTTCTATATTTCATAAACAGCCACCTATATCAGCCTCAGAAACTGGTACGTGGCTACAGCTTCTTAATTTGTTTACCATCCAAAGAACTGAGACCCTGCAGCCATATATTAATCTGTGTCTATCAAACAGAGAGGACATTTGATCATCAACCAAAAGACAATAGAATTGCTCAGCCTGAGAACAGGAGAGTTCTTGCTGAACACTTGGCCACTTGATTTACATATTTATTCCCATAAAAATGTTTTTCTGCCTTCATTGTTCTACTCATCGCCCACCTCTTCACCCCCATTGGCTGGAAACCGAAAGAAGATGCAGCCAGCCAGCCAGATTCCATCCAATCAACACAAAGCTGGTCTGGGGGGGGGGGGTGGGAATTTGAATCTGTAACCTTATAAAATGGCATGTATTTTGAATGTAACTTTATGACTGCTTTGCGGCAAGGATATTGCGGTTGTCATCCTCCTCAGCTGATGAGAATAAAGACTTCAGTGGCATCTTCTTCCAGACTTCTTTGGTGAGATTATTTGGGCAAGGGATTTTTAATTTCTTTTAAAACTCGCCAGAGGTTTTTGCTGAAATCCTCGCTTTAGGGGTACTTCTGGGCCTCTGTCCCTTCTGGGCCAGGCTATTTCCAAATTGTTTGGTAACACTTTTACACATGTGTTAAAATAAAAACTAGTTGAACCACCATTTTGAAATTTTAAGCCTGGCAACACAATTACATTGGTGCCTTGGATAGGAAAAGAAATTTCCAGATACTGTGCATGTGTGTGCATTTGGAAATATCTTAGGGAAATTTTGAGTAAAATATTCTTATTCAAGTGGATGCAAAACACAAGCATGAATGCCTGTCACAGTAGTTAAGTTTAGAGAAAAAGAATGTGCAAACAGATAAACAAAAAAAACATAATCAATTATCTGTTATTTGCTGGGGAATCCTCTGATGGCTAATGCTTTGTTCAGATCAATGGCTTCATTTTATTAGAGATTATCCAAATAATGGGCATCTGAGTTCACAATCTCTGAGAAGATTAATGTGATAACAAATATAGATTTGTAAATTAGTGTTTATTATATGGTACTTGAACATTCATAACAGGAAGTTTTAATGTGCTGTGATAATTATAAACAGTAGAACTCCATTGCATCTTGACCTCACAGCACATATTTTTGTGTTGTATTACTTTTTTCAAAATAAATTCTAGGGGGCATCAGGCTAATTATTATGGAGTCTAGTTTTTTTTCCCTCGCAGCTATTAATTGTCTTATTAAGTTGCTCAGTGGTAGGGTGAAGCATTAGGTTTGCTATTGTTGGAAGATGGTGAGGCAACAATTATTTTTCCTCCAAATTGGAATGAGGCATGACAGTAACCACGTGGTTCCTATTCAAATAGCATCCAACTTCTTCTCTCTAACATTGCAATGTGTTGCATAAAAACATTGAAAAGCTCTGCATAGATCCTTTATCCTAGGGTCAATTCAGAGTGTTGAATGCTGTAACACCCCTAGGAAACTTTGACCTTCCCCAACTATTGCAGGGATGGAAAGGAGTCCTTACCATCTGGTAGTACTGAACCAGGTTCAATACCACTGAATGGACATCTTTACTGTCCCCTTTCCATTCTCATTGTCAGACAATTCTGACAATGATTCATGGCTGATAGGGAGCCCCTGGTGGCACAATGGGTTAAACACTTGTGCTGGCAGAACTAAAGACCGACAGGGCAGAGGTTCGAATCCAGGGATAATGTGGATGAGCTCCCTCTATCAGCGTCAGCTCCCCATGCAGGGACATGACAGAAGTCCTGATTTGCTTTAGATTCTCAGGGAGAATTTGGAGCCAGCTGCCATTTTTGTTGTGGTGGTTCTAGGTTGCATGAACCCAAATTAGCCCTGTGCATTCTACTGCTACCATAGAAATTATTTGTCCACCACTCTGGGCAAATAATAATCAGTATGTGCAGATGTGCCCACTGTGTCTCACATCATACTATGCCATATAAAGCAAGAGTGACCACTATTGAGGGTAAAGGGGATTCACTCAATTCCTCCCTGAAAGCTAAGTCCCTTGGGGGGGGGGCACTACTATGGTCTATGGGGGTGAGATGTGACATTCAATGTTCCTCTGTGTTTTGCAAACTATAGTAGGATTGAGAGGCAGTACTTGCTATTCATTCATCTTCTGTCTCATTTTCCATAGTCATTTAAATCTACAATAGCATGCCGGATGAAGTACAAGGGACTAGTAATATTCCCCTCCCCCTAATAATATTCCCTCTCTTACCTCCTTTCATCCTATGAAAGGATGCGATTATTCCTTACTCTTGTATAAGTCACCTAATAGCCTCACAATTTGTTTTAGAATAAAACTTCCATCAGCTGCAGCCAACATGAAAATGTGAAGGAACTACAGGTGTCAAAGATTAAAAGATCTAAATTACATGAGATTACTTATCACGGACTTAATTTTTCAATCTGTTTAGAAGGGATATCAAAGTGTCTTTTTCTTAATTTGAGATAAAAACAAACTAATGTGGCAATAATCTTATTCGGATGGTTAGAAGGGTTAGCAAAAATCGAAACTGGATTAATTCTAATATATCCTGCGATTGCATGGTAGATCAAGTGGAATTCTTTATGAATTCAAGAAAGTATGTTCCAGCTAAAGATAAGGACAATTAATTTTAACCAATTTTCATTGGGACTTCTAAGCACCTGTATTAATCACTCCCATTGAAATCAATGCCATTTAAAAATGTGTAACTCTGGTTGGATTGTGCCCGGCATGTACTAAATGGCACCCTCACACTTTTAGAATGAGCATACTGCTGTCAACATTGCATTTATTACCTTAATTTAAAGAAATTATGATAGCATTATTCTACTGATATGTATATGCTCCCTTACACTATGTTCATTTCATTCCCAAAGGATACATTAAGCATTAATTTTGCTTGTCTGACTGTGTAAATTTCTGTTCTCTTAATTTTGAAGTTTTTCGAGAAAGGCCAAAAATGAACAGCATGCTTGTATCTTAGCCAAAGAAAAGTTAATCGAAAGATGTTATTTTTCACTAGTGATAATTAGGGCTTTGGAACAACATAGCCTTCGTGCTGAAACCTCAGAATTATGTTTAAAATCTATGATTATTTTACTATAAAATCAATAAACAATTAACTTGGGTAGTGTACAAGCAAGGATGCTCCGTGCATTTTGGATGGGACATGAACCAGACTACTCAGTCACACAATACCACCATAATATATTGGTGGAGATAAAAATGTATTTGTGGTTTCTGAAAAGATGCTACAAGTTAAAAATGTGTTTTCTAAAGCAGATGGACAACTTTTTAAAATCCTTTATTAAATTGAGACATCTCTTTGCAAACTAGGAAGTAGAAAACAGTTGGATAAAAAAGTATTTTGGGCAGCATCATAAAAACATTTAAGGGGAAATAGCGAAATCCATGTGACAAACATATTGAAATAGATGATCTCTAATAGATAATCTATGATGAAATAATAAAATCTATCTCAACTTCTGCTCTAGAGAACTGTGGTAAAAGCTTCAAGGACAACATAAAAGCCACTTTGCTTCCCATGTGGATTCACACATATTTTACAATTTTCCAGTTCTAAGTTTTTATGACACCATGGGAAGGGACTTGACATGAAGCCTGTCTACATTATTCAAAAGCTTCATACATCATCATCATTTATTATTTCATTAGTCACCCTCCATCCAAAGTGCTCTGGGCGACTTACATAAAAACAAGGTAAAAACAGAGTAAGCTTACACCACAGGTATTAAGATTAAATTACAGGTTAAATGCTCTACTAAAGAGCCAGGTCTTAAGTGCTTGAATAAAAGACCGTAGGTCACACATGGCTCTTATGTAAGGTGGCAACGAATTCCATAGAGCTGGAGAAGAGATTGAAAAAGCCTTATGCCTTGTAGTTTCGAGGCAAACTTCTCTAGGACCCTCTTGGGAGGGTTGTGGCAGCCACTGGTGGTGAAAGGGAGAAAGGTGGTCTCTGAGGTACATTGGCCCCTGACCATACAAGGCCTTAAAGGTCAGGACCAGCACCTTATAAGAAACCCGATATTCAGTTGGCAGCCAATGTAGATGCTGTAGAATTGGTGTTATATGGCATCTCATAGGGGTTTTTGTAACTAGCCTGGCGGCCACATTTTTAACATTACAAATCTTCCAGGTCGCTGACATAGGAAGGCCAACATACAGTGCGTTACAATAGTCCAATCTAGAGGTGACCGTAGCATACATTACTGTTGCCAAAGCCTCTCCCGAGAGGTAGGGTGCCAACTTCCTCGCTTGGTGAAGATGGAAAAAGGCCTGTTTGCTGACAGCGGCAACCTGAGCCTCCATTGTCAGCAGTGGGTCCAAGACAACACCAAGGCTCTTGACGGTGGCAGATGGAGATAGAGGTTCACCATCAAAAGTGGGCAGATAATGCACCATTCCTGCCAGGCAACCGGGTCATAGGATCTTGGTCTTCGCCGGATTCACCTTCAGTCTGCTAGCACGCAACCATTTCGTCATGGCTTCAAGGCACACAGTGAAATTATCAGGTACTGAGGCTGCCCCATTTGTCATGGTATTGGTTCAATTAGCCCTTAGCCATTTTGGATAACAATGTGAATATCTACATTGGTCACTTGCCACAGCTCTATAGTGGAAAACAAAACACATAGCTAATCTAAAGCAGAGCCTGTGACTCTGGTTTTCCAGACAGGATGACACTTATTGTCCCCTCCCAATATCTGTGTAAAGGTGGTCTCCAGGTGTGACATGGGTTCTATTGGTTAGCTGCTGCCTGCGGTGATGTTGAGTGGGGTGACAGGGGAATGGAAAGGAGACAGAAGGGGACAAAACCCATGCTATACCCAGAGACTGTCATAATATGAAGAATGGGAGGAATGATAAGAATGGTTGTTCTGTGGCAACAAACTGGGTTTAATGTGGTTTGGTGGTTTGGATTCCCTCCTGTGTCTGCAGCAGAGGTTCGCTGTGCAAACCATCCTGAAGCTAACAATACATCATATCAGAGTGGCTCCAGGATAATGGGTCAATATAGATCTGTCCTGAGTTTTCAGTCTAAATTTATCCTTTGTATCCAGTACTAGACATAGTCAAAACAAGAGGTGAGTTCTGAAGAAAAGCAACCAGGAATACCCTTTCAGCCTTCAATCACAAAGGAAACCATGAGTCTTCTTTCAAAGTAGACAGATATACTTTTGTTACATCGATTAGACTGTGATCTTATACTTTCCTGCATAGAAACAAATCTATATTTAATTGGTGATTACTTACAGATGAGTGGACATAGGATTGTAGGTACTTCAATAGTGTGACAGCATGTTTAATTTCTTTGAATCCATTCTGAAGCAGTTCAAATAGGATATCATGCTAAATAAGGACAAGCTTCTATGACTGCAGAGTATTTTTGTATAAAACATTATTTTAATTTGAGATAGATATGTGTTCCTTGAAAATAAAAGTCAGCTTTAGTTTCATAAATAACACCACATCCTTCAAAATGTGATCTGACACATTTTTTCCATTCAGAGAAGACATTTTATATCTGAAATATTGTTCTGCTTTCAAATGTATCGCTAAAAAGGAAATAAAAATTAACTCTAGGTTTTCTTTAATCTTTTATTGTTTTAATTTTAAATTGGTTTAAAATCATACCATCATAGAAAACCATAGAATCTTAAATTTGGAAGGAACCACAGGAGCTTCTAGTCCAAATTCCTGCAATGTGACATGCACAACTAAAATTATTTGAATTGATTTCATTTATATGGCCCTCTGCTTATTTATATTGATTTTTTTTTAAAAAAATAGTATTATTTACTATTTACTTATTTATTTAGACCTCTCATGGTAGCAAAAACCAGTAGCTGTAATGCCTTTATATTTGCCATATTTGCTTTCTCCCACTCATATGAGGGGAAGGAGGAGTATTTTGCTCTCTTGCACTGAAGAGAGAGCTTGGAAAATAGTCCCAGCTGGGACTTTTAAGGGGCAGGACCAGCATATGGACATGCCCCCATCATGCTCTCCATTCTGGTTTTAACATTGACCTACCCTCCCACACTTTAACAATGTTCTTTAAGGGTCACTAGTTGGTGTCAGATGGGAATCCCCCCAATGTTTTAGAGGGCTTTTTCACCTACCCTACACTGTTCAGTCAGAGCTAATTGGGTGAGTGGGCTTTAAACAGACTATCAGGGATAGGTTTACATATTGGTGTGCACCTAAGGCACCCCTTTGTGGTGTAGGCGATGAACAAGAACCCTCATTTGCAGTTAAAAGAACTGAGGTGAGGGTGAACACTACAGTAATGGCCTTGAGTGGTGAAATTTCTGGTCCCAATATCCTCTGAAATTGGGATGGAATTTTGCAACCATTTCTCTGAGCGGTCACTCTGGAAACAACAGTTAATTGCAGCTGGGGCCCCTGGTGTTTCCCCTTGATAGATAAGGAGTAGGTCTTGGATGGCCACTACCTTGCTATATTTGCACACCAAGTTAATGTCCATAAAATTGGCTGGCAGGTCACATAGAGATTGATCGGTAACATTTAATTAAAGTTGCTCATAGCTTAACCCACAAGTATGTGTTGTCTCGTTATTTCAGTGGTTTGGGAACAATTGGAATGCTGCTTAGAGATCTAGGTGTGTCATCTAAAGAAAAAAAAGAGGAGATATATTATTGAGTTGTAAAATGCACACAAAAGCAAATTCAACTATCAAAACATCCCAGGAGAAAAGATAAAGAGTTTGTAGCTTTATAGTTTAGAGATAAAACATCTTACATAGAGAAAAGGATAGAAGTTTAATTATTAATGGTTAGAGAGAAGAGAGAGGAAACTATTTTCTTCCTTCTCATAAAACTAAAACTCAAGGCTACTTCAAAAATCTGTTCATTGGCAGACTCAAGAGTCAAATACAGAAACAAGTCTTTCCACAGTATATACAATTAACTTACAGAACTAGAAGATGCAGATGCAGCCAGCATCTTAGGACATGGCTACTACACCAAGCAGGTTACTCCAGTGCATATCTGATCCAAACAGCTTTGTATCCAGCAAATTTGTGCTGTATCTGTAGCTATTCATCTGGAGTGGGGATTAGGCCAAAATTCACTCAATAAAGTTATGCAGACTGCTGCAAAGTGTGCAGACTCCAGAGTATCCTTCAACTTTGCCTAAAATTGGTCAAATATGAATTAAGAACAGAAAACTGGTGATGCTTACTAAAAGTTCCTCTATGTCTTGGAGCATATTTACACTGATCAAGTAATACAGGCTGAAAAAGTAAGAGGAGTAAGTGAATCAACTTTATACCTGATCAGAAACCAGATCAAGGGCTGAACGGTGCTTATATGCACTGGAGAGTTTGGTTTCATGGACATTGAAGATTTGGGTTGATTTTTGGAGGTTTAGCACAGCTGTTAAATCAGCAGCAGCTAAAAGATCTATCAACCAAAAGGTTGGAAATTCGAACCCTGGGTTGGCGTGGGCAGCCAACCTTCAGCCCTGCCCACTGTTTACCTAAGCAGTTCAAAAACAGCTTTAGCTGTAATTAGAGAAATTAGGTATAACTAAAAAAAAGCGGGGGAGGTGTTGTTTTACAATGCCATAAAGAAAAAAGATCAGAAAATGCTGTAATGAGGAAGTCCTGACAGTTTTTCGTCATAGAGGATGGAGCAACAGCACCCCCTGTGGCACAACACAATAACCTCATTCTGTTTTATCTGTGTACTGTGTATGTCTATACAAACAGCATTGAATGTTTGCTGTGTATGTGTACTTGTGATCCGCCCTGAATCCCCTTTGGGGTGAGAAGGGCGGAATATAAATAAAATGTTGTTGTTGTTGTTGTTATTATTATTATTAAGCCCCAAAAGCCAATGCACATTTGCATATTACCAGGGTCGCTGTCCCTTAATAAATTTTGCCCTGGTATGTGGTTTGCCCTTATGCATGCTGATATGCATTATAAGCTCTATTTTAGAGTATCCTCTAATATTTTTTTGCTTTTCCCACTGTAAGGCCTCCAATGTGCATGCTTTTACAGATTTGTACCATGTATTATCAAAAATAAAGTGCTTTCAATCATGTTAAGGCATCAGTGTTGATGTGTCACCAGAGACAGCCAGTGATAGATTGGAGATGAGTCTAGGTTGTCTTGTTCATGTAGACAATCCCTTAAATGGTTTTAGATAGGAGTGTGTGAACATTTCACTTCTATCCTTTCATGGAAAAAGTGTATCCAAAGACTGTCTTGTGAAATAAGTTGTGTATGAAAGAGACAGCCTATCTGCTGTACTTTATGCATTATGAGGCAGCAAGATGGCATGCTTCACATTTAACCTTTATTTATTTATTTACACCATTTTAACCTTCCCCTGCTTTTCAAAATACTCATGAGGGATATAACGTAATGACATCTTCCTACAGATATTCTGGGAAGTTCAGTTAGCCTGAAGGCTGCCTGAGGAATGCTAGAGAGACTACCAGAGGATTTTCTCTTCTATGAAGAGCACAGGACATTTCTTTGTTGTTTGTAGGGGAGAAAACATTAAAGATAGAGAATACAACTAAACCATATTGTATTATTTATATAAGGGGAATGTGGTCTTGTAGCAGAAACCATCACTGCTCCCAGCAACACAGGCATAATTCACCCACTTTTCTCTGATCTGAGGAGTACAGTTTAAAAGCAATGGCAGTGGTGCTTCATGAGGACCACATACTCCAGAGTTTTGTGTAAATTCTGGAATACCCCTGTCTTTTTCATATGGGATAGGAGAAAAGGAGAATTCAGAAATATGTAGCTCTGCACTGTTCTTTTCTACCCCAGGTATCCTGTGCTGACATCAGCAGAGGTGCCTTGGAGAAAGGTGGGGAGGTCAGCTCCATTCCTTTCTCCTGGTTGTACAGAAACCCCTGCTGATGTCAGCATGGGAGGACTGTGACTGCTAGATGTTCAAATGGAGTTCTGTGACTAGTTGGAAGTGGCAACACCAACACAGAAGGGGAAGTGACAATTCAGCATGACTGGCCAGATCATGCTGACATCAACCCACTATGACAATGAGTTAAGGAGGATGTACTGTATGCGACTACTTAATGGGCCAGTCTAGAGTACGACATGCTAACATAGATATGGTCTAAAACAAGGCAGTAGTATTAAATGTAATAATGTGAACATTAACTCTACCAAAATCGATTGAACTTGCTTCAGAGAACCTCAGTGGCTATCGATTATTTTTTCCACAAATTCTCATGCTTGATAAAGTAAACATATAAAAGGAATTGGGTGAATCTATGGAATGACACAGCACCCAATATAGCCATAACTCTATTGATGAGACCTTTAATAAATCAACAAAAAGACAAAAGTGACAGCTACTGCCTTAAAGGAACGTTGAAATAGAATTACAACAGCTTTGTTCAATTCAGTTGTGTGCTGAATCTTTTAACAATATGTTGAAAACACTGGCCTGTTTGACAAGAAATATTTTAAAAGAAGGACATATTTTTGACAATGGATAGTAGATTCCAAACAGCTCTCATCATAGTGATACTGGAAATTGTTCAGTTTTACCTTGATCTTGCCTAAATTTGTGCTGATATTCTGGTTGTCCCTCTGTTAGGGATGGGGAGAATATTCAGAAATATTGGAGAAAAAAAGGAATGTGTTTCCAAGTCTTGGAAACAACAACAATACAAATAATCTTCACAGTCCAGAACTTATTCTATGGAAATTTTATTAAGATTGTTTTACATAGAAAACAGGATATATCTATATTGAATAGAAAGTGGTTGAAAAAAATTGATATTTCATCTTTTTAAAAAATGTTGTTTTTCTCCACAAAGCAACCACATGTGAATTTTATGCAAACTGACTCTCAAAGTGAGAACAGTCTTTAGAAATTGAACTACTTTTTTTTTAAAAAAAACACTTTCTCCAATTAACTAAAAAGCTCTAAATATACTTGTTTTCTCTTCTGAGAAGAAAATTAGTGAAGAATAAGATCTAATCCCACATACACCTGCACACACAATTAGCTCAGCTGAACTTCTTTTGATTTCTTTTGATGGCATGTTTCAAAGGAATTGCCATGTTTCTATGATCAGTTGGTAGAAGAGAATTGTGTCAGCAGACAGGTATTACTTTTGGTGCAAATGGTTTATGAATAGTCCTAACTAAGGATGCTGTCTCCACTTACTTCATTTGTATGTGCAAATGGTTTATGAATAATTTTATTGAGGAATGCTGTCTCTAGTTACTTCATTTGTATGTGCAAGAATAAACCAAAATCAGTGATTTACACTCAACTTCATGCACTACCCATTTTGTAAAAGAATTGTCAATATTGTGTGACTTTATCATGGGAGAAGTATCTCCATGGTCTATTTTTTCTGTCCAACCCCCATTTTTTGCAATGTAGATTGATCATTGTACAAAAAACAAAACAAAAAACACAATTGTTTTGAGTACAAATTTTTCAAAGAAGCATTTTCATGCATTTGTGGGAAAAACGAGCATTTGTAGGAGAAACAAGCATGGCTGCAAAAATCAGTCTGTGCATCTACACCAGTGCTTCCCAAACTTTTTTGGCCTACTGCCCCCTTTCCAGAAAAAAAATTACTCACCGCCCTCCTAGAAATTAATTTTTAATTTTTAATAGCAACTAAACAGATATATGTATTATCATTTCTACCTTTTTTGTAAAACATAATAAAGTTGTAAATTAGAAACATTGAAGTTTGAAATTATGAAACTATTTATTGAACTTAGAATAGAAATGTAATACAAAAAAAGTTAAAACATTTGAAATCATATTAATGAGAAGGATGAACCTGGTATGCTGCTACCAATCTAGTAATCCTCGGCTCTATTTTCGTCAGCAGTAATCTCAAATCATCGCGATTGACTATTTTGCAATTGGTTTCCTTTTTGTTATTAAATTGGTTACCGCACTGAATCCATGTTCCACTAAATATGTTGAAGGACATTATTATTATTGTTATAAGACTCAACCAGTTGGAAGGGAACCTAACAGGTATTATAATTATTATCCCTTGCTTTGGCAAGAGGAGGGGGAGAAAGCAGGAGGAGGGAAGAAGAGAGAGAGACACACACAGAGATGGATGGTAGCCTGTCACTTGGCTCATGCCACCGCTTCCACCACCCCCTTACAGGGGTTCAGCACCCCCCAAATTCTCCTGAGCCTTCCAGCGCCCCCCTAGATTGCCCCACCACCCACCAGGGGGTGGTATCGCCCACTTTGGGCACTACTGATCTACACAATGCATTATACTCTTCCCATTATTGCTTCAGACCCACTTCTACAAACACTTTGTTTTTTCTCTTTGTTTTTTTCTGAACAATATTCGGAAGTGCAAAGGATATTGTAGTGTTTTCACTTATTTGGGGTTTTCTAACTGTGGTGTACTCACCATGTGCATAATTTTCAGCATTACTGTCATCTGTTGCTGGTACAAATTTATCAGGAAGACTTGACTGGCAGAGGTCTATTATATTTTGTTGAGGATTTTTCCTATACACAGTTTTATGGCATCAACAGATAATGGTAAATATAACAAATCCTAAGGATAACACAGAATGTCTTACTGTTTCATTTACTATTGTTTAGTAAGGATAGTTTTGCATAAAATTCAAAAGCAGAATCACAACAGCTGTTGAAAAGAATGTGCATGCATTATATGTGGTTAATACAATGAGCTTTGCTGAATTTATCAGTCTTCATACATTATTTTAGTACTTTCATAGAATGGTGATTTTACCATGTTTTCCCCTTTTGTTGGCAAACAAGGTACTTATGGAGTCATGAAACATATATTGCTTAGGGCAACATGGCCACCTCGTAACCACACACATCAGTTTCCATTTTCCTGCTCAGACTACTTCTGGTCAAGATTTCAGACACTCGGGATGTTGATTGACAGTTTTGGGAAAGTATTGAAAAACAGGTTACTAGATCTAAATCTGTAAGTGCCTGGTTTATTGATAGATAATAACATTAAGACTGCTTAAACCTGCAGTGAGCTCAAACTAAATGTCATGGAACTGTATATGATCTGGTCTAAGTTAAGTCTCATGATAGGACTGCAGCATGAATGCAATCAGGGTTCTGTTTTAATCTCCAGCTCCCAGAGCTGTACAGAAATAGGCTGGAGAGATTCCAAGCTATAACTATAAAGAATATTTACAATGTTTCCTGTCTTGAAAGTCTTGCTATCAGGAATGAATTTTGAACAAATTGTATTTATATAAAATATTATATCTGCAAAGGAACAAATTGTGTGCAAATCTGCAAAATCTGATGTCCAACCAAGGAATAATGAGACAAGGTGCAAAGATTAGATTGAAATAAGGACCATTTTATTTAGAATATGCTCCATACATTTGTTTGGAGCTGAAAGGAGAAAGCAAGATAAAGAACCTGATGCTGGCCCAAATGAAGCCAGGTGTCTTTACCTTAAAACAGACTCCTGCAACTGTTCGTTAGATGAATCACCTCAACCCTGAAGACATTCCAACATTTCTCCTTAGCCAGCCATTTGCTGAAAGATAAACCTTGGTCCCTCTCACTCAAGGTGTGTAGTTTCTGAGTGAAAGCAAAATTGCAAGGTTTACTTTAAAGGTATATTCCTCCCAACCCCACACATATCCAGCCACATGACCTAAAAGGGCTATTCCAAAGAAATAGGCTACACCCCAATGGACATCAAGCTGAATACCAACTTCTTCAATATTCCCCTATTACCTGACATTTGACACCTATTTACAGATGCTATCTCAGCCAATTGTCAAATTCCCATGTAGGGAGTAGGCAACAAAAATGCAAAGGGGGGATAATTCCTACCTCCCCCTCAAACTACCAGAGAAGTGTGCACTGCACCAGGAATAATAAATTCCCACTCAGTCATGGAAACACACCAGGCAAGTCAGATTCTCCCAGGACCTGAAGAAGGAAAGATCAAGCCCTCTATGAACACATCTTATCAAGACAATCCTGTGATAAGTTCACCTTAAGGTTGCCATCAGTAAGAAATGACTTGAAGGTACATAGCAGCAGCAATTATTCTTTTATTGTCATTTTGAATAATCAACATTTGGATAGATTTGCCTGACAATGGGAATTTCCCCTCATTTAACCTGGTTTTGGGGGGGGGTTACATTTTCTGTCCCCAGATGGATGGAACCCAAAATATTGTCATCAGGTGCAACATGTTTGATGGAAAGAAGGGAGATATGACACAAGTTTGTCTAAGGGATGCTCCACCCAAATATCTCCCTCTTGGATTGTCCTTGGCCCATTTCCTTTCCTTGGCCTATTTCTCTACCTACTTTTGCCATGTAATTACATCAGTTGCCGAGGAGAAAGGTAGAGAAATGTTTACTCTTCCTTAAGGGTTTTTTTGGGAGGGGGGGGCATACCCTAGACTACCACATGGGATTTAGATAATTGGCTAAGACTGGTGCCTTAAATAGGTCTTCGTTGACACATTTGGGGGGGGGGGGCGGGGAGAATCAAATTAGGTCAGTATCTATGGCCTCCCTTTGGTCAAAGATAAGAATCTGGAACTGCCTCTAAATATTATGTGGTCAGGGAAAGAGAAAAGTTACCATCCTTGGGCTTGTCTCTGAGTTTTTGTCTTCTTCAAGGGGCCCACATTGCTTGAATATTGGTGAAGTTGGTATGGAGGTCCAGGAGAAAACACTTTATCAGCACCAGGTTCCTCTCCCCTTATTACGTTTTGCATATTGCTATTGCATTATGTCTTTCATTTCACCTAAAACAATTAAATTAGTCACATTAATAAAGTTGTCCTTATTTAAACCCATATGCTTTGTATGGTCTCGTTACTCCATTTCTTAGTAAAGTTTTCCAAACACTATCATTTATTATTAATTCCTTCCATTATGCTGCCTGTTCATTAGATGCACTTTGGTCATGACACTGAATTATGTTTGTTTGCAACTTTATTATTGCAAATATAATCAGTGACGGGCCATGTCAATCTAATATTTCCTTTTCTTTTATTTCCATTCTTTTATTTTAGTTCTCCTCCTTTGTGTTCTTCTTGAGGCATTTCACCCTCTTCAGCTATAAATACGAACCTGTATCTAAATAATTATTCCATCATTGTCAAATAATTCTCCCTTTTTTCTTTTGACTACTGTCTAATTATCTTTGAATAAATGTATTTTGAGGCAAACTCCAGAAAGATGGTTGTTTCATCTAGGTTTTCCATTCAATTTTGCTTGTCACACTTCTAAATTAATATAAAGGTTATCGGGATTCTTCTCAGGCATTGTCTAAATGGAAAGTATAGGAGCCTTTGCTTTTGAGTTCTCATTTAGAAAATTGAAATGATTCTCAAAACAAATGAAAGCTATGTTCCTGAAGGAAGATCAAAAATGATTTCATTTATTTCTGTTTCTTGTTTTAACTCTGCTCTTTTCATAATTGCACAAAACCTCAGCAATGTCATTGCTGTCAGTTTAATCAGTTATAAAACCAGTACTGCAGTTATTTGAGTGAGCTTCTCTTCCATAGAGCAATACCAATAACACTATTTTAAGTGTTGATTAACAAAATGTAAATGGGATTGCACAATATTATAGGGATTTGTGGCCTATATGTACAGTATATCTCATAGGAGTGAAGAACATTCATAACATTTCCCATCCTCAATGTGAGAGTTATTCTTGGAACCTTGAGTCATGCTCCTAAGGAATCAATAGTTTCCATGAGAGTTCTCTTCTCCATGGTAAGAACAAGACAAGAAGTGCTTTGCTTTTCAATGAGCTATCCACAATTTGTGCAAAAACACCTTTTTCATTGGCAAAGCAAAGTGCACAGGTGCACAAGAAGCAAAGAAAGACTACCAAATTGCTGTGAGTTTTCCCGGGCTGTATGGCCATGTTCCTGTATAATTCTTACCTGGTGTTTTGCCTGCATCTGTGGAAAGCATCCTCAGAGGTTTGGCATTTAACATTGCACTGTTCATGCAGGCATAAAATATAGAAGAAAGAAAGGGCAAAGGATGAAAGGAAAGAGAGAACAAAAGAGAAGAAGGGAAGATAGAAAAATGGGGCTGGAGGCCTCCATCAGCTTATGCCTGCGTGAACAATGCCTGTTAAATGCCAGACCTCTGAAGAAACCTCCGAGGATGCTTGCCATAGATACAGGTGAAATGTCACAGAATCATAGAATCATAGACTTGGAAGAGACCTCCTGGTCCATTCAGTCCAACCCCCTATCAAGAAGCAGGAAAATCACATTCAAAGCACCTCTGACAGGTGGCCATCCAGCCTCTGTTGAAGAGCCTTCAAAGAAGGAGACATACTCCAGGGCAGAGAGTTCCACTACTGAACAGCTCTCACCATTAGGAAGTTCTTCCTAATGTTCTGGTGGAATCTCCTTTCCTGTAGTTTGAGGCCATTGTTCCACGTCCCAGTCTCCAGGGCAGCAGAAAGCAAGCTTATTGCCTCCTCCCTATGACTTCCCCTCCCATATTTATACATGGCCCTCATCATGTCTCCTCTCAGCCTTTTCTTCTGTAGGCTAAACATGCACAGCTCTTTAAGCAGCTCCTCATAGGGCTTATTTTTCAGACCCTTGATCATTTTAGTGACCCTTCTCTGGACACATTCCAGTTTGTCAACATCTCCCTTCAATCGCATTGCCCAGAATTAGACACAGTATTCCAAGTGTGGTTTGACCAAGGCAAAATAGAAGGGTAGCATGACTTCCCTGTATCTAGACATTACACTCCTACTTATGCAGGCCAAAATTCCATTTTAAACTGCTGCATGACATCGTTGGCTCATGTTAAACATGTTGACCATGAGAACTCCAAGATCTTTTTCACACATACTGCTGTTGAGACAGGCATCCCCTATTCTATATCTTTGCATTTCATTTTTTTCTGCCTAAGTGGAGTATCTTGTATTTGTCATTGTTAAATTTCCTTTTGTTAGTTTTGACCCATATCTCTAATTTGTTAAGATTGTTTTGAATTCTGCTCTTGTCTTCTGGGGTATTAGCTATCCCTCTCAATTTGCTGTCATATGCAAACTTGATGATCATGGCTACTAAACCTTCATCTGAGTCATTAAAAAGATGTTGGAAGAGAACTGGGCTCAAGACGGAACCTTGTGACTTTTGACTCATCACTTCTTTTCAAGATGAAGAGGAATAATTGGGGAGCACCCTTTGGATTTGTTCACTTAACAAATTACACATCCACCTAACCGTAGTTTTTCCTTGACTACACTTGACTAGTTTGCTTGCCAGAGGGTCATGGTGGACCTTGCCGAAGGCCTTACTGAAATCCAAATATGCTACATTTATGACATTCCCTGCATCTACCCAGCTTGTCAGGAAATAATGCTACTGGAACATGGTCATACAGCCCAGAAAACTCACAGCAACCCAGTGATTCCAGCCATGAAAGGCTTTGATGGCTAACAAATTTATTAGAAAAATATGGTTGATCTGAAACACTTGGAAATACTGGTAGTTAAGGAAAGATGAAAAAATAGTTTTATGCAGCTTATTATTTTGTTTGTCTGGTATGGTGACTGTGGTGACTATGAAGAACCTATCACAGGGATTTCTTGGCAAGACCTTTTTCAAAAGTAGTTTGCTGTTGCTTTCCTCAGAGACTAAGAGAGTGTGTTTGGCTGATGGTCAGCAGGTGAGTTTTATGGACCAACGGGGATTTGAACTGTGGTCTCTAGGGTCACAGTCTAATGCTCAAACCACTATACCATGCTGGCTCCCTGGTTTATTATTATAGTTATATATTTCTTCCACAGTTGTGCTTTTGGACAAGCAACATTCTAGCAACTGTGTGAAACCACTCTGAAAAATCTGAAACATTTTTGGTTACTTTGAAGTGGGAAATATGGTTTCTTGCTGTCATATATATGAATGCAACTCCAAGAATAGACAGCCTTAGTGTATCGACAGCATGTGGACATTTAAATAATAATCAGAATAACAGACTTCATCATTTATTTTGAAAATAGCCTGCCTTCCTGTCATTTCTACAAAAAGGATTACCAATAAAGGGTGGTAACCGCACAGAAATGGTGATCATATAATCAATCAAAACCAAGTTGAAAACCCAACACAATAGCAAAAATTGTATATGGCAGCCAAACAACTCTGACAGTCTTAAAAGTCTGCATCTTTCTTCTTTTGACACAATACAAAGATACCAATTTAGAAACATCTCGAATATGAAGTTGTGGAGCACAAACACAGCCCACTCATCCACTGTGGCTGAATCTACACTGCCAAATAATGCACATAATGAACCACATTATATGGTCAGTGTAGGTCCATAAATTAACATGTAGGTCAATGCAGTTTAAACAACATTATATGCATCTACACTGACTATATAATGCAGTTCTAATTGGATTATTTGGCAGTGAAGGTACAGCCTTTGCATAATCACATGGTAGTCACATTTTCTTCAACCTCTCAAAGCTTTTTCTACTTTATCTTTTCTCTTGAAAGATTAAAGAATTAGGTTTTGCAAGTAAAATGAACTGTATTGGTTCAAAATTTGCAAATATGAGATCATGAAATGTCAAACTGGCATTAACTGTTATACCTGGATTAGTAAAACACATTTTTGGGGGTCATCTATGACACCAATTTTTTTATACAGGAATGGGTATAATGCCTATATCAACATACACTGCATGAATGTGTGTTGCTTGACCATTTGTAAAGGGTTTCACCTGTGTGGGATACTTACAAAATAGCTCTCATGCTTGGAAATTGCACTTCCAGTATAAGAACAGTTTAAGAACATTTAGATATCATCTATATGATATCCTCTTCTAATCCCATTTTGAGTGGCAGCAAGGGTTTAAGCCCCTGACAAGTTGATGGGCATCTACATGCGTGAATCACAAGTCGTCGTCATTGTCTGGTGTTCTGTTCTTTAGCAAATCTCTTCTAGAGCTGTTCACAATCTTTACCTAGAAAATCAAAACAGAACTTTCACCTTTATTCATGATGGGAAGGAAATAACAGTTTTAAATGGATCTAAGGAACAATGGGTGAGGTGAAGGAAACTGTTCAAAGTGCTGGTTTTGGCCTATAAAGCCCTATACGACTCCGGCCCAGCTTACTTGTCCAAATGTATCTCGCTCTACATTCTGCCTCATAGCCTAAGATCCTTCGGGGAGGCCTTGCTCTCAGTCCCACCAGCTTCGCAAACACGGCTGGTGGGGACGAGGGACAGGGCCTTCTTGGTGGTGACCCCCTGCCTATGGAACTTGCTCCCAAGCGAAATCAGATCGCCATCCTCCCTCCTTTCTTTCAGAAAGAAACTAAAGACTTGACTGTGGAAATACTCAATTGGTCAATGAGTATAATGGTACTGAACACTGAAACTGACCTTGTGATTGTGGAAATGGAAAAGGCTTTTTGAATTGTGTAGAAAATGTTGTTGTAACTAATGTTGTTTTTAAATTGTGATATGTGTATGTTTTTATCTTTTATTATACTGTATTTTACTACGGCATCGAATTGCTGCCATGTTCCCCTGCGGGGGTGAGAAGAGCGGGGTAAAGATGACATAAATAAATAAACTGCTGTAAAGATGTTAAAGATATATATTAAGTTTTTTGATATATCTTAATTTTTTTGATAGGTTGCCCTATATTCTAGGATCTCATGTACCAAGACAACATGGTGCATGTTACAATGGCTGTGAAGGCAGAAGAAGGCTGCAGCACATTGAGACGCCATCGTCATCATGTTAACCTAACTACACCACTAGTTGAATTCCTCACTCTGTGAAGACTGTGTGTTGATCAACTGTGCACCTATCTCCACACATTAAAAAATACTCATTCACAGATGTCTTCCAAGAACGTGGAAGGCCATCGTAGTCAGGCCTAACTAAGTATGCAATGGGAAGTCTCAGGGGGCCCAAAATAAAGCTGAGAGAACAAAATGTCTTCAGTTTTAGATAGCAAAATGTTTTGGGCCAGTTCAGCTGTTGGGGGTACAATGTGACATGCATACAACAAGATTTTGTGGTATGCCAATAACATTAAAACTTTTGCAATGTGGTCAGTTGCCTCCATCAATAAAGAATGTCTCTTGAGACTGGAAAGTTTGGGAGCCACTGACCTGTGCCAACAGTTTGCATTGCAACACTTCTGTGGTTGAGAAATCTATATTGTTAAAGAACTCCACCATCCTTTCCTCTTATCTTTTTGAAGTAGGCCCTGAAGCATTTACATCAAACATTTCAGGAGCTGCAAACAAATGGGCTCAAAGCACATCATGCATACACTTTACTGATTAAAAAGGATATAACCCCAATAGACATCCCAGGGTTTTGTAGTAGGAGTCTAACTCCTGGTAACTGAACCTTCAATGTCGAGTAGGCATCTTCGTAAATGAATCCAGAAATGTTGTTCACAGTAATTTGCCTCCAGTGCCATTCACTCTAATTGAATTGTAAATGAAGCAGTCACAGTGTAAACAGACTTGAGCTTTTTTCACTGCTGGAAGGCATGCGGAGAGGGGGAGGGAATGAAGCTAGATGGGAGAGCCTTCAAACTCACACCTCTTTCATTCCATTTGACATTTAACTAACGGATTTCTATTTTTCCTCTCACAAGCTGTTTCCCAAATACTCTATGATTTATCAGACAATGTGCAATAAAATGGAAAAATGTAAAGGAAGCATACAAGACATTGAATAGATGAAAGGGATGGGAAGATAATTAAAAGAATGGTCTTCATGGTCATTTTAATATATACTCAGCCTTTCATATCCACAAAATTTACATCCACAGATTCAGCCACCCAAGTTTTGTAAATATAAAAAGAAGAATCCAAAAATCAAATCCTTCTTTTGTACATCATTTTGTTACACCACTGTATATATTGAGTCTTCAGCATCTATAGATTTAGTTACCCACACGGGTTCTTAAAATAAAAACCTAGTAGATACCAAGGACATGTTACATTAGTAGTAGTAGCAACAGCAGCAATAATATTTTTTTTCATGTCAGGAGCAACTTGAGAATTGGTCATCTGCAAGGGTGTTGCCCAGGTGACATTCAGATGTTTTCTGATGTTATACTATCCTTGGGGAGGCTTCTCTCATGTCCCTGCATTCGGAGTTGGAGCTGACAGAGGAGCTCATCTGTGCTCTCCCCAGATTTGAATCTCTGTCCTTCACTCCTGGTGGCACAAGGGTTTAACCCATTGTGCCACCAGTGGCAGTAATAATAGTAGCTGTTTATTCAGTACTTAGACAAGGTGCGGGAGTATTTTTTAGCATCCTAACTACAGTAGTTTCTGGGTGAGTTAGATTATCTACATATTTTTTCAATCTGGCTTCAACATGGGAAATCAAAATTTAGACCACAATGAAATGAGTCCAGCCTGGCAAGCATTTATGCTAACTATCAGAATTCCAGATTAAAGGATACTCACCAAGGTTAAAAACAGAGACAGAAACTTTGATTATGTTCTGGCCAAGAACAGATGCAAGTAGGTTTGTGCCTAAAAGTACAGGCATAACTGTGAACAGTAACCATTTTTGTACAGTAAAATTTCCATGAATTAACGTTGTCACTGTTTGAATTCTCCCTCCCATGTTCCTGATTAGATGAGCACCAGGAGCCAGACGGTGCTTCCTACACTTCTGCTTGCTCAGAGGATGGACTCAAGCTGGCTTGTTTATAGATTGGTGCAGGTTCTGATGATGTGGCTGGGGATTCTGTCCTAGCCAGGTGGGGAAACCCTGGGGCAGCCAAACAGCTGGCTAGGGGTACCCCTTTAGGTGGCGAGGAGTCTCCAGAAAGTTATGCCCATGTCTGAAGGCTGAAGCTATAGTTTTAAAGACAATGGATGTCTGGGCATGGAAATTATGGGATTATGTAAATGTAGAGTCTAGGATGCCAGGGATAATGGACCTTCCAAGTCCTTTCTCAGACAGGACAAATAAGGAAAAGGTCCCAAAATGTCTATTGAGATAGCAGGGTGTCCCAGAGTCCATTGTCCCATGTGTCCGATGACTCAGGTCCCACACTAGAAGATTCCAGATGGCAATCAAAAGTCCATCAGCTGGACTGCTAGGAAAATAATGTCCAAGTGATAATTGTCCTTCCTATGCCTCTTGCCTGAGGTGGCAGGATACATTCCTGGGTCCTTGGTCCAGCTCTGAGTCGGGCTGAAGTAAAACAGTTCAGTCACCTGCCTTATATCTGAAATAGATTTATAAAAATGAAATGGAGTAAAATAAAATTTATAGTCATAGAAAAAGAAGAGGGAGAGCAAAGGTCAAGGGATTCTGGTATAGTGGCACATTGGACATGCATTAAAAAGATTGATATAGGTTGTTTTTCCTTTTGATTGTTTAACTCCTGTACACATGTACACATTAGGATCAGTGAACGTGTGTATGAGCAGAGTAAAGTAGGGGTATAGAGTAAAGCAGAGTCAGGGATAAAAGGTCTTAGGAAGGCTATGAAAGAAAATCTGATTCAGTAGATAAACAAAGGAAACCCTCGATACAAGAGTTCTCAGAAATGGAAACCTGGAACCTTTTCACATGGGATAAAATTTGATGGTGAAGATCTTTAATTTGTACTTTTGCCAGCCTCCATCAAACACTGGAAAAGTACTTGAAGGGCGGGTCCATGGCAAAAGTGCAAAAAAGAAACACACTGCTAATGACGACAAATTGTCAGCGACACATGATGGGAAGCTTCTCATCTTTCCATAGGGAAAGATGGGTTGAGCCAGCTTAATGAGGCTTCCCCTCATGTGATGAGATAGGGGGGAAAGCTGGGGTGGTATGAGGCACAGGGTGACCAGTTGCCACACTCCTTAGGCAGGTACTTCTACAATCACCATGATCCTCAGCTATACTTGGCAATTCTGGTGGCATGTGTGAAGAGGTCCCTACACACACACACACACACACACAAAATCATGACATGCTCACACTCACACACACACAAACACACACACAATCATGACATGCTCGTGCACTTTCCTTTACAAGCAGAAGGTAGCATCTGAACAAATATGCAGCATGGATTAGTCTGACAAAGTTCAATTCATTTCATGCCAGGGAACTCACAACACTGCTAAATATATTCACTGCATAGCTAAAAATAATGATCAGTGAGTAACAGTTTTCATCTTTTCTTATTGAATAACACTGGGTGTACTGCCATTAATGAGATATAATATACAATTTAATTAGCACTTTTTGACGTAGTACTTTGTCATGCATTCTTCTTCTAAAGCCTACCTGTTTCTCATTAGGACTAACCTTTGTCCTGCATGCAGTGAGGTGAGTCTATGCCCTCTACATCATACAATACAATGTTTTACCTTCTGCACAAATAAAATAAAACAAAGCAGCAGGAGAAATAATATTTTCCTTCCTCCCCCGGTTTGTAATATTTTGTTTCCCAAAGCTATTGAGCCCTGCCACGTAAGTCTCTCAACGAAGTGTTGGAAAATCTTTTGAGCTCTTAAGTAAGGCCTGTCTAAGCTCTGCAGTGAAGGAGAACCAGAGAATCTAGTCTGAAGGGCTTGTGGGACATTTCATATTGATTGAACATCCCCATTTTGTTTTGTTGCTAATTGATTTCAACTAAAAACAAATATCACAAGATTTGGAACAGATCAACATTACAGAAGTGAACAAGGTATTTAATGAACCCCTTCTTTAGAATAATCAGATCACAGTAATGGCTTAAAAGTGGGACCTTCCATATGATATGTATTGATTTCAGACAAATAAGAGAATTGCCAGGGCTCCAGAATAGGGATTTAAATCTTCACTTGTTCCATACTCAAACAAACAAATAAACAAAAAATGTTTAAAGTTTTCCCTGTGCTATGCAAGTTGTGGAAGTTTTTGCAATTGTTATAAAGTTTTGTTAAAGTTCTCTCTTTTGGGGGGGGGTGCATTTCACATTAATTCTTGAATATATTTTGTGGGAAATACAAGACATTTTGATTGATTGATTTATCATAGTTGCTCTTGATTTTTCTTAAAAGGTTCTAGCCTTTTCCTGACTGACAGGTACAACTTTGAAGGTGAGAATAATTTTGACTACATGCACATTCATACTTTATCTCTCTTTCTCCCTCCCTTTCTCTCCCTTTCTCTCCCTTTCTCTCCCTTTCTCTCCCTTTCTCTCCCTTTCTCTCTCTCTCTCTCTCTCTCTCTCTCTCTCACACACACACAATAAAATTACACCCATGCTTCAGATATCTTGGAATAGAAGCTATAAGTCTGAATTTTATCAATACCCACTAGAGTAGACCCAGTAAATAAATGGCACGTATGCATGGGTTGACTCAGGCTGGATCTATACTGCCTATATCCCAGGATCTGGTCTCAGATTATATTTTTCTCCCAGATTATATGGCAATGTAGACTCATATAATCCACTTCAAAGAAGATCATCTGGGATCATATATTGGGATCTGATCTTAGGGCAATGTAGATCCAGCCTCAGTATTCAAAACTTGTGTCTATTGATCTATTCTACACTGCCATATAAAATCCAGATTATCTGCTTTGAACTGGATTATATGGCAGTGTAGACTCAAACAGAACCTCATTACATTGAGGCCCTCAAGCCACCGGACAGTGGGGATATCTGTGGAGCAGTAGAGCAAATACAGCAGGTTGCAGTGGAAACCATCATTCAACACTCCACATTGCCGACTTCCCCATCAAACTGGGGAAAGTCTTGCCACCTGGCTTCCTTCTGTGCTTCCCCATCTTACCTAATGAGAACATTAGAGATTTTGCTTTATCCTACTTTTGGGGAGTTTGGCACACATTGTTTACAATTAGATATGAGGGCAATAGGAACCACTGCCTCTGGAACTCCCTCTGCAGGGAGATTAGACTGGCACCCTCCCTTTCCACATTATGCAAGGAAATAAAGTCGTGGATGTTTCGACGTGCATTCGATTGATGACTCCTATGACAATGATCATGATTTAATCTGAATTCCTATATTACATTACTACTCATATTTTTAAGTTATGTTAAATTCATCTTGATACGGTTTAATTGCTCTGTTTCCATGCTATTTCCTATGCTATTATATGTTTTCATCCACCTTATTGAACCACTTACCCTTTAATCAATTTCGCATACTGGCCTCCTTCCCCCTTCCAAAATTTAGTCTGTTATTGCTTGATGTTTGCTTACTATTGTTATGCTGTTTTATGCTAATTTTAATTTGAAATGTTGCTATTGTTCTGTATTTAATTGTATTCTGCCTGGGCTTGCCCCGAGTCCCTTTGGGGAGATGGAGGCAAAGTAGAAAAATAAAGTTCTTCTTCACTGTAAAAAGTAAGAAGGACAAGAAGAATATTTCACAGAGAGAGAAACATTCATATACACACATAGAGAGATAGTTTTTTTGTGTGTGGATGATTTGTAATGCCTGTTTCATAGAAATGTCCTTTTAAAATTTCACATACAAAAATGGCTATACAATTTAGGAAGCTATAGCTGAAGAACTGTGTGTGTTGATGTGTGATTTTTATTTATTTATTTCTGGTATGTGGACAGTATCAAAGTTACAGAAACTTTAGGGCCTTCAGCTTTGGAGGAATGGAGAAAATACATGAAATTACACAACATAAATTTCTTGCACTCTATATGGGACAAAATAGGATTTTATTAATTGGTTGTTTTAAAATCAAGTTTACTACAGTCTTTTTACAGACAATTTGGTCTTCTCTCTATCTCTTTCATTATGTATGTGTGTGATGAAGGAGGAAGGAATAATTCTTTGTGCAATCAAGAGGCACACTTCATATTATTCTAGGCCGAAATGTGGTGTCCTTACTAGGGCTATGTGATCATTATTAAATTGGGGAGAGGGTGAATTTTTTTGAGGGTGTACCCAAAATTATGGACCTAATTTTTTTGTAACTATAACAAAGTAAAAAAAGTTACTTTTTTGTTAAGTAATTGCACAAGTGAAGAAACTCCCTCATTTTTAGAACTATTGTGATGACACTGGCTAGAATTGTAGCACACATTTTCCACTGTTAGTCTACCAAGATTCAGAATGTTACACTCATCCACCAATTTTTGGGAAATTTTGAAAAATATTTATTCCCCAAACAGCCACAACAGCAATCTCCTTGAATGTATATCTAACAATGTGTCTATATCAGGGCTGTCCAACAGGCGGCCCTGGGGCTGTACAAGGCCCCCAAGCCCCTTCCCTCCAGCCCCCTAACTTGTTTTAATAAAATACAAATTTAAAATAAAAATAAAATAAAATAAAATAAAATACCTACTTCCGGGTTTAGGCAAGCATCGCGAGACTATGCCAGCCACAGACGTGATTTCGAGGGAGGTCGAAATCCCGTCTGTGGCTGCGTAGTCTCGCGATAGCTGCTGAAATCTCGGGTCCCGCAGGATTTTCGACCGGCCTGGGCGCGCGCCTCTTCCTCCCTCGCGGCTGCTTCCAGGCCAGCCCCCATTCCCTCAGAGAGAGGGAGGAGGGGAGTGAGGCAGGGAAAGCCCCTCCTGGCTCAGCCCTCTTCCTGTGGAGGGCCCTCGCTTCCCGCCCCGCAGATGGGAGAGCCGCCGCGCCTGGCCTGAGCTTGGCCTCAGCTCCAGCGGGGCTCTTCGGGGACGGCGGCGGCATTGGCGCCTCGGCCCTGTGGCGGGGCTCCCGCAGTATGGGTAAGGAAGGGCCTGGCTCAAATCAGTCAATCTAAAAACAGTGGGACATTGGGTGAGGGGGGGAGGGGTCCCTCAGCGGCGGTTACCTTGGCGACACTTCCTCCCTCCTCTCCGCCCCTCCCCTTGTTGTGCTGCCTTCCCCGCGTCCAGGGCGCAACGTGGCTTCCTTTGCGCCTGCCCCCTCGCGGCTTGTTTTCCTTCAGGGAGGGAGGGAGGGGCCTCTTTGGGCCTCTGGGAAAGGAGGCCCCATCAAGCCCTGCAACGGCATTGAGGTGTTTGGGTTTTTTTGGTGTGTCCCAATTTGAGTGTGGACTCAAATAACTCAAAGGTATGCGATCAGTGAATGGAATTCCGGCCCTTGGGCTCGTAGAAGTTGGACAGCCCTGGTCTATATGATACATGACTAACCATATAACTTCAACTTAGCACAGATTTGTACTATTCCTTACTTTAATCCTCTTTGCAGATTCAAAAAAATTATTTATTATTATTAGACTGATTCTAAATGGCTGCCTGCTGCAGCCCTCACTGGGGCTTTCAGTTACTGAGCATTGCATTATGAAAAATGTAGTTTAGTGCAGGGTCCTTTCAACGCTTTGCCACAAGGGGCCTCAACTTCCCAAACTACATTTTCTAGAATACTGTGTTCTCAGTTTCACGCCCAGCTCAACCAGTCCCACCCCAGCTGCCCTTCAGTTGGCAGCTGGCGAGCAGTGTGGGTATTAATGTAAGCACTAGCAATGGCCTCTTTGTCTTTGCCAAAGTTGCTTAATGTTTATACTGAAAATTAAACTGGTTTAGGAGGCTTCTGTCGCACACCGGCATAGAGACCTCAACCCTTAGAATCCAAACACACAACTCCAGCTGAAGAAGATAGTCTTTTATTGAAGCAAATAGCAAGCAATATAAGCAATAGAAAATATATCAAAAGAAATATAGAGTTCAATCAATATTCCAAGGAAATGTTCCAAAGGCCCCTAGGCTGTATGGCTGCTGTAAAGTCCCTTATTATCCAAGTAGGCAGGTTCCAGTAATTGATAAACTCCAAAAGATTTTCAACAAAGATTAAAGTCCAGACTTGAGTACTTGGGCTAAGAATACAAAAGATCTTAAACACATGAGGCTAAATGCAGGAGCTGGAATACATGAACTTAATGCAGAAGTTGACCTGGATCTGAGCTTCAACCTCCAATGCATAGCTATCTCAGAAACTAGATTTCCATCACTCCCCTCCCTTATTTTGGCAAACCAAAACCACTGCTGGAAGGATGGATCTTGAGTTGCCAATTAGCACATTCCTTCTTTCTATCCAAAGTTGCACAGCCAGGTGCCTTATCTGTGCACTGGTGATTCCCAAAAGACCTGGCCTCCCTAACAGCTTTCCCCAAATGCTGTCTCTGTAAGACATTTGCAAAAGTTTCATCTCCCTCATGAACTGTGGCTGCCACAACCCCTTGCACAGTAGAGCCCAGAATCTCTGCTGAGGACACAGGCCCAACAGCTTCTGAGTTTTACAGAATCTTAATGAAAATTATTGGTGAGTGTTTTGATTCTTAAATATCCCCCCCCCCTATCCTGCATGTTTCTTAATAATGATTTGTTTGCACAAATCTAACAAATTGCTAATGTCTTACAAGAACTAATGATAGTTTTGCATAGCCCTAGTCTTTACCATTCTTTGTTTCAAAACGGGAGTGAATTGGAACTAAGAAAGTATAGGACACAGAGAGAGAAAAACTAAGGCAATATGATTAGATTCTTCTCCCACTATGGTTTTGAACCAATTTGAGATTTTTCTTTAAATTCTATTTCTCAATTTATGCTTGAATTCCCTATCTTTTTATTAAGAATGACCAACTATCATTTTAAAGGAAACAATATGAATGCATTTTTTATTTCACTATACTTTATAATATTGTCAATGAAATCAATTGGAATTGTTAATTGTAATTTAGAAATAAATAAAAGTGAATATTTGACACTGGAATAGGAAAGAATAAGAAAAATGTGTCAATGAAACCTAAAAGAAAGTATTGTGCAAAACGACAAGATATATGTAGTTAAAACCAAAAGAAGAAAGTATGATAAACACCCCAGAACAAAGATATAGTGTATGAAAATGTCACCCAGTGTACTGTGTAATTGCCTATATTTAGACTTCTATGTGGTAAAGAATAAATGAAATGCAAAGTAGCTTTTAGTACTCATGCTGAGAAATTATTTAAATGTATAGTTAATATTAATCTGCTCCTGGGATATAAATACTTTACTACCTTGAATGTCCTGTAGAGTCAATACATGCTGAAAACAAAAGGAAATATATTCACTGTCCATGAATAAAGTGCTTGTAGCTAGTTGTTATTACCCCATGCATCTGCTTTACAGAGAAATAAAATCTTGCCCCAAAAAGATTTTAATATAAAATTTGACAGTGAAAGAAGAGGAAAGAGATGAAAGGTTAATTGAGAAATTAATATATGGAAATGCAGTTATATAAACTCAGGTTTCCTTTTAGTTTAAAAATGTGAAACACAACACATCTAGGCAAGTTTCTTCTCAGGCATCACAAACAATTATGTGCTATATTGCCCATTCATCTGTTGTGTGATAATGTTTGCAGATCCTTCATGACTCTCTTTCACAACCAAAACTTAAAAGCAAATAAATAAATGAACGAACACTAAATTAGTATACATGGCTTTCCTTATAATCAGAGAGTAGCGGTATGCAATACACAGGAGATAAATCATATTATTTCAAGTGATGTTTTCTCCCTGATATTCTTTTAACTCAGGAGTGTGAATTCAATTTCCCATCAGACTATAGTCCCTTCTACACTGCCATATAAAATCCAGATAATCTGTCTTGATCTGGATTATATGGCAGTATAGACTCATATAATCCAGTTCAAAGCAGATAATGTGGATTATTTGCTTGATAATCTAGATTATATGACAGTATAAAAGGGACCTCAGACATCATCATAGTGTAATGGTCTCTGGAGGGTCACAACTTCTTCACTTTGAATAAATAACATAAACCAAACTGGAGAGGACAGTTTGCATACAGAAACATCAGGGGATGTTGACACAACTGCTTCTTTTCACTGTAAAATTGCAATCCTCAGGCAATTAATTTTTTTTATTATAAGACGCTGAAGATGGCGGCCGGCCTTGAAAACGCCGACAGCTTTCCTTCTTTAATAACAACAAGCCCTGGGAAACTCTGGCGCATGCACAGTTCCAACTCTAGCCAAAGTCAGATGAGTCAACCTGAGGCACACCGAAGACCTTGCGAGATGGAAACAGGAAGCACAGGACCAGCTGAAAGATCCTCGGAAGACTCGGAGGAACAAGGACACATACAATCACAATGCCCTGAGGCTAAGACTAAGATTAGGTTAGAGGCTCCAACTATGGGAGGAAGCCCACCTACGGACCCTAGCAGGTGTAAGCCCAGAAAAAGGGTTCCCCGTCGGAGGCGCTTTAAGACCTGGACCTTCTGAGGAATGGGCTTCGCTAGCTGGCACAGAGCAGGAGCTGCAACTTCAGCCTCCCTTCCCCAAACATCAAACTCTGCCAACCCAAAAACCACTGACCCCAGAAGACCGGATAGGAAGGCATCTTCCACATTAAAAGGGAACAATTGTACCCCTTCACATGCTACAGGAGCCCAAGACAAAAAATCTTTGGGCTCACCCATACAGCTGAAAGTTTTCCAAGGAGAGTTGAGCTTCACACCGGCTCCTCAAGATCCGAAGGCCTCAAATAGGATTCAGAGGCCATGCAGCTTGATTAATATTAGAATGGTGGGCATAGGGTAGTCTTGAACTGTTATTTATTATATGCTGTTTGTTTGTGGTTATTTACTGTTAATTTTATTGTTTTGTTTGTAAACCGCTCCAAGCCTTCGGGGAGTGGCGGTATATACATTCGAATAATAAATAAATAAATAAATAAGTGAGTCTCATTTTTTTATCCCTATGAGGTAAGAATCCAAAGTAAATAAACTTTGGTCACCCAAAATAAATAAAATGCAGGTTGGGTAATCCTAAAAAGCTAAACTGCAGGATGGATAAGAATGCAGTGGTTCATCCCAATATTATTTATATTTAATCCCCCATCTTGATGTAGTACTGGACTAGGACACTGGAAGATATAGCGTTAATTCCTTTTTAGCTATATAAACAATCTGTATGAGCTGAGACGAGTCACACTAAAACTGGATCAACACTGCTCAACATCCCAGGATCTGATCCCAGATTATCTGCTTATACCAGATTTTATGGCTGTGTAGACTCCTATAATCCAGTTCAAAGCAGATAATCTGGAATATATCTGACCTATATCTACAGGTCAGTCTATCAGTCTGTCTATCTATCTATCATCTAGTTTTTACAATGTCTTTATGTCTTCTTCAAATTTATATATGTTTATCTATCTATATATCTATCTGCAGGTATAATAGGGTAAAACATACAATGTTACACAGCTGACATAACTTTTCAATAATAATGTATATCTTGTTCAAAGTTTATTATTATTTTATGGGAAAACCAAATGGCATGGGCATTTGGCATGTTCTCTACCTTAAGTTCAAACACAATTCCTTGAATGTAAGCTATGCTGTGAGACTTTCAGTGTTTGCTTAGGACTTTGTGAGATATATGTTCAAATCCCCAGTCCACCACTGAAGCCCAGTGAGTGACCTTGGACAAATCACCTTCTCTCAGTCTCAGAGAAAGGTAATGGTAAATCCACACAGAACAAATCTTGCTAAGAAATCCCTGTGCTAGGTTTACCTTTGTCATAAATAATAAGGGACCACAATGAAAACAACAAAGTTCTTCTTACATGAGCTTTATAAGTAAATAATTATTTCTATTTCTATTTTTCTTCTTTCATAGCTTATCAAATAAAAAAATAAAAAAGGGTTTAGATGGGTTTTTCTTTGCACAAATTTCACTGTCCACTCCCTCATTGTAAAACTGAAACGATCATCTCTATAAATAAATAGATGTGTCTGAAAAATCATTAATAGTGCCACATTATCTTCATGTTCTCAAGCGATATAATGTGAATATTCCAAAAACTAACAAAAACAAACAAATAGTGAGTGTCTGATCAGGAGTATTGAGTTCCTGGTTCATATTCTCTATCCTTTTCAAATCTCTTAATAACTATTTAATGTATTATTAAGTGCGCACAGGCTGCATTCATGTAAATTAAAAGAAAAATGTTGAAAAAGCAATCTATTTCAGATTCAAATAATTACTTAATATCTCTCTCTCAAGTATCTATACAATTTTTACTACTAAGTGAATATACAATTAGTAATTATCAAAAGAGGAAAAACAATATACTAGGGACATTATTAAAGCGGTGTTTCTTGATAGTGCATGTGGGGTGTGTGTGTGTATGAGTAAAGCCATTTGAAAACCAAAGTACTCTCTTAAAAAAATCACACCTTCTATCATGGGAGATCGGAATGACACATAAGTAGAAAAAATTTAAATAGTTAAAAAATTAAAATAATTTCAGTTTACCAACACCTCCCCCACCACCAAAAGGTTTCCTACTTTACTTGCAAGTTCATTTCAGAATGGAAAGAGCACTGTTGTTTTTCCACTTGCTATATTGCTATTGTAAATTAATCCAAAAGTGTCACTCCTACTTTACTGGTAATATAGGATCTGTCAGGTAAGCTGGTTGAGATATCTGGGAGTTGAAGTCCAAAACACCTGGAAGACCAAAGGTTGGGAACCACCATTCTAGTTTCTGTTTCTCTGTCATTCACTGTTTCTGTGTTTTCACCCAAAATATAAAGAACTGTATACATGTCAACAAGGTGATATAAAAACAAACTGAGACAAAACAAAATTCTCACCAAACTCTGAATTCCTGTTGCAAACATTCTGATACTCTCCTATGATTTGTCATTTTTGGCTGAAAAAACAAGCAAGTGAAAAATGTCAAGAATTCTGTCTGCTATTTGAATGAGTAGTTTCATTCAATATGAAAATTAGTGAAGAGTTACATATCTAAAATAAAATAACATTCCCACGGCACTATACAGACCATTCATTTTATTTTAGCATCATCTTATTCCAGACCAACCTGTTACACTTTATTGTGCTACAAAGCTATTTCTTATTTTTATCTTGTTCTTGTTACATTCCACAAAATCCAATAGAAAGCTCTTCCGCTCAAACCCACTGAAATTTTATAAAACCTGTAGAATAGCATTCATGTAGACCTCCTATTTGTTTCTGAAAGGCTTTCCAGAAGAATACCCAAGTATATCATCCCTCTTATGGTGAAATGAAGATACATACTTCATCAAATGTTCCTGGCCCTCTCCCCTTTCCTCCATTCCTTCCTCCCCACACAAAGCTCAGGGAGGCCAAGGAGAAGTGGTTCCTTTCTGCTTGCTTTTATATACTTGAATGAAATTTTATATAAAAATGGTTGTTGCATTTTAATGCTCCTGAAACTAAAAACTGGTTATGAGAGCTTCATGTTGAAGACATAATTTAGCGTTTCTTTGTCTCCAACAACACTGTATAGCAGACTTGCAGAGGAAGCTCAATAAAAAAGTTGTAGGGCACATCATGATATAATTTCTTTTTTTTCCATTTCTAAACATATTCTATGCATGTACCTCCATTAACCTCAATTTGTATGACTCTTTTCTTCTTAAAGAACAAATCTCCTATCTAATTCATAGAAAAGGAATACAACATGTCATCCCTTTGAACAATGTCTTTAAAGCTCTGTAGTGACCAAAAATCAATTCTAAGCCTAACCAAACAAAACTCTTTGAAGAATTGCAATCTTAATAAAACCAAATCTCATCGTGCACATTCTCATCAGACCAGAAACATTTAAGATGCATTTGATTAAAATGTGTTGTTAGAAACATTAAGTATAGAGTGTCCTGAATGAATGAAGAGTATTCACCCTATTAAACACAATGACTTTTCTTCAAAATGCAATAAAATATAGAGTTTTAGAGGAGAAAAATTATGTGTCTAATAAAACTAGTTACTTAATTTGTTTTATTAAACACATTACCTGCCAGATTTTCCATAAAGAAATGATATTTCAAAATGAGGAATGGGCATCAGAAATGGGATATATCCATTTTCTCTCACAGTACATTAAAAAACGCCTTCAAGTTGTGGTGTTGTATAAGGAAAAAAAGAAATATATACTCCCACGCTGTCCACTTGCAAAGCATGAAAGGAAGAACTAGTCTCCTTTTTTTCCAGGAGCAGCTGTTTAGCAATTTAGCACTGGTACCTTAAGCACACATAAATCATGGAATCGCTCCAGGCCTTTCCACACAGCCCTATATCCCGGAATATCAAGGCGGAAAATCACACAATATCTGCTTTGAACTGGGGGTTTTTTGGGTCCGCACTCAGATAATGTGGGATTTTCTGCCTTGATATTCTGGGATATAGGGCTGTGTGGAAGGGCCCACAATTGCAAGGGACTTCATGGATCATTGAGTCTAATTCATTGCTTAAAGCAGGATCTCAAGCTAAGGTAGCCCTAACAGCTAGCTTTCCGGCCTTTTAAAAATATGTCCAGAGAAAGAGACCACGCCACCTATCTAGGCAATTGGTTCCATTGCTGAACTATGCTCACTGTCAGACATAACTTCTAATGTTCAATCAAAACCTACTCTCATGTAACTTAAAAGCATTTAACTTGAGTCTACCCTCTGGGGCAGCAGGTAACAAACATTCTCCTCCTCTCTTGCAGTATTTAAAGAAGGTAATCATGTCAATCCATAGTCTTCATCAAGGTGAACATATACAGTTTATTCAAACTTTCCTCATATTTTTTGTTCTCCATATTTTATTATCCTTGTTGCACTTCTCTAAACATGTTCCTACTTATATATCCTTCTTAGAGCAAGGTGCCTACAAATGAACACAGTACTCCAGATGGGATGTAACCAGCACAAAAGAGTGAGACTATTTCAAATTGTTGATGTTTAGGTAAGAAACGGACACATCCATAAATCTCTCTCCCAGTTCCTTCCTCTGCTTTGTGACTCAGCAAACAACATTTGAAGCTACAAGGCCATTAAATGCTAATCAAGGTGGTCAATTCTGACATTCACACTTGCCTGAAGATATATAAATCTTAGGCATGAGAAAAAAGTTATGAAAATGATTCGTTTCGTAAGAAATTCGTAAGAAATGCTACTTTCGAGTATTTCCGCACCTGGAACGCCAACCAGGAAGTGGACTTTCTTTTTCAAACTTCGGGGGCCAGGATTTTCTTAAGTGTCGTCATTAGGTCGTAAGGGGGGGGGGGCACCCTCCTTCTCTCTCACCACCCTCCCGCCTCCCTTGCCAATAAGTATTATGGCAAGGCAAGCCCTAAACTCGCTCCTTCTTTCGGCTGGAAGGAAGCCTGGAAAAAATGTAAACAGAGAGGATTACTCAGAAGTAAATCTGCAAAGCAGGGCACTTTGGATGAAGGGCCCTCCTTTGTGGATTTACTTCTGAGTAAACCTCTCTGTTTACATTTTTTCCAGGCTTCCCTGTCTCTCCTGCCCTGCCAGGAACTAAGAGTATTGGGGTGAGAAACCAACCTAATGTATAATAGAATGAATGCTACTGTAAGTGCCTAATATTATAAGTAATCCAACTGGTCATACCTACATTCCATGCACATGCAATAATACAGCAGTAATAACAATAACAAGAGGTAAAATTCAAACCGAAGTATTCTGACTGGTCTCTCCTCATGCGGTGCAAACGGGCTCTTCTCTTATTAGCCCAGGGAAAAGCCAGCGTTTGCTGCTTGGGAGCACACACATACATATTCTTGGGAGGGGATTTGCTGCAGACCCGGGCTCATAGAGAAGATTCTGCAGCAAATCCCCCCTCCCAAGAATATGTATGTGTGTGCTCCCAAGCAGAAAAAGCTGGCTTTTCCCGGGCTAATTTCCAGGGCTCACAGAGAAGAGCCCGTTTGCACCGCATGAGGCAGGGACCAGTCAGAATACTTCGGTTTGAATTTTACCTCTTCTTATACCCATTGTTATTACTGCTGTATTATTGCATGTGCATAGAATGTAGGTATATGACTAGCCTGGGCAAACTTGGGCCCTCGCTCCCTCGGGATCGGGGTGAGAGAGAGCCAGCGAGGAGCCAGGGGGGGGCTCCTCCTCCTTTTCTTTTGCTGCTTCCAAGAATAGAATACCCCCTCCCTCCCTCCTTCCCTCCCTCCTTCCTATTTGGAGAGTCCCATCTAGAATTCAGTGTGATTTATTCAAGTTTTGGCCTACAACTCCCAGAAATCCCAGCCAATTTACCAGCTGTTAGGATTTCTGGGAGTTGTAGGCCAAAACCATCTGGAATGCGCATGCGCTGGCATACGAACTACTAACGAATTTCGTTAGTAATTAAGTTACATTTTAGAAATTTTTGGAAAATTTTTTGTAAGTCTTCCTATTACTAATCAAAAAAAATCCCGCCCCCCCCAATTAGATTTTCGATTTGCTATTTTTGGGTTCTAAACCATGCCTAATAAATCTCATTTGCCTAGTTTCCAACAGACCTCACAAACCTCTAAGAATGCCTGCCATAGATGTGGGTGAAATTCCAGGAGATAATGCTTCTGAAACATTGTCATACAGCCCGGAAAACTCATAGCAACCCAGCAAACATCTCTCTATGAGCACTCAGCAATCAATCAGCTTAGACTCAGTTTTTTTCAGTTCTAGAACAGGAACAGCTTTTCTCCTTTATTTACATTTTGTACAATAACTCACAAGCAGTCCAGTGTGTGTCAAAATAGCAGTCACGTCATGACGATTCTCAAACTTGTGTTCTCACTTGCCACTTATCAGTTAGGGCAACCCACAGGAAAGTTACATCAAACTTTTAACTGGAAATTGACTGTTCTGTCCATCTTCATCCTCTACTATATTAACCCTTTAACTACTGGTTTATCTGCTGCTCAATTTAACCATATTCTTCACATAAACACACAAGTCTTCAGAACAAGAGCTGGGTTCCATGACTCTACAAGTCTCCTTGCTCATCTTTTGACCCATTCCTCCTTCTATTGGAAATAATGGGTGGAAGCATTAACAAATGTGGCCTCTAACTGCACTGACTGGATAGCATTATAAGAACCTTGTCCTCTTCAGATTACACTAGGCCCCAAATCCAATTATTTCAGTCTAAAATACCAAATATTCTGACATTCGTTAAATATATAAGTGATTTAATTTTAGTGTGATTTAAATTAAAGATAGCATACTATGATTAGTGGGAAACATGTGACTATTAACACATTGGCCCGAATTCTACTCTAGTGTAGATCCATTCAATTGATTGTATGAGGGGCTGCTGATAAGTCTTTAGCTTTACCCAAAATAAAAATGAGATAGAAAGATGAAACTTTACATTTATTCCCCATACTTTCCACCGACATCAACACACTTCTTACATCAATATTCCAACTTCTGTATGCCTTGCAAAAAGAAGGATTTCAGTTGTCATCCATAGAAGCCATGGCATCAGAAATGGTGTGAAATTTGGTACCCTTGAGGTGTTTCTTCAGGTTTGGAAACAGATGATAGTCAGAAGGAGTTAGAGCCAGTGAATATGGTGGGTAGTCAACCATCTGGAAACCTAGCTCCACCAGTTTTGCCATAGTCACTTGTGCAGCGTGAGTGGAGGTGTTATCTTGCAGGAACTATTTATTTACATCATTTATATTATGCCCTTCTCACCCCGCAGGGGACTCAAGATTCCTTTGGACAGCTTGCTGTGCCTTTTGGCCTTCAGAGTTGCCTTCAATTGGTCCAAAAGTTCAGTGTAATACCTTGCATTAATGGTGGAACCATTTTGAAGGTAGTCCACTAGCAGCATGCCCTCTTTATCCCAGAACACAGACGCCATCATCTTCGTGGCTGATTTTTGCATCCTGAACTTCTTTGGACAAGAAGAAACACTGTGCCTCCACTCTTTTGACTGCTCCTTGGTTTGATGGTCATACAAATAAATCCCGATCTCATCTATAGAGACCAGTGGATCCAGGAAGCTCTTATCAGTCTGGAAACGGTGACAAATGGACAGGGAAGTTTTCACTCACATGCTTTTCTGGTCTGGGGACCCACATTGCAGACAGCTTCTTCATGTTCCAATGTTCATGGATAATGACACAAACACATTGAGGATAAATCCCCATGATGTCTGCTATTCCTTTAGCTGAAATTCACTGATTCTCCAGTATGAGGTTGTGCACAGCATCGACAATCTCTGGAACAACCACTCTTGGTCGTCCAGGACATTCCTCATCATTGATGCTGAAGTGGCCCATTTTTAATTTGGCAACCCAATTCTTAACTGTAGAATATGAAGGGCATCAATCCCCCAATGTCTGCGACATATCACCATGAATATCCTGCGCAGACTTTCCTTGCAGAAACAAGAATTTTATCACTCCTCTGCTCTCATTTGCTGTGAGTATTGCCTTAGACTCCGCCATTTTGTTTTCTCGCGTGCCTAGGTCACTGTTGCCCTAAACACAAAACTTTGAAAACATATATGTTTCATGTGATGTAATATTCGTTACCATAGAAACAAAAAAAAGAACACAAAGCCAAAGACTTATCAGCAGCCCCTTGTATCCACTTGAATGCTGAACAGATATTGATACCTTACACATGTGATCTAATCTGATGGCCAGACTTTTTTGAACTTGGGTAGAAGACCACCTCTGAATACCAGGTTCTGTGGGCACTATTTCAGAAGAAGAACTTTACAAAACTACCCCTCTAATTTTTTCTTGTCTAATAAGACCCTATAAAATTCATGGGGTTATCAAAAGTAAAAAAGCAACTTGAAAGCGTGCATGAGTGCACATATGCACACATGTTGATTCACCATTCAACAATTAATTTAATGAGTCTACTATATCTAGGAAAAACAAATTGGAGTAAGGCCATTTTCACAAAAAAGTGAAAGACAGGCATAGAACACAAATTAGGGTGTAAAGTCTCCAGAAAATGACATGACTAATCTTTTCATTTCTTCTCTGGACTGGGATAATTTTGTTCATCGCTGGAAATAAAATGACTTCAGATGTCTTATGTGATTCATGACATATCTTATTATGATGAGAATCTAGCTAACCCAGATTCTTTTAATAAAGAGTAATGAAAAGTAATTTCTGTTTTAAGAGAACTTTCACACTTGATCACAGAAACCATCCAATATCTAAAAGCCTCAAGTTCCTATTCCTGCCCAATCTTACTGCAGGATAGAACTAAAGGAGGGAATCATTTTTTCCTTACATTTTCATAGCCTAATGAGGTAAATTTTCAACCAACTGCATACATTTTTGTTTCTTTTCCATAAAACTAAGATGTGCTTATGCAAAACCTCTGCAGGCACTCTCTTCATGGGTGCAAAGGATACAAACCACATTTTAAATTCCTGAGTGCAAACAGATGTTCATATTTCCAAGTGTGTATGTGGAGGTGAACATTGCTTGTCTAATTTACATCTTCAATTACTCCCATTGAATACAGAATGGGAAGCTGTGTACACAAATAGTTTGCAACCCCCCTGTTCTGCATGAAATATGCATTAACAAAATGAGAAAAACCTGGATGAAAATATTAGAGAACTGTGCTCTTTCATTTGCACCTAAAAGTGTACATGGCAGAAATAAATATGAGAATCTAGTTGAAAATGCAATAAAAATATCTGCATTCTAAATCAAAGAATTTCTGCATAAATTGGCAGTAGACACATTAGCTCATTTCTCTGTTTACTGGAAAACTGTGGACATCATCATCTTCTGTCTTGGGGAATTTGTAAACTTTTAAACATTGGAATGACCTACACATATTCCACACATACAAAGCATGAGCTTGCTTGCAATAGATAGCATTTTCATGATAAAAAATTATTCCAGAAGTCTGGGGAGATATCTGCTGGATACCATCAAACTACAGGGGAAAGTATATGACATCACCATCTCAGATCTCCAGCAAGATGTTTGCTCTCCAACCGGCAAAATCACCAGACAGCACCATGTTGTGAGTTAACTATGGGCAACTTTTATTATATGTAACCAATCAATCTCTGTGTGATCAGCCAATCCAATTTATAATTCAATTTAAACTTGAAAATGAATTTGAACTTGAATTTTTATTAATCAGATGAGGTGGTGGCCCCACATGAGCACGTCATCATCCGACAAGGGCAAGACACCATAATTCCTGGATGCAACCCACATGATGCTCTCATGGGAATTCACTAGGTAACGGGTAGAGGCTGTAGTGTTCTCCCCCTTCCTGTGGTGTATGTGCCTGCCGTATATTTGATGCCTATTTAAGACCCCCTCAACCCAATTTGTCCAAAGTGCCCAGTGTAGGGTAGGTGAACCCCCTGCCCAGAACATTGGGGGGGGGATTCCTACCCGGCCTCTAACTGCAACCCTTGACAAGTACATTGTAGTGGTGGCGGGTGGGTGGGCCAACTTCTTCAGGCCAAGTGAGTTGGGCCAGGCCCAACTCACCAAAGCCTCACCCACAACAAGTCCTGGTTGGAACTTTTTAACTCATTGTCTTCCAATCGCCAGAAGGCAGATTTCCCACCCCCATTTTTATTTACTTTGCTTCTAGACCCTCTCTCTCAGCCCGAAGGCGACTCGAGGCGGTGTACAAATGGCAAGAACTGCCCAAGACAAACCTATCAACAATTATCAACACAATTCCATCGTATACAAATTAGCACTTAACGTTAAAAACGCATGCTGAGGGTGGGAAAGGTGTTGCTCTCCAACAGGCAAAATCACCAGACAACACCATGTTGTGGGTTAACTATGGGCAACTTTTATTATATGTTACCAATCCATCTCTGTGTGATCATCTAATCCAATTTATAATTCAACATAAACTTGAACATGAATTTGAACTTGAATTTGTTATTAATCAGATGAGGCAGTGGCCCTACATGACCACGTCATCCTCCATGGTTGCTCCTGTGGTGACTCTTCAGGTTATGGGTATAACGCTCATTCCCCACTCATGAGGGTTTGTTTTACCACCACAGATTAGTGGGAAGTGTCCACTTAGTCACTATTACTCCCCAAAATTTTCAAAACAACCCAAACGCCTACATCTCAAATGCGGTTGGTGGGGACGAGAGATAGGGCCTTCTCGGTGGTGGCTCCCCGTCTATGGAACGCACTCCCTATTGATATTTGATCGGCTTCATCCCTCCTGGCATTCAGAAAAAAAAGTGAAATCCTGGTTATGGGACCAAGCGTTTGCACTTTAGCACGATACGGCACTTTGATTGGATTGAGATGGCAATCTGGTGGACAAGACCTAATGCTTATGGATGGAATACCTTTTAAACTGTTGTGAATGTACACAATGCATTTTATGTTAATTGTATTATTAATGTATTTTAATTCTAGCAGTATTTTAATGTATTTTATTCTTAACTGTTTGCTTTTATTATAGGTATACTATGTGGCATCGAATCGTTGCCACTCTGAGTCCCCCCTCGGGGATTGAGAAGAAGCGGGGTAGAAATGATGGAAATAAATAAATACCTGCCTGGAGATCACACAGAGACTGACTGTTACCCGCATCTGAAAGGTGAATGCCATCTGCTCAATAAAATTCATGCCTGGAGTGAGTGACTTCGGGGTATCTAATGAAATAACCAAGACCATCACTGAAAGCCTTCAGCATTGACCTGTTGACCCATCTTTGGGCCTCATCCAATTGCTTTACAGTGCTGCCGCCTGGCCATGTGTGATGCGGAATAATTGTAGACCAGACCAGTCTTGTGTGAGGCCATGCCTCCCTTATTATCAGAAAATCAATGAGCACTTTCTCGCTGAGTGCTTTTCCCTTCAGCAGTCCTAGGTCGTTGCCTCCCAGGTGAACTATTAGCATGTCAGGTGGGTTGGATCCATGCCCGATGGAAACAGAATGGCATCAGGCCTTTCCTACCGTAGACCTCTGCGGCTCATCCATTTTACTGCCACTTCCGCAGCTAGGCCTAGGTGCTGGCCAAAGGATATATTGCATGCATGTCGTTCAGCCCACAAATGAGAACCTGTCTCCTTTTTGCTGGCTGGACTGCGCTTGCAACAACAATTAACAGTCAGTACAGTGTAACAGGCCAGACATAAGTCTGATAAGTCCAAGACTTCCACCTCCCCATGGCCTTAATTTGGGCAGCATCCTATCTGATTGCTGCTGCAGTCAATGCCTCTCCTATTTGAAAGGAATGTGTCCCAAACCTCTGCCCCTTGATCCCCAAGACCTTCGCTGTAACTGTCCAAAATTGGTATTTAGTAGGCATGAGAAAAATGAAACGGAAATTAAAAGGATTCGTAAGAGATTCGTATGTAATGGGACTTTTGAGTTTTTACGTATCGCTGCCCCGAACCAGGAAGTAGTCTTCCGTTTCCGGTCCTTGAGGCCAACAATTTGCGTTATGATCGTTAGAAATTCTTAAGTATTAATTAATTAATTATTGTACTACTCACTTCTCCCTGTCTTCTCCCCTCATTTCCTTCCCGCCTTCATTCAGCTTCTTCTTTTCCCGCATTTCTATGGGGAACTGGAAGTGACGCTGCTGCTAGGTAGGCAATGCATTCTGGAAAGTGTAGTCCTCCAGGCCCCCCTCCTTCTCTTCCCCCGTTGCTCTGCCATGCCCCATCGCAGGGGCCAGCTTCAGCCCTCCAGGTATGTGTTTTGGACTTCAACTCCCACCATTCCTCACAGCCTCAGGCCTCTTCCTTTTCCTCTCAGCCTGGGCAAACTTGGGCCCTCGCTCCCTCAGGATCGGGGCTAGAGATAGGCGAGGGGGGTGAGCGAGGGCCTCCTCCTCCTCCTCTCTCGCCAACGGCAGGATGGCGAGAGAGGAGGAGAAAGGCCCCCGTGCCCCTCTCTGCCTCTCTCTAGCCTCGATCCATGCATCGGGGCTAGAGAGAGGCGAGGGGGGTGAGCGAGGGCCTCCTCCTCCTCTCTCGCCAATGACAGGCTGGTGAGAGAGGAGGAGAAAGGCCCAGCGCTGCTCTGCCTCTCTCCCAGCCCTGATCCATGCATCGGGGCTAGAGAGAGGCAGAGAGGGGCGGGCCTTTCTCCTCCTCTCTCGCCGGCCTGTCATTGGTGAGAGAGGAGGAGAAAGGACCCCGCGCGCCTCTCTGCCTCTCCAGCCCCGATCCATGCATCGGGGCTAGAGAGAGCAGAGAGGCGCGGGGGCCTTTCTCCTCCTCTCTCGCCGGCCTGTCATTGGCGAGAGGAGGAGAAAGGCCCCCGCGTGCCTCTCTGCCTCTCTCCAGCCCGATCCATGCATCGGGCTAGAGAGAGGCAGAGAGGGGCGTGGGGCCTTTCTCCTCCTCTCTCGCAGGCCTGTCATTGGCAAGAGAGGAGGAGGAGGCCCCCGTGCCTCTCTCTAGCCTCGATCCATGCATCGGGGCTAGAGAGAGGCGAGGGGTGAGCGAGGGCCTCCTCCTCCTCTCGCCAATGACAGGCTGGCGAGAGAGGAGGAGAAAGGCCCCCGCGCCCTCTCTGCCTCTCTCTAACCTCGATCCATGCAACGGGGCTAGAGAGAGGCGAGGGGGTGAGCGAGGCGCGCCGGCGAGCGCGGGGGAAGAGGGGCGAAGGAGGAGGCAATCAGCTGATTGCCTCCTCCTTCGCCCTCCTCTTTCCCCCCGCCCTCCCTCGGATCCCAGTTTGGCCCAATTCTGTCATTGGTGGAGTTCAGAATGCTCTTTGATTGAAGGTGAACTATAAATCCCAGCAACTACAACTCCCAATTGTCAAGGTCTATTTTCCCCAAACTCCATCTGCGTTCACATTTGGGCATATTGAGTATTCATGCCAAGTTTGGTCCTGATCCAGGATTGCTTGGGTTCAGAGTTATCTCCCCTAAATCACTGTCAATTCCTCCCAAACCCCTCCAGTATTTTCTGTGGGTCATGGGGGTTCTGTGTGCCAAGTTTGGTCCAGGTCTGTCATTCATGGGGTCTGAGCTGTGGAAGTCAGAGCTGAATTCGTCGAAGGTACTGCAAATCCCATCATCCGTTGTCCATCCTCCCCAAACATATTGTTTTGTGATTAATCCCTATGCTTTAACTTTTGTCAATTTGTAACAATGAAAATACATCCTGCATATTAGATATTTGCATTAGAATTCATAAGAGTAACAAAATTATGAAGTAGCAACGAAAATATGGATGGGGGTCACCACAACATGAGGAACCACTGCATTAATACATATCTCTCTCGGCATTACTTCATGAACGAAGATTCAGGAAGGACTCATCCCACGCTTTTTACAAGCGCTGATGACTAAAGAGGCCAATCTGAGATAGGCAAGTTCGGTTGCAGAAAGCACAGCAGAAAGTCTATATATTATACATATATCTTTCTGTTTAATTGCTATTAGGGAAATAAAACGTGAACAAAGGAAGGAAGGAGACAAAGGAAGAAGTAGAGAAGGGGGGAAGGAAGGAAGGAAAGAGAAAAGAAGGGATGGGGAACCAAAGAGCAAAGGAAGGAATGAAAGGAGAGGGTAGAGAAGGAAGAAAGGAGGGAAAGGGGAAATAATAAGGGGAGAGAATCGTACTTCACTTTCTGGTTGTCCTGAGAGCAAGTAGCTACTACCTCTTATATTTATGTTATACATGTACAGCTCCACTTAATTGCACTGCAGAGGTGAAGGGAATGTCCCCCTTGATTTTTAACTGTTTCCCTGCTTTTCAGACTTTAGAACCAATTTAGAATTTCGTTAATACTTACGTTACATTTTAGAACTTTTTGCAAAATTTTTTGTAAGTCTTTCTTTTACTAATCAACCCCCCCCCCATTTGATTTTAGAATCGCGATTTTAGGATTCTAAACCATGCCTGGTATTTAGTAAGAGGAGAGCCATTCCCATGTGTGAAGAGGGGACCAGGTTTGTTCCCTCTGAGACCCATGTATGTAGTCATGGCTCTTACTGGGCACAGCTCTTCATTACCACACACCAAGAGTTTCAGCACATTTCCCATGGCCCTCTGGTCAGTCTTTGACTTTCTTATAACAATTTGCAATGGTGTTGGGGTCTAATTGATGTCTAACCACCGGAGTGCTCTACCAGATTTGCCGGCCTTCAATCCCACCACCAATTCACTAACCCTTAGTGCTCCAAAAAAGGCCATGAGGGCAGCTGCATGTAAAAGTGCCACCTTGTAAGGCAGGGGTAGGGAACCTATGGTTCAGGAGCCAGATGTGGCTCTTTTCATGATTGCATCTGGCTCTCCAGAGCAGCCCGGGCCTCGGTTTCCCAGCATGCAACAGGGAGGAGTGACGCAAATGCTCTGCGACTGCCGCTTCTGCACAGCGATCGCTGCCTCTTCCTCACCCCTCGCTGCTTTCGGGGCTCTGTGCCCTCTTCACCAGGGATGGCAGAGCCCAGTGGTGGTCCCTCATCCTCGTTTTCCTCTTCATCCTCCGCCACGGGCCTTGGGGGAGGCGGACCTGGCCCGGGGGCCTTGCTGCCCCCGGGGGATGCCCAGCTCATCGCCCTCATCATCGGGCAGCTCAAGAGCTGCTGCCTCTTTGATGCCTTCCGGAGGGACTGCCTCGCTAGCATCGACACCAAGATCCACCGTGGCCCTCCGCCCTCCTCCCCCTTCCTTCCTTTCTCTTCCTTTCATTTTCCCTCTCTTTCTCTTTCATTCTTTTTCATCCCTCTCTCCCTACCTTCTTTCCTCCATTCTCCCTCTTTGTTACTTCCTTCCTCGTTCCATTCTTTCCTTCTTTCCTTCCTTTTTCCTCTCTCTCTCCGCTACCTTCTTTCCTCCACTCTCCCTCTTTCTTCCTTCCTTCCTTCCTCCTCCTTCTTTTCTTTCTCCCCTTCACCCTTTCCTTCTCTCCTTCCTTTTCCCTCCCTCTCCCCGTCATTCTTTTCTCCATTCTCCCTCTTCCTTCCTTCCTTTCTCTCCTTCACCTTTTCCTTCTCTCCTTCCTTTTCCCTCCCTATTCCCTTCCTTTTTCCTCCATTCTGTCTCTTCCTTCCTTCCTCTTCCTTCCTTCCTTCCTTCCTCTTCCATTCTTTTTCCCCAAGTCTTCCTTTCCTTCTCCTTCCTTTCTTTTCACTTCCTTCTCTCTCCTTTGTTGTTTTCTTCTTTTCCCGTCATTTTACTTTTTCCTCACTCCCTTTCCTTTCTTTTTCCCACCCTTTCCTTTCCTCCCCATTTCCTTCTTTCCTTTCCCCTCCTTGTCTCTCTCCTGCTTTTTGTTTCTTCCTTTTCCATAGTTGGTGCTTCTTTTCTTTCTTACTCTCCCCTCTCCTTTATTTCTTTCTTTCCTTCCCCCTTCCTTTCATCTTCTCTTCCTTCCCAGAGTCCTGAGCATGCCGTTTGCAGAGCCAGGTCTGAAGTGTCCCGTCATTCTGCTGGGGGAATCTTTTTCTCATAGTATGTACGTATATACTCACATTGAGTTGAATTCAGTCTTAAAATCAGTCTTAAAATACGTTTTATATATATATTATATGGCTCTCACTGAAATACATTTCCAAATATTTTGCTTTCATGGCTCTCTGAGTCAAAAAGGTTCCCGACCCCTGGTCTGGGGCAACAAAGGTATTAAAAGCCCCCTATTTTGTAACTACTGGAGCAGCTATTGACTGTAAGACGAAAGCATCTTGCTGAGAAGAAACCAAACTCCTACAAATGCTTTGTTGAACCTTTTTCACCTCAACCCTTGCCCAAAAGCAAAGTGTGTGTGTGTGTGGGGGGGGGGGGAAACCAGGCCTGCACCCTACTTGAAAGGCACAACGCCTGTGAACAAAGTATAACAGCACAAACACAAGCGAGGGGTGCATCCCTTTACCTTATAGCCAAAACAAAAGGCGACATCTAAGAAGGGCCTACAGCCCCTTTCCAAACACAAGGATCTAGAGCAGGGCAGTGACACATCTTTCTCCTTCAACTTCTTCAGGCCAAGTGAGTTGGACTAGGCTCAACTCACCTAAGCCCCACCCACAACAAGTCCTGGCTGGGACTTTTTAACTCTTTGTCTTCCATTCACAAAAAGGGGGCAAAGTGCTCCCCCACCCCCATGCTGAGGGTGGGAAAGGTGTTTTTTTTTCCTCCTGCTGCCAGGTTATCTCTGAGAATCATGACTGTGGAAGCACATTCCAAACTAAAACGTACAACCAAAGCAACAGAATGGGGGCAGAGAGCGCTTTTGCACAGTTAAAGCTTGTGCACCTTCTCTATGGTGGCCCCTCGGCTGTGGAATTCTCTCCCAAGGGATGTTAGATCTGCCCCCTTCCTGTTGTCCTTCAGGAGGCGGGTGAAGACTTGGATGTGGAACAAAGCTTTCCTAGAACAGGCTGAAATTGTTTATTGTTGAAATGAGTGACCATGTTTACCGACTGAGTGAATTTGTTTTAAATGGCAATATGATTAGTATGTATGTATTTTGGAATTTTAGGTTCTCAAAATGTTGCTGTAACATGTTTTAAATTTGTATGGCATTGAATTTTGCTTTAAGTCAGTCTGAGTCCCTCTATGGAGATGAGAAGGTGGAGGTACGAAATTTTTAAATAAATAAATAAATACCAGAATTGAAATAGCATGCTTTGTCCTCTTGTCATTAGTGTATAAGATGCATTAACTCTAGATTCAGTTCAGGATGAAACACAGAGATGTACCTTATATGAAGTCAGACCATTTCCCACCAACCTTTGGATAGAAGACTGTGTTCATTTCTGAGTACCTAATTTTAAGAAGGACATAGATAAGTCATGTTGAGGAGGGAACATGGTTGGTTTCTGTTACTCCATGAATGAAGAAAAGGAGCTATGGATTTAATCTTCAGAAAAAAAGGTCTCACCTAAACATTACGTTTTGGGGGGGAGGGGGATCCTGATGGTTTGAGCCTTTTGAGAGCAGAATATCCTGTCTCAGAGTATGATGGAAACTCCTCTGAAAGTTTTTAAGCGAAATTGGATGTCTTTGCTTGCAATTTTCTGCATGGCAAGGGACTGGACTGGATGTCCTTTGTAGTATCTCCCAACTCTATGATTCTTTGTAACTATTCAGGTTTACATGCAGTGTTTCCAGAGGTGGCCCCAGCGATTCCGCGATGTAAGCGGCCGCGTAGAGTGCCACCGGCTAGGCGGGGCGTCACCAGCTGGGAGGGGCGCCGCGGCACCACCTCGCTTCCGCGCCCCCGCCCTGCTGCCGCCGGTGCCACCGCACAGCCATTTCTGCGCATGCCCAGCGCCTGTAGTTTCTTCTGGGCATGCGTGAATGTCTGCGCATGGGCACTGAGTCCCGAGCGCCTGCGGCTTTGGGAGCCAGTGCGCAGGTGCGCTCGGGCGCAGTGCGCATGTGCGGACGTTCGCGCATGCGCAGAAACGTAGTGCTTCGAGGCTGCAGCACGCCTCCCGAAGCACAGTCATTTCTGCGCATGCCCAGAAGCAACTACAGTCCGTGCTTCGGGAGGTGTGTGCGAAGGCGGCGGCGGAAGTGGCGGCGGTGGAAGCGGCGGCAGCATGATGCGGCGGCCAGGGGGGGGGGCAAAATTTACTTCGCGTACTCCCCCGGAAAAGGTCAGGCCGGCCCTGAGTGTTTCCCACTACTGCTTTTGACAAGAAATAATAAGAATAACCTTGAGATGTTAAGACTGGAACCAGTGACCTTTTGCATGTGTTCTGCAAGGGACCTATCAAGTATCAACCTCCCCATAGGAAAATTATTGGTTTATGTAAGAATTTGGAGTGTTATTAGTTCAGCATCAAAGAAGATATTGAAGCCTATTTGTGGATGTATGATAAACAAACCCCAATCCCACTCTCCCACCCCTGTTTTGGGATGCAAATCAAATTTAGAAGCTGTTCTTCTATTTGTATATGAGAAAAGAGCAGCATATTGCATCTTACTTGTGTTGCAAAGTTGCCATTCACTTCTATAGTTGCTAGGTCTCCGTTTACATTTCACAGTGGTTTACATTATTGGCCATTAGATTGACAAAGTGTATTTTGCTCAATAGGAACCATGTATATTTATTGTTGTTACTCAAAAGGATGCACAATTCAAACGAATTTTAATTCCACACAGGTCTTAGTCTTCACAGAAAGAGGATTAGCGAATGGATTAATAAACAGCATGTGAATCTGTGGTGTAATGCCACTGAATTCAATGAAGATACTCTAGGGGGAAATTCAGTCCCATTAATTTTTTGATGTTTGCATTTCTCAGACTACAAAGGCATTGTTATGCAGCCAAAGGTTCCGAGATTAAAGAATGTTTTCATTGATACTCTAAATAAACAGGTAAAACTAAGTAGGCATGGCCTCCATACACACTGCAACATTTAAAAAGAGCAGCTATTTGAATCCAAAATCAACAGTTTAGAGGTTTCTTTCATTAGTATATTCATATGTTCAAAGAAGCTGTCAATGTGTCTGAAAGCACAAATATTTTGATCTCTGACAAACAGTTATTTCGTGCTTCCTCACAAACCCTGTTTGGGAAAACAATAATTTAGTTATATAAAATGTGTATTTCTTTTCCCCCCTCTAAAATTGAGTTAGTATTTATTTATTTTATTTCGGGATTTTACCCCGCTTTTCTCAACCCCCAAGGGGGGACTCAGAGCGGCTTACAGTACGGCACAATTCGATGCCCACATAATAACAATATAAAACCCCAAAACCCTTCAACAATTAAAATACATTAAAAATACATTAAAATACAACTACATTAGCACCATACACATTCACTCTGGATTAAAACAATGTTCAGTCCATAAAAACATTGGCCATAATCACCCACTTTCATTAAAAACCAATCTAAAATGCTGCCTTGTGCTGGTGTACAAATGCCTGGTCCCACAGCCAGGATTTTACTTTTTTCCTGAAGGCCAGGAGGCATGTGGTGGATCGTACATCAATAGGAAGCGCATTCCACAGGCGGGGAGCCACCACCGAGAAGGCCCTATCCCTCATCCCCACCAGCCTCATCTGAGACGTAGGCGAGAGTGAGAGCAGGGCCTCCCCGGATGATCTTAGATTACGAGGTGGGACATAGCGGCTGATGCGTTCAGACAAGTAAGCTGGGCCAGAACCGTATAGAGCTTTAAAGGTCAAAACCAGCACTTTGAATTGAGCCCGGAATTGGACAGGCAGCCAGTGGAGCTGACACAACAGGGGGTGGTATGCTCCCTGTATGTAGCTCCCGTTAGAAATCTGGCTGCCGCCCGCTGGACTAATTGCAATTTCCAAACTGTCTTCAAAGGCAGCCCCACATAGAGTGCGTTGCAGTAATCTATTCGGGATGTGACCAGAGCGTGGACGACCGTAGCCAGATCAGACTTCCCAAGGTACGGGCGCAGCTGGCGCACGAGTCTTAACTGTGCAAAAGCTCCCCCGGCCACCGCTGAGACCTGGGGTTCCAGGCTCAGTGATGAATCCAGGATCACTCCCAAGCTGCGAACCTGCGAACCTAGTACCCAATAATTTGGTATGCATGCATGTGGGTACACAAAATTAGTGATAGGTAGACATAATAGGAGATTGGGATTGGCGAGAAAATTTGATTTATATGACGTTTAATTACTGGTATATGCCTCATCTTTGTTCAGAATAGCCACAAATGTATTAGTTGAGGAGAACAATGGGTCAGTCTTCAGTACCAGAGTGTCTTTCTTCAATTATATGTGATGTTTAAATGTTCTTCTTCTTAAAACCAACGAACAAAAACAAAAATAGGAATCTTGCTAATTTGCTTTCATCATCTGTATCAGTAGTTTTCAACCTATGAGTCCAGTCCACAGGCCTTCAACTCCCAGAAACCATAACAGCTTGTAAACTGGCTGGGATTTCTGGAAGTTGTAAGCAAAAATACCTGGAGACCCACAGGTTGAGAAGCACTGATCTATTTTATGAGTACTTTTAGGATTGGGAAAGTGTGAAACTAAAAATTCACTTAAGGCAAATATATCTCCCTCTACGATCCACCTCGGAGTTTAAGATCTTCTGGAAAAGCACTGTTCTTGGTCCCACCTCCTGCCTAAGCATGATTGGTGGGGACTAGAGACAGGGCCTACTCAGTGGTGGTCCCCTGGCTATGGAACTCTGTACCCAGTGAAATCAGAGCAGCCCTCTCCCTCCTGACCTTCAGGATGAATGTAAAAACCTGTTTATGGGACCAAGCTTTTGGCTAAAAAAATTAGTGCAATATGAGTATATGGAATTGTGAAATGACTCATGGAATGCCTTTGGATTGGACTCTGGATGATGTGATCTTAATAATTGTTTTTATATTGCTGCTGATTTTTGGTTTTAACATATATGTCTACTTTTTACTTTATGTATGTGCATGGCATCAAATTGCTGCCTTATTGTAAGGCTGCTTTGAGTCTCCCTTTTGGGGTGAGAGGGCGGGATATAAATATAGTAAATAAATAAATACACCGGGAATGTGGTGTGCACCGGGAATGTGGTGCAGCTGGCTGGGAGTCAGCTGCATAAGATCTCTACTGACCAGAAGGTCATGAGTTCGAGGCCTGCCCAGGTCAGGGTGAACTCTCGACTAATTGTGTAGCTCGTTGTCTGTCTATATATGTTGCATGTCTATGGCATTGAATGTTTGCCTGTATATGTGCATTGTGATCTGCCCTAAGTCCCCTGCGGGGTGAGAAGGGCAGAATATAAATGATGTAAATAAATAAATAATAAATAAATAAATTTGTCCCTGCAGTCTTTCAGAATTGCCTGGGGAAGGGGGAGAAAAAAATGAAATGAGAATAAAGAAAATGAGTTTTCCTAAAGTCTGGCATGTTTATACATGTTTGTGGACTAGTTTACACTAGAATTCTTTATGAGCTGTTAGATTATGAAACTTTACTTATACCTAGCTACATAACAGATGCACATTGGAAACTAGCAAGAGTGTCTTGCACCGGGAATGTGGCGCAGTGTAGCACAGCAGTTCTCGTTTGTGCCTGGAGGGCAGGGGTCAGGACCTGGGGTCCCATTAGCATTAGAACCAGCAGTGCCAGAGCATGATTCAGAGGATGAGCTAGATGACTGGGGCGAAGGGCAGCTTTCCCCTGATGGGCCTCTTTCGCCCACAGAGAGCTTGGCATGGGAAGAAATGTTGTTTGGCCCTAGCGAAGACATAGATAACCAGGTGCAGATGGACAGTGATTCTGGCAGCTATGAACATCCGGGAGGAAGGAATTCTCAGGAGCCTCCAGGGGAAAACATGGAAGAAAGCGCATGGGAAATGGCTAGGGAGGAGAGCTCTCAGGGAGATAGAAACACAGCTGCGGAGAGACAAGGTCGAACCTTTGATAGGAGACGGAACATCGAGTCTAGCAGAAGGGAATGGTCTAAGAGCATAGACCGGCCGAGGTCCGTGAGCAGCGATTGGAGCCGAAGAAGCCTAGAGCGTCGGGGACCTCGGCCGAGGGATTAAGTATAGGATCCGTGGGAACGAATCCTCAGTGCTCCGGCCACGTCTCATCTGAATAGGCGTGAAGCGGAGTGGGACCACGAAGCTAAGCTAGCCAGTGGTCATCAAGCCTTGCCTTGCCTTGCCTTGCCTTGTTCCTGATCCGCCTGGTTGTGCGGAGCCTTGCCCTGTTTCCTGATCCGCATGGTTTTGAGGAGCCTTGCTAAGCTTTGAGCCTATTAGCCACGTTACCTTGGACATTGTTACTTCAAGCCTTTTGGATTGCTTTTATATTCTATTGGACATTATCTTTTGAACTGTTTTTATATTCAATAAAGTAGTTAGCCTTCAGTCCGTCTCTGTGTGTGTGATTAAGGGGCCGGTCAAGTCCGTGCATCGTGACACGCAGCTGGCTAAGTATCAGCTACATAAGATCTCTCTAACCAATAGGTCATGAGTTTGAGGCCTGCCCGGGTCAAGGTGGGTGCTCGACCTTAAGTGTAACCTGCTGTCAATCTTTGCAGCCTGAAAGGCAGTTGCATCTGTCAAGTAGGAGATAAAGGTACCACATTAAGTGGGGAGGCAAATTTTCACTGAATTATGAGGCCATTAAAAGAACTCCAGGAAACGCTAAGGAATGCTTAAAGAACAACAAAGGACGCTGAGAGATGAGGAGTGCATCAGCTCCCCCTGGTAGCCAGAGTTTGCCTCTATTTGTTTATATGTGTGTACTGTGTACTGTATGTACTGTTTATAGTGTGTACTGTGTATGTGAAAAACGGCAGGCATTGTCTGCTAAGTATGTGTACCTGTAATCCGCTCTGAATCCCCTTTGGGGTGAGAAGAGCGGAATATAAATAAAGTAAATAAATAAATATCTGAAAGATGATTTTGATTTTAACTGGGGGTTTTATCTGGTTTTATTGCATTTTATGTGGTTATCTGTTTTTAACTCTGTAAACCGCTCTGGGCTCCAGAGAGAGCGGTATATTAAGTTGAATGAATAAATAAATAAATAAAAGTCATTGGTGCTTAATCTGCATCAAGACTGATGCAATAGACATTTTGGCTGATTTACATTGGTCTTGCTGTGCATCAGACACCAATGTGCATTTAGCACTTTTCCGATTCTGCTATACAATAATGTAACTGCAGCCTTCTATTGGATGTGGGTAATGGGTATTTCACAACAGCACAGTTTTAATCTCCAAATGTGTGAGTCCCCTTATGAAGTTATGTGTCCTAAACAAAATTCCAGCCATTACATGTCATCTATCAAGTGGTTTAAAAGTTAATGCTGTTCATTATGGAGTTGTGCTCCACTTACAATGCAGAAATTTCCCTGCTAATGCAATTTCTGCACCTTATTTTTAGTGGACGTTACTTCACATGTAATGGTGCACCATGTAGTCATGCTGGCCACATGACCTTGGAGGTGTCTACAGACAACGCCGGCTCTTCGGCTTAGAAATGGAGATGAGCACCAACCCTCAGAGTCAGACACAACTGGACTTAATGTCAGGGGACAACCTTTACCTTTACTACTTCACTTGTTAAAGTAGTAAGGTATTCACCATTAAAGACAAGGAGTAAGATACTAAAGAAAAAGGAAGAAACACTATGGAGCTGTTATCTAAATGACAAGGTATGCTAAATTCTTTCTGCAAAGCCCCAAACTCCTAGCACTTGAAATGTTATTTTCTTGAGAAGACAGTTCTGAAAAGGCAATTAGTGTTAGATGAATCCAACCTGTCTTCATAAAGGTTGAAGGAGGGAGCAAGGTATAGCAAAAACTGGAAAAGTTAAGACTGACTGAAGTGAACCGTCTTTAACATCGGTGTGCAGCTCACCTGGAGATTTATGTGTGATAAAATATAAATTGAAAACAATGTATATGGGATTGTACTAGTTATTGTACTATGTAAGTGACAGATATAATCTATTTGCTTTTGATATGAATACCTCCAGATAAACCCTTAAATAAAATCAATGATTTTGTAATATAGCGTTAAAAGAGAGTGTGATGATACTACCTGTTAGCTGCAAGAGGTTGGTTCTCTCCTAAGTGCTTCATTGTCAGAGCATTGTGTGTGTCAGGCAACACCTTTCTGTATACTGGGCTACCACTCGAGGTCATTTTATAGTATCCAAAAGGAAAACAGAAATGCTGAGAAAAAGCTATCACAGTGATTGTATTGTTGAAGGCTTTCATGGCTGGAATCACTGGGTTGTTGTAGGCTTTTTGAGCTATATAGCCATGTTGTAGAAGTATTCTCTCCTGGTGTTTCACCTGCATCTATGGCAAGCCATCTCAGAGGATGCTTTATTTATTTATTTATTTATTTATTTATTTACTGTATTTATGCCCCGAAGGGGAACTCAGGACGGCTTACAATAAGCCCCATCAAGAGGCTATTGCACATGATGCAATAATAAAATCACAAAATAAAAACATATCAAAGTTAAAAACAATACATAATTAAAACCATACAAAGACATCAATTAAAACCGTAAACCAGTCTCATCGATCGTCTTGTCATTCCAGATTGTCCTTTTAACGTGCTGCCTTACATCTATCCAAACGCCTGGTCCCAGAACCATGCCTTTAGTTTCTTCCGGAAAACCAGGAGGGAGATAACCGATCTTACTTCTGTCGGGAGTGTGTTCCATAGGCGGAGAGTCACCGCCAAGAAAGCCCTGTCTCTCGTCCCCGTCAGGCACATTTGAGCTGTAGAAGGGAGTGAGAGCAGGGCCTCCCCGGATGATCTTAGATTTCGGAATGGGACATAGGGGTGGATGCGTTTGGACAAGTAAACTGGGTCAGAACCATTTAGAGCTTTAAAGGTCAAAACCTGTTGCGACCTGGACCTGACGGATCCCTCAGTAAACCACCACGCAGCAGCTGTGATTAAATGCTTTATTTAGAATAGGTAGAAAGGAGGAAAAAGATAGAAATATAGTCCACTGATGCTTCCAGCATCTGAGTATTGCAAGGCAATAGTTCAAGCGAAGTTTAAGATCCAATAAATGAAGAAATAGTCTTGAAACCCCAATGGGCTAAAAATCCGGGATAAGTCCTTGGCAAACAATGGCTTGGCTGAATACTTGAGTACGGTGACTTGGAGGCTCTAAGGCCTTGTCCTGGACTTGAGTTCCGTGGAGCTTGGCAATGAAAGCTGAACATTGACGTGAGATCCAGAGCGCCAACGGAACCCAGTTTAAATAGGTCCCGCATTGTTTTGACCTCTGAAGCGCTGACTGCGTCGTAACTCTTTCCCATGGACAACTGGTGGGTCTGACTTTCCCAGGCCCTTCGAGGAAGGCAAATATGCCGGCTCATTAACAGCCACACCTGGAGAAACAGGGGGAAGTGAGGTCTTGTCTTCCCAGCGCTTCTTATCAGCTTGGGAAGGAAAAGGGCTGCGCCTAGCCTTGACTGCTGGCTGACTCAGGGGCCTCTGCAGAGGTTTCTCTTTAGACTTGGTTAAGGACTGTGATTTAACATGGCTTCTGTCTTGCTTGACTATGGAATCAGGCTGAGGCATGACAAAACCAGCACTTTGAATTGGGCTCGGAGATGAAACGGCAGCCAATTGAGCTGACACAACAGGGGGGTGGTATGCTTCCTGTATGTCGCCCCAGTTAGTAATCTGGCTGCTTGGCATAGATGCAGGTGAAACATCAGGAGAGAATGCTTCTACAACATGGCCATATAGCCCAAAATGCCTACAACAAGCTATCACAGTGATTGTCCGGAAGTTCTGAAATCTGTATTCCAAGTAGTTCAAAACTAAAGCCTAATGTACTTCCTGGATTCATATAAAGCACTGCTTAAATTCATCATTTGGGCTTGGACTTAAAATTGTGGAGCTGAGATTTGTTTTTTGTAGTTTTAATTGTTAATTTATATGATTTTATATGATTGTTTTTTATCTTATTATGATGTGTTGTATGTGGGCACTTGCTGCCGCTCGTTCACCGCCTCGAGTTGCCTTCGGGCTGAGAGAGGCGGTATAGAAGCATAGCAAATAAATAAATAAATAAATAAATAAATAAATAGGACTTTCCCTGCTTTTCTCATTTGTTTCTCAGCTTTAAAACAACTACAACAATACATACATTGTTGCAGCATAAACAAATGACTCATAATATATGTTTTAATGCTCTTAATCTTGTTTAAATCTTTAATTGAAATGTTTTTTAATTGTATATTGGATGTATATTGAATTATACATCCAATATACAATTAAATAAACATTTAATTGTATATTGGATGTATAATTCAATGTGCTGTTGCAAATTATTGTCTATGCTGCAAGCCAACGTGAGCCCCCCTCGGGGTCGAGAAAGGCAGGATATAAATATAATAAAGTAATTAATTCATAGAAGCTGTTTTCTTTTTACTATTTTATTTTAGCTGCAAGCAGATGTGGAACCTGGATCCAATGAATTTATGATTGAACACAAGTGAAACTGTCATGGAGCAAAATCCAATGTCACAGTATGCTAACAATGAGATTTTCTTCTCCTTTCCCTGCAGTACACTATATGCTTTGATGGTCAATGAAGCCTTTGCATCTTTCTGTTCCTGGTACATTCCATTCCACAACTGCAGAAAGATGATTCCTACCTAAGTCTTTAATATAATTTGCATTTGAAGAAGCGGGTTTATATTCATGAAAACTCTTGCTAAAATAAACCATGTCTTGTCTTAAAGATGTCACTACATTCTTTTCTTTCTTCCCCCCCTTCCTCATTTCTGTGGTTCAGTGTCTCAGAGATAGAATGATTTATCCTTCCAAAGTTCTTAGCAATGTAATACTGTAGGTTCGGCCATAATAAACCAAAATCCAATATCTCATGAAACTAATGCAAACATCTCACCAAAATATATTTGTCGTTTCATTTTCAGTGGGTTTTTTTCAAGGAAATGTTTGTGAGTACACTAAAAAAATGAGACTACTTTATTTATTTATTTATTCAAAAAAAAAACCCTCCCTTCCCATACCTTCCAATATTATGGTCAAAGTCTAAGGTTTATTTATTTATTATTTATTTATTTATGTATTTATTTATTTATGACATTTATACCCTGCCTTTGAGTCCCCACCCCAGATGGGACTCAAGGTAGCTTACACCTAGGCAACTGTTTCATGCCTTCAAAAACAATGTACAATTAAAATAAACATTTAAATTTAAAATAGAATTATACAATATATTAAAACATTTAAAACATATAAAACCACATTATCCAAAGTCATAGTCTGGTTGTCACAAATTAAATTTCAAGTTAATTACCCTTATTAAAACTACTGCACATTCAATACTGGGTTAAAAAAATTTCAAGGAATTTACCTGCAGATTTGTGATTTTAAAGTACGAAGAATTCAAGAAAAACCCCAATTTAATATTCAGAAAAAAGAAAGACCAACTCCTGACCTATTTTTACCTTCCTCTAGGGAGACAAAAATAGCAACCTATTCATTATGGACATTGTATTCATTGAATGCCATCTTGTAATATAAATTGTCTCCTAATTATTATACTTTAAAGTGGAATTCATAGTCAGTATCAGTCATATAGTGTCTGGAAATTATTATCAGCTGGCAGATAACCTTTGAATTTTGTGTTATAATAGCTATCTTTGGTACTCTAATTTAAGTGTAATCCAGGGGATGAAAAACTAGTGACATTTTCTTCTTATTGGGCACTCTCTCCAAACTTTAATTATCCTGGGAACACTAATGAAATGGAGATAGCTAGAAGATGATGGGTATTAATACATCAGGAGGAAGGAGACCTTGTCACAAAACCAGATTCATTGGTTCAACCAAATCTAGTTTATTGCAATGTGTTCTATGTAGTACTGGCTTGAAAGGCAGCTCAAAAATTTCATTTGGTCTTGGCTACGGCAGCAAAAAAGCTCATAGGGCTAACTAAGCAATCAAACCATATTACAACAATACTGTGCATGCAATCCTACTGTTTTATGTGTAATGCATTTTATGTGAAATAGTCTATACGAAATATGTCAAACTAATTCTCACTGAAGGTCACATCAACCTGATGTGTGCTTTCAAAGAAACATTGAATCCATGAATGGAGAATTCGCGGATACAGAGGGCCAACTATAGTTTTTCTCACATAGTGGGCAGTGCTTTTTAGCTTTTATCGCACTTGGGTCCCCATAATTTATTGAATGACAACTCCCATCAGTTCTGATTATTCACCATGCACCCTGGGGATAATGGGAATTGCACCTCAGCAGCACTTCTGGCTTTGAATTTGGGAAAAGGTTAAAGGACATTTTAAAGTCAGACTATATATAGATTAGATATAGATATAGATATAGATATAGATATATATACACACTAGCTGAACCCGGCACGCGTTGCAGTGCCCTATTTAGGAGATGTGAGGGTGTTTGGGACTTCTGCATGAAAAACCCTCAGATTTGCTAACAACCTTAAGTGTAGAACATCATTTTGTTCTTAAATGTCTCTTAAATACATTAATTATTAATAGAATTGAAACAGAAAATAATTACAGCTTTGTCAGTATTAGCAGATGGCAGATTGACATGGACAATCAATCCATCCATAACAGAAAAAAAGCTACTTTTAATTTGATGTAAACTTGATTGCATAAATTGTCCTAGTTTGAATGTCTTTCAATTTCCTTGAAATCTGTCATGTTTCTCCTGAAGAAGATTGTAACACCGGGATCAACGTTAAATTACTTTAAATGTCCAAATTCACACTGATTCTAATTTAAAGCAAAAGGTGGAATCTATTCAGATCAGTGATGTACAGATGCCACCCAAATTATTCTAGACTTTTTCTTCTTTTTCTTCTTCTGATTTTTCTGAATCTAAGTTTTATTCAAACAATGGAGAAAAGAAATTGAGAGGCTTCATAGACTAGGAATATAATGCAAAGTGTATAAAAATAATATCAATAAAAAATCAGAGAAAGTTTATGTTCCAACTACACAAAATGAGGAAGGAGAACAAGAAATAGTATAAGCTGAAATCTAGGGCAAAATTATCACATGTGTAAACCAGACTGTTTAATCATAGGCAATCGAAATGCAAAAGTAGCAATCAAGTAAAACCAAAATTTGCAAGAAAAATTGGTGTAGGATCAGGAAATGAAGCAGGGGAGCTACTGATTGAATTTTGTTAGGCCAACAATCTATTCACTGCAAATCCATACTTAAGCAACCTAAAAAGTGACTATGTACATGGATATTAGGCATGAGAAAAAAGTTATGAAAATTAAATGATTCGGAAGGGATTCATAAGAAATGCTACTTTTGAGTATTTCCGCATCTGGAACGCCAACCAGGAAGTGGACTTTCTTTATAGAACTTCGGGGGCCAGGATTTTCTTAAGTATCGTAATTAGGTCGTAAGGGGGGGGCGCACCCTCCTTCTCTCTCACCACCCTCCCTCCTCCCTTGCCAATAAGTATTATGGCAAGGCAAGCCCTAAACTCGCTCCTTCTTTCGGCTGGAAACCTAGAAAAATATAAACAGAGAGGTTTACTCAGAAGTAAATCTGCAAAGGAAGTAAACAGAGAGGTTTACTCATGAGTAAATCCGAAAAGGAGGGCACTTTGGATGAAGTGCCCTCCTTTGTGGATTTACTCTTGAATAAACCTCTCTGTTTACATTTTTCCAGGCTTCCCTGCCCCTCCTGCCTGCCAGGATCTAAAGCATCAAAGAGTATTGGGGTAGTTGCACACAACACGTGAGAAACCAACCTAATGTATAATAGAATGAATGCTAACTTATAGAGTAAGTGCCTAATATTATAAGTAATCCAACTGGTCATATACCTACATTGCATGTGCATGCAATAATACAGCAGTAATAACAATGGGTATAAGAAGAGGTAAAATTCAAACCGAAGTATTCTGACTCTGGTCCCTCCTCAAGCGGTGCAAACTGCAAACGGCTCTTCTCTATGAGCCCAGGAGGCAACCTCTCCCGGGAAAAGCCAAAAGCCCGGGCAAAGCGTTTGCTGCCTGCGTGCACATACATATTCTTTGGGGGAGGATTTGCTGCAGAATCCCGGGCTCATAGAGAAGAGCCCGTTTGCACCGCTTGAGGAGGGACCAGAGTCAGAATACTTCGGTTTGAATTTTACCTCTTCTTATACCCATTGTTATTACTGCTGTATTATTGCATGTGCATGCAATGTAGGTATATGACCAGTTGGATTACTTATAATATTTAGGCACTTACTCTATAAGTTAGCAGTCAGTCTATTATACATTAGGGTTGGTTTCTCACAGGATCTAAAGCATGCCAAGCCTTGATGCGCTTTAGATCCTGGCAGGGGAGGAGGAGTGGATGGGCCCTCCCTGCCCCTTCTGCCTGCCAGGATCTAAAGCCTTGAAGAGGCTTCATGACGGGCCAACTTCAGCCCTCCAGGTGTTTTGGACTTCAACTCCCACCATTCCTCACAGCCTCAGGCCTCTTCCTTTTCCTCTCAGCCTGGGCAAACTTGGGCCCTCGCTCCCTCAGGATCGGGGTGAGAGAGAGGCAGCGAGGAGCGAGGGGGGGGGCTTCTCCTCCTTTTTTGCTGCTTCCAATAATAGAATACCCCCCTCCCTCCTTCCCTCCCTCCTTCCTATTTGGAGAGTCCCATCTAGAATTCAGTTTGATTTATCCCAGTTTTGGCCTACAACTCCCAGAAATCCCAGCCAATTTACCAGCTGTTAGGATTTCTGGGAGTTGTAGGCCAAAACCATCTGGAATGCGCATGCGCTGGCCTACGAACTACTAACGAATTTCGTTAGTAATTACGTTACATTTTAGAAATTTTTGGAAATTTTTTGTAAGTCTTTCTCTTACTAATAAAAAAATCCCCCAATTAGATTTTCGATTACCTATTTTTGGGTTCTAAACCATGCCTAATGGATATCATTGAATGACCACTATAGTAATAAATTAGACAAAATCAAGAGATGGGAAAAGCTCAATTGCAACCAAACTACCAGAATAAGATTTTGGCACTGACCATGAACTGCTGTTATCAAGAAAATAGCCAGGACCACATCTATACTGCCATATAATGCAGTTTGGAACTGCACTGTATAATCAGTGCAATTTTCAATGCAGTACACATCAAGCTGCTGAATGTTGTACTAGCTGAAGCTTCTGAAATTTTTTTCCAAGGGCAGACTCACATACTGCTGTCTCATTATAAACTCTCATTAGGAAGTGTCCAGTTAATGAACTACTGTGGCTAAATTCTCTCTGTTCAGGGAAATCTATAGCTGGTACACAGGATTTAGAGATGGATATATGAGCACTCTCAGGATATTATTCACATTTTCCTTCACAGGGCTTATGACTCCATCCTGGTCAGATTAATGTTTACGCACTTCCTAGAGCCCCAAACCATCAAGCTGTAGAATCTCTCCTTATCAGAATTTGCTTTCTTTTCTGGCTCATATCTGGCCCCGTACAGTATCCAGGTACAATTACCCAGATGACTCTTGTGAGAAGGAGAAGTGGAAAGTATTTAAAAGGAGGTTGTGAGGGAAATCATCCTTACACTAATGGCATTCAGCATAAGGATGATTTCCATCTCTCACACATTCCTTTTAAACACTATCAATAGCTTCCTATAGATATTTAATAACAAGGGGGACAAAACATTTTCTGTGGCTCCCCCAGCTTAGTGGCTATATGATTGAACATGAATATTCCAGTGATACTTTCTGGACCCATCCTGAGATGGGATAAGATAAATACTAAAGTATAAATAGTAAAGTAGATAAATAGTAAAGTATAAAGTAAACATAATTCAGTAAAAAATTATAATCAATGGTATCAAAGGCTGCTGAGACATCCAGGAAGATTGACAAGTAGGATTACGCATGTATTCATTTTCAAAAAAAAGGTCTTTGGCTGGCTCAGATGCCCATAATGGCATGGGTTCCACCGCCATATTTTTCTGGCAGCAAGAGAACAGTGGCTTCCAACATATGGCTGCTTTCTGTTTCTTTGAGCTACACATGGAGTATGAGGAATGAGACAGCCACTAGAAGAAAAAAGATCCCAGGAAGAAGGGTTTCGTAAGTCCTTGACTAAACCCAGGTTGTAGAAAGGGGGTATCTTATTTCTGGTTCTTTTAATCCAGTTCTTAATGAAGGATATATGGACAAACAATCTGCTCTGATTGTGTCCAACAAAGAGATAGAGAAGTTATCTCTACTGAGGGAGGCTCCCATCACTCCTCAGGACTCAGGTGCCTCTTGTCACTCCTGGGAAAGGGAGCCAGGAGAAAGAGGGAACGGATTCCCCTCCTGCTAGTTGTGGGCCCATAAGCAACCCCTCCCCACCTCAGCCTTCTTCCTCCATGTCACCTTTCACAGGGCAAGGCAGCCTCCCCACCACACTATGTGTTTCAATGAGGTGCTTGGGGTGGAGGTCTGCACTCCCAGAACTGGCATCACCATCACCCACAAGATCAACAGAATCAGGTGAGGGAGTGGCCACTAGCAAGTTGCACAGCCAGCCAGCCAGCCAGCCAGCCAGTCGCTCAGGTCTTAATAAAGGATATAAGAACAAACGATGCCTAAAATGATGGGTGGGATCCAAATTGCCACCAATTAGCTGGATCAAATACAAATCTTTCAGCTTTCTGGATCAAAAACTGATATTTGTCATCTTGTATTTGGTAGGCTCCCAAAAAATGGATCAGAGCCCCCACTGAAATCCGGGACACCAAAACAGATCATGGTTTACCTGAATCATACATTCCTATTTATCTGTGTGGGTATCTTTACTGCGGTCATGGAATAGACCATAAATCAGTGTGCTGTTTGTATGTACTAAGAACATAAGAAGAGCCATGCTGAATCGGACCTCAGCCCATCTAGTCCAGCATTCTGTATCACACAGTGGCCCACCAGTTGTACACGGGGATCTCGAGCAGAAGGGAGGGCAAACCCTGACCTGCTCCCGACCCCCACAACCAGTACCCAGGGATATCCTGCCTACCTCAACCAACTCTGAGGTGGCACTTGAATGTCCTTTTCAGTAACTACCTATACACTTGGTATCCATGAATCTGTCTAATCCTGCCTTGAAGTTGTTCAGGCTGACAGCTGTCACAACCTCTTCTGGAAGTGAGTTCCATAACCCAATGACCCTCTGGGTGAAGAAATATTTCCCTTTATTAGTCCTAATTTTCCTACCTTGGAGCTTCAGGAGTGCCCTCTAGTCCTTGTGCTTTGTGACAAAGAAAATAATTTTTCTTTATTCACCTTTTCTATCCCATGCATGATTTTATACACTTCGATCAAGTCACCTCTTAAACGCTGTCTTTCAAGGCTGAAAAGACCAAGGCGTTGCAACCTGGTTTCATAAGGGAGCCGCTCCATCCCTTGGATCATTCTTGTTGCCCTTTTCTGTACCTTTTCCAGTTCCGTTATATCCTTCTTAAGGTGCGGAGACCAGAATTGTACACAGTACTCCAAATGTGGCCTTACCATCGATTTGTAGAGAGGTAATACAACATTTGCTGACCTATTTTCGATTCCCTTTCTGATCATGCCTAGCATAGAATTTGCTTTTTTCACTGTACTGTGTACTGTACTGTACTGTGATAAACGGCAGGGATTGTCTGCTTGTATGTGTACCTGTAATCCGCCCTGAGTCCCCTTCGGGGTGAGAAGGGCAGAATATAAATAGAGTGTTATTATTATTATTGATATTAATATTACTGTGGCATTTCAGTGCCATGAACCTAGATAATCTTTTTCTTCCAAGAACATCTCAAGTCGCCCACCCATCATGAGCACAAGAATTCAGTCTAAAGCCCCATCTAGTTTGAACTGCATTATAATGACCAGTGTATAATCACAATAATGGAGACTGAACTGCATTGAGCTAGATTATATGAGTCTTCATTGCCATACAATTTTGTTTAATGCAGTTAATCTGCATTCTGAAAATGCATTATATGGCAGTGTAGATAGAGCCTTAATGACACCTTTCATTCATTTAACCATCCAGTGTCAGACTTGCACACTTACATAGGCCTTCTTTGGAGTGCTATCATTGAACACTTATGATGCCAGCAAAGTTGCTACCACAATTTTCTCCATCATTTATGCTTCCATGTCATCCCCTTGCTATCTTTTTGCATTTGCACTTAGAAAAATGTCACCAACTTTCTTTGTGAAATAGGAGCTTTCACTTGCCTGGTAGTAGCAATCAAGGGCACTCTTACTGCAGTTCCAGGCACCTGTGATATTAAATTTATCTGGTGAAAAGATGACAATTGAATGCTTGGCGCAACCACAAAACATTTTTTTATGTCACACAAGGCATTGAGGCATGTTTGGTATCCAGTTGCAGCGAGAACTCAGTGCTGACAGAAGCTGATTGCCTAAAGAGATTGGCTATAAAATAAGCTACATAAGTCCTGCAACTCTCCTGCTGACAAATTTGTCAGCCCATCAACTTGCCCAGAGGAAGGGATGTTGTAAACTGTAGTAAATCTTGTAGGATCTTGCTGTCTTCAACACACCCTCCTTGGGGTCAGGCTCATGCCACAAAGTGATGAGCCTTGTGCCAACATTTCCTTCTTGATATGGCAACAACTATTACAAATCTCAGAGATAGAATTCTTTCAGGTCTGCTACACTTTTCTGGAAAAATTACATGCTGACAGTTGAGCTGCATGATGGTTACTTGAGTTCACAAACACCCGTTGTGGTTCTTGGATATGAAATTCTAATTAGTTTCTGCTGCAGGTCCAGTTTATAGCATTTTAGGCACACACACATACACACACTGAAATGAAATGAAATAAAATGAAATAAAGGACTACCTTTAGAATACATATCTAATCATATCCTTGTTAAATTTCAATATATGAATAGTTCATTACACTCTTAAGTTACCCTCATTTGCATATCTTCTGAAATTATGCCCTTGCCTAATACTATAGAACCAAGCCATTTGCAGTGGTCTTATTCACAAATTAATCTTATGCAAGGATATACCATTTAAAAAGAAAATGATACTTTCACTTGGCAGAATTTTTCAGAGGGAGCTAATCATTGTGAGAAAAGCTTTTTTTAGGGGAGACTTTTTTTCTTTTCCCCAAGGTCTATTCATGAGTTACCAAAAGGAAAAGGAAAATCCACTTTCAATGTTGAGATTTTTTTTCCCCACTCCATTTTCCAAAGTTGTATTATGTAGAGCAAAAGGTGTGTCTCTAATGTGTGTGTATGTGTGTGTGTTTAATTCTAATGTGTGTATGTGTGTGTTTAATCTCTTTCCCTGTTTGCTTTTGCCAATTTGACAGACATGGCCTGTGTTTGGCAGCCAAAAGAAGCAGTTTCCTTAGCAACAGGATCCATGTAAAATGTCTTTGAACACCTGTTCTCTCCACTTTCGTCTCATTCAGCTCAGCATTGTGCACTTGGAAAATAAGGTGTCTACTTCAAGGTGTCACTCAAAGAATGCAGCCAAACAGTGACAAGAAGACATGGCTGAGTTGTAAGGCTAAGAGGCAGACACACCTAAAACATAGTGTTTAGCTTTAGGTAATATTTTCTGCAGATGTCTGCCCCTTCCCCATCGCATTCTGCACGAGCATCCTATTTATCAGGTTGGAATTGTAGCCGTCAGTGATAAAATTTAAACTTGAGAAACACAATAAGGAATTGCAGGGTGAAACAGTCTTAGCAATAGTTTGCAGCATGTCAAACCACCATGTTGTGTTCTGTTTAAAAAGCGAATCCCTCTATATTCGGTCATAGTCTAGCATGACCACAAAAATGGTAGTCAGGACAAATGTGTTGCATATAAGGGTTGGTTTGGTTTCCAGCAAATACCATTCAGTTATGTGGGATAAACAGTAGGGCTGTTTCCGAATTTCGAATACTACCAAATTTCGGAAGTTTTTTTTCCTATTTCCGACTTTTGAAGTGACTTCTGATCACTGCCTCCCAAACAGGGAGTAGTGTTGCATTTCCGAATTTGTTTGGAATTCCGAATTCCGAATTTCAGATGTAATTTCCGAATTTTCTTGCTGATTGCTCATTGGCTGATGGCTAACAGCTGACTCTCCCTTCTGCTGATTTTGGGGCCATTTTGAAGACTTCAGAAGACTTCCAAATTTCGGAAATACTTCTGAATCAATTCTGAAAAAAGTTCAGAAAATTCGAAAGTCAATCACATCCAATTTTTGAACGAAATCAACATCCGATTCTGACATTGAAGCATTTTTTTGCCTTCGGAAACAGCCCTAATAAACAGTTGTCATGTGCAATCTATTAAAACTTTATTAAAAAGTCATTACAAAACAGGCCCTGGCATTTCATTTCTAAAGTGTTTCTAAAGACTAGTTAGTGAAAAATTCGTTACTATTTTCATTATACTAATTGTGTATAATTATTATAACTGGGGAAAATTCAGGGGCTCCTTTCTCCATCATTTTACAGCTATTGGGGTGAAACAAATTGCAATGATAGAACACATTTGCAACTCCTAGCCCACCATATCAAATAGAACAAGCCATGTAGAAAAGGTACATATATCAAGCATTAAACAATGGTTCTATACATAATGTGCAGCAGTACATTAAACAGACGTTCCATGGTGAAGTAGCAAATATTCTCCTATCACCTCGACCTTACTGATTCTTTTGGTCAAATAGCCTGACGTGTATAACCTTCTATTTGATCCTCATGTATCCTCATCCCCTCTACAATCAATCCCAATTGATACAATGAATCGTTGCCTACTTTTACTGGCTTTATAAAAGAATGTTGCTGTTTTTGAAATTACTAACTGATTGGGATTAGAGAGGAGGAATATGGTTCTATTAGTCAGAGACCAGTGAGCTTTGTTGAGTAAATAGACTTCAAGAAGGGATTTCCTTTCTTTTTCATATATTGCACATTGATGGAGGATTTGATTTAGATCTTCCACCTCCTGGGCCCCACAGACACATGTTCTCTCTGTGGAGTGGAATGGTATCTACCGTATCTGACCATTGACTCATTCTGTTCAAACCTTGCCCTTGTCAGAGCCACTCTTAAGATTGGCCGTCAAATAAATGATTCCCCTTCATTTCTCTAAGGAAATTATATGTCAAAATTGGAATAAGTAATGTCTCGTGTATAGACCATTTCCATGTAACTACTAGGCATTTCCATGTAACTACTAGGCATTAATTGGCATTGATCGGGGGGGGGGGGGTTAAGCTTATATTCACAAAGAAATTACTTGCAATAGTTAACCCACCTTAGGTTCTCTGTACCATGTAAGACTTTCTTCCACACATACTTCACGTATAACAATAATATATTTGGTAGAGTTATCATTTCCTTATTGAGAGTTTTCAGCAATCCCTATTGATTCCAAAAGAATCTGTCAAGGACTCCTGGTTGTTTGATTACTGAGCACTTAAGCTCCAAGCTCAAATAATTTGCACTCAACCAGAAGGGAGGCTTAAATGTTCATGCAGAACTAGAACATGAACTTCCTGATTACCAGGGCAGGCCATTGCACATATTACACATGCTAAATTGGGAAGGTGGGAGGAGGAGATTGTACCAAGAGCTACAGTAATCACTTTACATGCAGACATTGCATCTTATCTGTGATGTGATGTGCATAAAGATAGAAGGAATATTTTAAAATATTTGAACAGAATACTTTTTAAAAGAGCATTGGAAAACACTGATAAGAAGAATCATGTGCTGACAAGTGTCCCATTCAGTACTTATTCTGGGCAAAATTAGTATATTCATCCCTTCACATTTGCTAGTGTTAGGGACACAGAACCCTTACAAAAGTGGAAAACCCACAAATAATAAAGATACTTTTAAAAACCTATGATAGCATTTCTCTGGAAATCTCTGGATTCTCCAAAATGACTCTGTTTTCACTTTTCACCAGACATTGATCACAGATTCGCCTGCAAAATACCTATGCCACAATTCTATGATCAAGTTTGGTGACCTGGGGACCTCTGTGAAAAATTGTCTCATATTTCTGTTTTCCCCACCCCTTCCCATTTTCTGTATGGGAAACATTTTTGAATTTGTGCAGACAGTAGTATTTCTATGCAGCATGTTATTTTCTGTGCAGAAAATATTTTAAAAACTATCTACATTATTGAAGACTTCTTTGCAGTGGGAGGAAAAAGTTAAACTCATTTGCTGTGCCCATAAAGAAGAAAATTAATGAAGAAGGACATGTCTAACTCCAAATTGTAATTGTTTATCTACATTTACCAGATGAAAAAAAATTGTCTTGAAGTTTCAAGGGAAACGAGAAAATATCACACTCTACTTTCATTGCAAACATTCTTTTTCATAAATATAGTATGAATTGGAGTGAACCATATCACAAAAGCATTTGAGAACCTCTATGAGTGAACAAAACCCATTTTGAATGCATTTGACTTGTGTTGGCCTTGCTTTCACATACACTATAGCTCCAATCCTCTGTATGATCAACCAATTTGAACATTTTTTTTCTTTTCCTCTCCCTCACCACTGCACACACAAACAATATCCATAGAAGTGTTTGTGAGATATCATTTCAAAAGAGCAGACACACTCTTTTTGTCAGAGTCTAGTATTTCTGTCAGTGATAGCAGCACCCTCAGCAACACTTGACATAAACGCAAAGAAAACACTCCATGAAAAAGAAATGAATTTTGGAAGTTGCTACTGATTCACTGTCATTTTGCATGTGTGTGTGTGTGTGTGTGTGTGTGTGTGTGTGTTTAGGCAGGCTCTTATCTTGCACATTATCATGGAGTGCTTTGACTATGATAGAAGGTCTTTTCAGTTTTTGCTCAATACTAATGATATATGGGGTTTTTTTTCTCTTGAGCTATAATATGTGTGAATAGGAAATGGCTAAGCTTTTAATTATACTGTAGAGGGAAAGGGGAATTTTCTCACCTCTCCAAATGAGAGGAGCGTTTTACCAGAGGCCTGCAAATGGAGGCAGGCCTCTTGTGGTAGGTTTTTTTTGGGGGGGGGGAGGTTAACAGGGGACTGGCAGTGATACCCCCTAGATCGCTATCAGATTGACCTAAGATGATATCTAGCTACCACACCACCAAAATGGGTGGAAGTAGGTGACTGCCTGAATCTTATTGGCAAATCCTAGCTGGAGTAAAATAAAGTAAAGGTTTCCCCCTGACATTAAGTCCAGTTGTATCCGACTCTGGGGTGTGATGCTCATCTCCATTTCTAAGCTGAAGACACCTCCAAGGCCCGTAGCTGAAGACACCTCCAAGTTCATGTGGCCAATATGACTGCATGGACTGCCATTACCTTCCTGCAGAAACGGTACCTATTGATCTGTTCACATGTTTTTGAACTGCTAGGTTGGCAGAAGCTGGGGCTGACAGCGGCAGCTCATGCATTGAACCTGTGACCTTTTGATCAACAAGCTAAGCAGCTCAGCGCTTTAACCCATTGTATACCTGGAGGCTCCTGCTGGAGTAGGGCCATTGAATTGATTGTGGTAGAGTATAAAAGTATGCAATTTGGTTAAACTCCATTCAGTTTTCATTTTCTTGATTTTGGTGAATTTTTCAGGAGCCTCTCAAATTTGGTTGGGGAAAAATATCTGCTTTTCAATCCAGAAACCAAAAGATCCAGGAAGATCTAGCCCATTGGTAGCACTGGGGAACTTACAAGGCTCCCCCTTCAGTCATTTTTACAGCATCAATTTTAAGAAACCACACTTTCTCCTTATATTCTGCAATAAGATCTGGAATAATAACAATCATCATCATCATCATCAAGAGAAAACTGCCTAAAGAAGGCACTCCATGCACAGTTTCTGGGGAAAATTGAGAGCCAAATTGACATAGAAAAAACATGGCTGTGGCTCACAAATGGAACTGTGAAAAAGGAGACACAGGGCCTGATTCTGGCAGCCCAAGAACAAGCCCTTAGAACCAATTCCATCAAAGGCAAAATTGAAAAATCGACAAAAGATCTTAATTGTAGATGCTGCAAGGAAGCAGATGAAACAATAGATCACATCCTCAGTTGCTGCAAAAGATTGCACAGCCAAACTACAAGCAGAGGCACAACACCATTGATCAGATGATTAATTGGAATCTGTGCCACAAATACCATCTGCCTGCGACAAAGAACTGGTGGGATCACAAGCTGGAAAAAGTTACAGAAAATGAACGTGTCAAACTCCTCTGGGACTTCCGGATTCAGACAGACAGTTTTGGAGCACAATACTCCTGACCTCACGATCATGTTAAAAAACAAAATATAGATCATCAATGTCACAATCCCAGGTGACAACAGGATTGAAGAGAAACAACTGTAAAAGCTTACACGATATGAGTATTTAAAGATCGAACTACAAAGGCTCTGGCACAAGCCAGTCAAGGTGGCCCCACTGGCGATTGCCACACTGGGTGCAGTGCCTAAAGACCTTGGCCTGCAATTAAACACATTTGGCACTGACAAAATTACCATTTGCCAGCAGCAGAGGCCACCTTACTGGGATTTGCACGCATTATTCGCCGACACATCACACAGTCCTAGACACTTGGGAAGTGTTCGACGTGTGATCCAACAGCTGGTAGAGTGACCTTGTGTTGTGTTTCTAATAATAATAATAATTATAATAATTACAACTACTACTACAATAATAATTTATTTGTATTCCGCTCTATCTCCCTGAGGGGACTCAGGATGGATTCCAGCATACATAAACACAAAGGTAAACATTGAATGCATAGACACAACAAAACACAGATAAAGGTAAAGGTCTCTCCTTCCGGCTCTTAGGAGTGGTGCTCATCTCCGTTCCTAATCCGAAGTGCCTGTGTTTTCCTTAGACACCTCTTAGGTCATGTGACTGGCATGACTGCATGGAGCACTGTTTACCTTCCCACTGAGGCAGTACCTATTGATCAACTCACATTTGCATTCTTTTGAACTGCTAGGTTGGCAGGGGTTAACAGCTGGAACTTACCCCATCCCACAAATTTGAACCACCAAACTTCTAGTCAGCTATTTCAGTAGTTCAACAGTTTAACTTGTTGTGCCACTACAGCCCCAGTTTCTTAAAATTGTTAAAGGCATCAGACTTAAGAAACTACATCTTCTGAGATTGCTTTTCCTTATAACCTTCAATAAGACCTTTCTCCTTATATCCTTCAATAAGACCTGGATGAAAGGAATCAGACTTAAGAAACCACCCTTTCTGAGATTGTTTGCCCGCAACACCCCCTTTCAATGAAGCTGAGTTCAGGCACCCTTTCTAAACACTTATTTAAATGAGAGCCACACCACCTGAAGGCGCATTAGCCGATATATTTATCTATCTATCCACACATTACCTCTTCATTTTATGGTGACTTTAGAAATGGCAAGATACCTCTACTCCACAATTGAAGCTTGCCTCATGTAAAGGGCACAATCAGTGGTAGTTTTTGAAGTGTGTAGAAAGTAAACTGCTTATTTATTGTTATTTGAGTCAAAAAGAAAGTCAAGCCATGCAGAGCTGCGAGCTGCACTGAGAATTTAGATCACCAACATATCCCTCTAAAAAGTCTGAAAAATGAAAACCCAGCTTTGCTAAAAGTCACTCTCAGCTACTTCTCCATGCTCCACATGAAAATAAAAACAGTCATTCTTGGCAGCCACATGGTCTGTTGAGGCTGGGAAAAAAATGGCGACAGAGACTGTGCTGTTATGGCTGGCCAAAAGAGCTGGAACATCAGGAGCCTGTTTTGAAAAACAGAACTGTGCAAAATCCTAGTACAGTAGTGGTTCCCAACTTTTGGTCCTACAGGTCTTTTGGGCTTCAACTCCCAGAAATCCCAGCCAGTTTACCAGCTGGTAGGAGTTGTGGGAGCTGAAGTCCAAAACACCTGAAGGGCCAAAGGTTGGGACCACTGTGGAAGAGTGAGCCAACACACGGGTAAATTCCATTGATTCAATGTATCCACTCTAACTGGGGGCCCATCTACACAGGCCTAAAGTGTGGAGTTTTTACTGAAAATAAGGAAAAGTATGATGATATAGAGCCAGGATGGTGTAATAGTTTAAACATTGGATTGTGACGCTAAAGACCAGGTTTGAATCCTTGTTCACCCATAAGAACTGGGTTGCCTTAAGCAAAGCACACTCTCTCGATTTCAGAAGAAAGCAAATCTTGGCAAGAAAATCCTATGACAAATTTATCTCAGGTTTGCTATAAGTCAGAAATGACATAGGACCTCTTCACACAGGCTAGTTTTTGGTGGCAGAAGGGGTTTTAAAGCAGTTTTCAGCCTGCCAGCTCCCATTACACCCCGGAGAAGTAATACCGGGGTGACTCCATGGCAAAACTGTCAACCCTCCCCATCCTGCTACCACCCAAAAAAATAGCTGGTGACGAAATATGAGAGGCATCCCATCTTTCATTAGAAATCTACTGGTCATGCCGGCTACCTGAGATTTCCCCTGTGTGATGAGGTAGGGAGAAAACCAGGACAGTGTGGGGCATGGAGCGACAGGTCCCCATGCTACCTAAGCAAGAGCTGCTACAATTGCCACTATTCACAGTGATCCTTCGCAATTCCAGCGGCACTTGTGAGGAAGTCCTTGAAGCCATACAACCACAACAACAAATGCATTTCCCTGGAGGACAGGGGAAAAAACCTCTCACTACTAGATCTATAGAAAAAGATGGGACAGAAACACAAGACAATAACCAAAATTTCATTGCAACTGTGTTTTTGCATCCCCATCAGAAAGCAAATTAAAATGCATGCAGATAAAACTTGCAATTACGTTCCATTAATGGACCATACGAAAGGATAGGCATATCCACTTCTCTCCTAGCTAGTTGTGCCAGCGATGAACATCCTTTTCTTTCCAACACAGCTGTTTCCACTCACAGCCTTAATCTAGGCAGGTAGAATTCTGGCAGGCTGTGATCACCATGCCATGAACGACAGAACACAGCCCTTTAAGACTTCTGAATGTCATCGCTACACACATCATTTCCATCCAAATGTCATGGGCCTACAGCTTTCCATCTCAATCACCATGCTCAAAGTGCTTCAGAATCTATAAAATTGAAACAGTCAAGGGTACAGGGCTATATTTCTGGGTATCATTATTATTAAAATCCTCCAGAGGTTCTCTGGCTTCCCAACAGCTAGGTTTTCAGCATCATTTTTCATTAACAATAAGTCAAATGACATAAGAAGAACCTTACTTGTTTTTCTTCTTCTATATATACATGCAGTATTGTGTAATCCTCCCATCAGTACACCCATCCATACATGGGTTGCCTGTCCCAATGCTGGACTTAAATGCATTTTGAAATGGAAAATGAGACTGCAGCAAAAGGCTGTCTCAACCCCAAAATAAATGTGTTCATGTATTGTTTATTAAAAATCTATGTACCTCATCTTTCTTCCCAACTGGTATCTAACGCAGCTGACACCAGGAACAATTGCACCAAATGATAACAAAATCAATTAGAATAATTAACAATAGCCGAGGGAGAAAAAAACCCCTATATAAACACAAGAGTACACCAGCCAACAGACTCCAATGAAAAATTAGCCATATACTTTTTATTGGGGGGGGGGGGATTTCTACAAGAAAATACATTTTTATTGCTTATTCATTCAGTCGCTTCCGACTCTTTGTGACCTCATGGACCAGCCCATGCCAGAACTCCCTGTTGGCCTTCGCCACCCCCAGATCCTTCAAGGTCAAGCCAGTCACTTCAAGGATAACAGCCATCTATCTTGCCCTTGGTTAGCCCCTCTTCCTTTTTCCTTAGCATCATTCTTTTCTCCAAGCTTTTCTGTCTTCTCATTATGTGGCCAAAGTACTTCATCTCTGCCTCTCATATTCTTCTTTCCAATGTGCAGCTGAGCATTATTTCCTGGAGTATGGACTGGTTTGATGTTCTTGCAGTCCTAGGCACTCTCAGAAAATACTTAAGCAAATGGTGAAACCATACTTAGATATTCCTTATCTTGTATAAGTTTTATATACTGTGATGACTGAGAACTGACTGCATCCCAGCTTTGAATTACTTTGTACACATGCAAAGGGAAAACCAATTATTAGTATCAAAAACCATGTTTTTCTCCCTTCAGAATCCTTTCCCTCTTAAATAGGACCTTTATATTTCATTTCAAAATGTTAGTTAGACAAAATGTATAATGTCAACTCTAATTCAAAGCTGAGATCTGCTGCTGAGGCCTTATATGGTTCGGGCAGGCATGTAGTCAGGGGGGGCTAAGGGGGCTTCAGCCCCCCCGAAATTCTCAGGGTGGTCCGCGAAAAGGCCTTACTGGTACATTATTTAAATTGTTATGTTTATTCATATCATGATCTGATCACCATGCTCATTATATCCCACATTAATGGGGTTATTGGGATAACAATACAAAAGATTTGCTAGGGTAGACCCTCTTCCACCCAGTCTCAGGAAACAAACTCCTGGCTACGGCCCTGGGTTCGGGGCCTGTGTATCTGAGGGACTGCCTTACCCCCTACCAACCCCAGAGATCACTTTGATCTGAAGATAAAAATCTGTTGGAAGTACCCAATTCCAAGACCTTCTGTTTGAATGCCACTAGACATAGAGCCTTTTCGATCATGGCTCCCTCGGTATGGAATGCATTGCCTGTCGAAGTCCGAGCTTTGCGGGAATTGCCTGCCTTCCGGAGGGCATGCAAATCATATTTGTTTCGGAAGGCCTTCGAACTATAATTTGGTCTTAATCTGGTTTTAAATTTGGTTTTAAATTGTTATTTATTATTGTACTGATCTTTGTAAATTGCTCTGAGCCTCCGAACAATAAATAAATAAATAAATATATAAATAAATAATGTGATGCCCGCCAAATGAAATTTTGCATCTTTGCAGGTAGAAAAACATATGACATAACATGGGGAATCTAAAGCTTTGCAATATTTGTGGGTTATAAGTCTCATCAATGCCAGGTATCATTAATACTATGTAGAAGATTAGAGGTGTAGTGCAGCTACACATGGAGGAACAGAAATTTGCCAGCAGAATTACAATTTGATATATATGTGCATATGTGTGTATGTGATATACTAATTTACTTCAGATATGCTAAGGCCTCATATCTAAGTGCCTCGCATTCAAACATTTGGCTTCAAAAGGATAATCCCAACATAGCAAGAGCATTTGAGCTTTCAGTGGGAAGGGAAAGTATCGCTGCACCACTGCATATTGAGAGATATCTGCCTTCACTGTACCCAGCAAATGAACAAATTTTCAGAGCACTATAGTCTGCTCTAACACTTTAGAAAACAGAACCAGGCAGTCTTGTTCAAAACCAAAGTAGAAAAATCCCAGGAGCAAAGCAAGTATAGCAAGACACAAGAAGTGTTGAAGCCTCTAGCAGGTTCTCCCAATTTTTCTTTTCATGTAAGAAAAGGTGAGGTGGGAGGTTTCTAGTTTCTGACAAATACCTTAAGGGGGAATTAAAAGGTGAGTCTCACAAGTTGGTCTGTTGGTAAAACATCACCACATCACAGCCACTTCCATATTCTAGCTTTCTTGTAGAATTAGACAAAAACACCTTCTCCCTCACAGAGGCTGTCAAATCATATTACTGTGAATATCACATCTCATCATTAGTAAAACTGCAACACGTGTAATGGATTGATGCTGTAAGTTTGCCATCCTGACTCAAGAAGTGAGAAGCATCTAAGTTGTCTTTTTTCTTCTTGGCCACATCTTACAAGCTGAGTTGCTTATCAATCTAATTCTCCGTTGCCTTTCTTTTTCTTTGGTGAACTTCTTCAACTGTAGAGGTTGAGGTTCCTCTATGCGAAGGGTGAGCAACTTCTTGGAGCTGAAAGACATATTGCCCTCTCATCACACATGATGCCCCTTGTTTTGTGCCCTTATTTTTTATCTTCTTTCCCAGTTTTTAAAATTATCAGTGCCCCCTTTCCACACTGATGGACCACTTATTTAATGAGGAACTAAATCAAATATTGACTTCCAATATTGACTTCCAATTTGTTTCCTTGTTGTTGTTTTATAAAGACTACCTTTTGATATAAAACAACTGGGTGGACATGGTTAAATTTTCTCCACACCTCTTAAACTCATATAAAACTGAGAATATATATATTATTTCCTGATCTAATGAAATAAGTAAGGATTTGCATCTTTTGGGAGGGAGGGAGGGAGATGGCCAAAACAAAAAGTAAATCATATCTCTGGCATGCTCAGTGGGTATCTATTGTTAAAAAAAATTGTGAATCTTTTTGGAAAATGCTTGGAAACAGTGATTTCATAACTTGAGGCTTTCACTTCTTTTTTATTCTACAGCAGAAACATCTAGTTTTGAAATCCTAACTCCCTGCCATGTTGTTTGGGTATATGTACTAAGAACATAACACATTTTGATATGTTATCTTCAAGTAATATATGCAATTATATGTTTTTAAATAATTTTATTTTGAGTTTTGTATCACATAGAGCAATACAGCTAAGCTCACACAGTAAAAGGATTGTCTGTTTGGTATACTTATCCATAATGGTGGTGGTGACAACGGTTTTACAATGCGTAGCTAAATCATTAGTATGTGCTATGTATATATTATCTCCAATTGACTAAATTGTACATCATATTCCCTTTTCAAAAGCAGAAATCTCTCTCTAAACACTGTAATGTAGATGTGAGTCATTCTTGCATAGAACCGCTGTTAGTTAAATTGCAATAGTCTCTGCCTCGGTTTGCTGTTTTTAATATCCTCTTTCTTCATTTCTACTGATCTAATGACAATACACTGAAGCTTGTTGCCCATTTAGGATAGTTATCTGCAACCACCACCATGCTATTTCATGCCAGGAGTGGAAGATCAGGGAGATTCTGAGCAATATTGTATCACTCAAGTGCACTTTCTTAATAGGAATGAGCAGCAGAGTACCTTCTGCCATGCACTCAGTGCAATTGTTAGAGCCCTGAATATGAGGAAATAGAGAGTCATTGAAAATAAAATGATGTGTTTTATAACTTCAAAGGAAAATTAAGTTTCTGGTGTGTGTGTGTGTGTGTGTATGTGTGTGTGTACCAGAGTACCAAAAATATATACCCCAACTAATTCCACTGCCTTATAGTTTGGATTTCCCATGCCCAGCCCTTTTGATAGCTGGGCCATGCCCATTTTAGTAGCCCTTGTTTCCTGGTTCCGGATTTGAGTACTGATTGGATGGAGTTTTAATGCTATTGTTCTATACTTTTATGTCTATTTACTTTGTTAAAAATTGAACTAATGCTCCTTTGATTATGTTCTTATTCTTTATTGTCTTATGGACATTAGGTCCCATGTAAGCCATCCCGAGTCCCTTCAGGAAGATGGTGGCAGGGTATAAGAATAAAGTTTTTATAAAGTTATTGTACACTATGTGACAGGCTGTACAGTCATACAAAATGAGAGGGGGGGGGATGAAACTGCATGCATGGCAATACAAGTAGACACTCAGGACAATTTTGCTCAAGCAGTAGTTTACCAAAATCAAAAGTGTTCTGATGTTTATGGTATATAATTACTATCTAAATCAGTTATTTACCACATTAAATTAATAATGGTCATTTTAATATAAATCAATCTATATAAATCAATCAATTAACTTAATAACAACATTTTCAGTTTATCTACTCAAAGATGACAATTTAAAAAAACTAGGGCAGTTTCCTGGCTGGCCACAGTTTCTCCTACAAGGTCCTTCCCTTCCCCATAAATGAATGAACAAAAGAATAAATACAAAACAATCGAAACAGACTAGTTCTAAAGTCAAGAAAGACATGAAAAACACAGGGTAAACACCCCTAATTCTGAGAGTCAAAGAGCATAATCAAACATCCAGAAAAGGATGGAGCCAACCTGACATCCTTTAGAGACTCAGGTTGCCACTCAGCCTAAAAATATGCCCTCAGCCTAAAAATATGAGCTGCAAGGGAAAATTGCTTCCTTTGAAACCTCCCATGACATATAAACATTCCCACTTTTGGGAACTTTTGGGAACCTTTGGCAAACTACTATTTCCTTAGCTATAACTCATACTCTACAATGTAGACATAATAATATTGGGTAACCATGCAAGACTCTTGAAGGGATCACTTATTTTCTTGAACACTGAAATCCCTCAACATGAACGAGTTATAAAAGGCATAAACGTAGAATTAAAACAAAGCAAAACTGAGACAACACATTTATTATATTGTGGCAGTCTGAACCAATTTCACAGTCCTTGCACAGAAAGATAAATAAACAAACCAACCCACTGTGGCCTCTCCTGATCCCAGTTTGATAATTTTACCAGTACAGTTAAGAGAGAGGGATCAGAAATAATTTCATAGCTGCTATAGAAATCCAAACTCCTTGCTGATCTATTTCAAATAGAAATGGAAATAATATTTTAAAACATTTTGGGGAAAATGGACAGAAACATGCTTTATGAGTTTTGGGAAATCTTGATGTGGAGAATCCTTGCCTGATAAGAATTTTCACTGTTCTATATTAGCATTGCATACAATATTTTACATCAAATACAGAATTTTCCTTATTTAAAAAACTGCAAAAATTTTCTTCTAATTCTATTTATTATTGTATTAACATAAGAAGAAAAGCACTTTCTTGCACAGAAACTTTTTTCTAATAAAAAATACCATGCCCAATTAAAAACCGCTTTGTTGTTGATGATGTTATTTTGGTTTTGAACTTTGTTGCTGAGTCAATAAAGATACTCACATTATGTCTTGCTCCTTTGAAGAACAAAACTTCAGTAAAAGTGTGGCTTCAATCAATCAAGAATCTGTCATTAGATATGTCCAGCCCAGACTTATTAAGTGTTCTGAGCATTTGAAAAGCATATCTATGAATACAAAACCTTACTAATATGAATCATACAATGCCAATGAAAAATGACATCAAAAAAGACAAGACAAGAAAGAGATGTAATTAATGAAATCATTCTTCATATATTGCACAGAATTACATGCATTGCAGCCTCCCAGACCAACATAACTAACTAGCATGAAAGATGCAAAGTGCTAAGCTGAAAACATCCATTGATTTATTGGTGTGATTAAGCAACTAATTCATTCGTCAAATATTAAAATGTGACTTTATAATTGGTTTTTAATTGCAGACTTCTGGAAGGTTATTGAGTGCTGATGACACTATTTTAAAGAATTTATTCACATCTTGAATTGGTCAGGGGATTTAAAATATTCTTCCAAAGTTTGTTCTGTCAATGTGCTGTTCAAAACCCAATTGATGTTGTTGGAGGAAAAACAAAATGGCTTCCATTTTATTTTTGCAGGGTGTTTAATAAAAACAACAACAACAGATATACAGTCCTACCCATATGCCATAGCCAGAGTTTAGGAAGTTTACTTTTTTGAATTACATTTTCAATAATCGTGTAACCACTGGGTTTTTGAGTCCACAAAAGTAACTTTCGCAATTTCTCCATGTAACTTTGGGAAGTTTCATTCATCAATAGGCAGAGTAGGAAATTCACAGTAAATGGCACCTATATGACTGCTGTCATGTGTTTCCCTGTGTGTAAATGTGTGTGGGGTGTGTGTATAGAAGGGGAGTATCTAAGAATACTTTTCTCAGTGAAATTGTCCTTCAATCTCCACATTTTTAGTATAGCAGAGAATGAAACACTGAAAATGGCTTAAACCCAGAACTATCATATTTGCTATGCACACCTTCCCTTTTTACTTTGTTTTCTTCTTTTCTTTGGATGCCTAAAATCAATTTCTAAATGTTGAACTGAAGTTTTAAGTTCACTCAGTACTAGGAATTTAGGAAATGAAGGAAAATTACATTAAATGGGGATAATTCTTATTTGGACTTCAATGCTTTCATCCTCCCTGTAGCTCCATCCCTGGTGTGTACTAAAGTTCATTGTTTCTTCTCAAGTTTTTTGTTAATAGCCCAATACCCCTTTGGCAAACAAATGAGCAATGTATTTGAATGGAACAAACAAAAAGGATTGCAACTGGGAAAACTGTGGGAAAGGGTTGCCTTAGATCTTATAACTCCAAGGACCAAGAGCAAAATGTGGATTCCATCTGATTTCAGGATTTTTGATATAACATCAGTCATGTCACAGAAAGTGAGTGGAATTTAATTCTGAGTAAATAATATGTTTCAGATTGGACGGCATGCCATAGATAATTTTAATTGGATTGGATTGACACAATAGAGTTTACATTTAAAAAATAGCAAATGAGAGTGAATGGTGCTAGACTAACACATGGATGGGTGACAAAGATTATATATAATGTTCTAAAGATTATGTAGAAACCAAAATTATAGTTTTGGAACAAACACTCCCATGCTGGTTGTGTGTGTGTGTGTGTGTGTGTGTGTGTGTGTGTGGAGAGAGAGAAAGAGAAGGGGAGAGATAGAAAGAGAAAGATTTAATATCCTCTCTGACTAATTTACTGCTGTTCAAAAAGCTATTTTGTAATTGAGACCATTTATATTCTTGAGACAATCCTTGATAATATGAAAGGCTCTGCACTTAATCTAATTGATTTTTCTACTCCATCTTTGTGCTTGTGTAATATCAAGCAACAGAAAATGTTGGCGAAGGACCTGATCCAAAGGTTGTTGTAGTAAATTGGACACTGAATCCCATAGGTTGGGTGGTATTGGCTCTTGTATTTAATTTAATCTGGTACATTACATTCCCTTTAGGAAATTAAGCATGTGATCCACAAACCATTCACTTCAATTAGGTTTTCTTTTTAGCACAGCATTTGGGGAATTGGTCAATAAATCAACAAAATTAGACTTCTTTCCTTTTGGATGAAGATATCAGTTTAAAGTATAAACGTCTCCTGATTATTACTCTTTATTTAATGGATCATCCTAAATTTAACCAAATAATTGGTTAATTAATCAGTTCAATTCAAATAAGTTTAGATAGTACCTGGCTGATATACATATTCTAGTACACGGACAGAAAAGTTATTAGAAAACTTTTAAGAAATAGATTTACTTTCTTAATAGCATACCAATAAATCTAAATCTTTCTTTCTTCTTCCATTCAATTATTCTCTGATATCTGATAATACCTACTCAAACACCCACTTGCACTATAAATTCATTCAGTATACCATACAATGTGACCAGATGATCTTACCATTGTATTTGCAAGCACATCAAAAGACTTTCTCTCCATTTCTCTCTCTCTTTTCCTCATCTATCAATATGGCAGATGCAGGCTATACTAAGTTGTTACTCTTATTAAATTGTTTTGCAGTTGGCTAGAGTTTTAGTTATATATACACACACACACACTTTTAAATGGACATAATAAGGGTTTCTTAGCTATGGAACACCCATGTTGCCTGCTTGCCTTACTTTGCCAAAACATGTCTCAGGGCCCTCTTACACATGCCTTATAACCTGCGTTAAATTGGGGTAAAAGGGGGGCTGGCTTATTGATATCAAATAAAATACCGGAGGAATCGGGTTAAAGACTGGAAAACATGATTTTGAAATCTGCCCTTTAAACCGATTCCTCTTGAGAAACATGCACCTTTCCATGCCTGTGTATCCCTGCAGGCATGGAAAATGTGTGTGTGTGTGTGTGTGTGTGTGTGTGTGTGTGTGTGTTTGCCTCCCCTTGTCTGGACTCCCTCCCCGGCTCCCATTTCTCTCTCAACTTATTGGACTCTTCTGAGATGGCCTGCAACCTTAACCTCTATTTATCCCCCATGGAAGAAGCAAGAGAGGGCCTTGGAGGAGAAATCTCCCTCTCCTACCCCAAACCCTCTTTTGGCTATTTCAAGGGAGGGGAGAGCAAGGGGGAAAGCCTACAGGTCTCAAACAGGGATTTTTCTAAGTACAGTGCACATGGCCACCCTTGCTGATCTTGGCTCCACGGGGATAAATATCTGGACACCACCCCTGCAAAAGCCTGGGGTTTAGGCAGGTTGTGTGGCCATCATCCCAAGAGAAAGTGCAATTTAAAATTCCAATTCCTGTTATCTGGAAGGGCATTTAGGTCCCTTCTACAGTTCCATACAAAATCCTGATTATCTGCTTTGAACTGCAATATATGGTAATGTAGACTCACATAATCCAGTTCAAAGCAGATAATCTGGATTTTATATGGCAGTGTGGGGCCTCAAAGGAACTGAAGAGATCAAGTGCTTCCACTTATACACTTTGTTGAAGGAGACGGAGGGCCCTTTTGCACACGACTAAAAACCAGAAGTAACCAGGTTAAAAGGGGTTCATGACGTTTCAACAAAGTGCATGTGGAACAGGTTAACGGCTGAAAAGCACATGTTAAAAAAGTGCACTTAAAACCCGATTTCACCCTCCCCCCAAAATGTGCACCTTTGCATGATTGCATATCCCTGCAGCCATGCAAAACATGTTATTTCATTTTCTTCCTCTTGTATGTACTGCTTCAGCACACATGCACACAGTAAAAGACAGGAAAAGCTGATCACAGATGGCTGCCATAAAATGGAGCCATGGACACACAGATGGCTTATGGGAAACAGAATGGGAAAGCAATTCAAATTCTCAAACTCTTTTAAACTTTATAATATTAAACAGAGATTGAATTAACAATTAGGTGAAGAGAGAGATAATAAATCTGCTTGTATGAACATTAACATATTTGCATGTGTACATGTAAGGTCTAGTGCATAATGAAGTGATTTTTTAAACTCATCCTCTCTTGATCCACTTCAAAGGAAGATGTGAAAATGGTAGACATCATTTTCCAGGACTGAGAGGTTTGTGTGGAGTTTGTTGTCAGGTCCAGGAATTTTTTTCCCCAGATTTCAAACACATATTTTGGCGCTGTCTGGAAGTGCACAGAATCTTAAATCAACCAGTCCTCAACTTTCTAAGGAAATGGAATAACTCCCAAATAATTTACTTCTTAACCATTTATGGGCAAACTTCAGCCCTCCATCTATTTGGACATCAACTTTCACAATTCTTAACATCTGGTAAACTGGCTGGGATTTCCGGGAGTTGAAGTTCAAAATACCTCGAGGGACAAAGTTTGCCCACCCCTATTCTAAACCAGAAAATAATTATTCTATGAAAGTTCCTTGTGCTTTCAATAGTATTTTTTTTCAAAGTAGGAGCGGCAGCAATATTAAGGTGTTGAGATATTGGCTTGTTTTGGAACCTTAGCAATGTCCCATCATGATACTTTGGTACTGAGGATTACAACCTGTGATAAAATTGGGTAAATTGGGAAGTTCCAATTCACACAACTACTTCCAGAAAGTACATTATGTGATATATAACCAAACCATTGGTAATCTGGGAGGAAAAGTCAAACATGATTAATTTAGTGCCACTAGATGTCACCATATAAATATTCCTCAAGGATTCAGCTGGCAGCAAAATCTGTTTGTATGTAGGGAGGAAGAAAAAACAAATGTGCTGTGCTTTCGGTTCACACTGAATGGATATGCATCTTCAAGTACAGCAAAGAAACTGGACTGATAATTGATTTTGAAATTAATCATGCTCATCATTTAACATTAGAGTGAGATTATATTGAATCCAACTCCCTGATATCCAGAAAAGGAGACCACACCACTTCTCTAAGCAATTGGTTTTATGGTCAAACTGCTCTTATAGAAAAGAAATTCCTATCAGTGTTCAATTGAAATCTATCCTCTTATAATTTGTAACCATTAGAATTGGTTTTACCATCTAGGACAGGAAAGAACAAATTTGGCCCCTCCTCTCTAGCTAAACACAAAAGTGCAGAAGACAGATGTAGTCAATATCAAAATTCAAATATTATTCGATAAACAACATACAAAGGTGTAAACACTGTGTAGACACGACCCAATGTCCTACCGCATTTAGTCCCGGGTGAATCAGTTCATGATCGAAATTCTTCTATGATCAAAGGTAAACCAAGAGATTTGTAGTAATCCATAATCCGCAGTCCAAAAGGCTGTGATATTTGTAATCCAAAGGATCAGATGATCCGGGTGCGGTGTCTCCCCACAGCAGATCCAGGAACGTGGGCGTGTCTAGGAGTCGCTCGCAGTGAGAGCTGCTGGATGCAGGGGAAAGTAATTCCTCCCTCCGTGCTGATGCTGGTCTTGGGTAAACGCCGACAGTCAACTGGTGCTAGAAATCCCAGGCCAAACAGGGTTGAGCTGTCTTGATGTATGTTAGGTGTAATGCGCTCTAACACTGTCGCCCCCTTGGGCCCTTGGCACTTGCCCTCCCTGGACAAAACACAAGGCAGCTGAGGTACAACAAGCTTTATTGATTATAAGGTAGCAGGGTAAGTATAGAGTCCTGGAAGCCTTCAATAAGCAGCCTCCGATTAGCAGCAAATGCTGGAATCAGCAAGGCTTGAGAATCCGCAACAGCAGGATCTCAAGCGGAGGAAATTCAGGAACAAATGTGGGATGCGATAGATAGTCTCTGAGCCCCCAACCGCCGCAAGAAGGTTGGGCGGCTTGAAGTACTGCAGGCAAGTTCGATGCGGAAGTATCACAGCTCCTCCGCAGGATTCAACGATGAGCAGGAACAAGGCTTGATACTGGAACGAGGCAGCCAAGATAGACTGGCTGGCAGGACCTTGGTAGCTGGCTGAACGGCCCGGTTCACAGTAGCATCATGGCAATAGCGGTCGTTGGTACGAGATACTGGTGTGCAGGAGCTCACAGCTTTTATAGGATTTCTCTCTATAGAACCTGGTGCGTCGAACATCAAAACGGGTGATGGATGGGCCTCGGGTTGTTTTGGGAACCTCAGTCCTGAAGAATGCGGCACCTCGTTAGTGTGCGCCACCTGGGCTAGGGAGTTGCGCTTGGTGCTCCGAGTATGCACTTCTGCTATCAGCCTGGTGGGCCTAGCCTGGCCTTGACATGCCTTTTCTATAGCATCTTCCCTGGGAGGCACATGAGAGCAGCAAAGAGGCCCACGGCAGGGCCCGGGAGTTAACCCAGCTGTGCTGGAAAGTTTCTGGGAGCCAGGCGGGCAAAAGGCAGACCCTAGCAGAAACGCCGCCTGAAGCCCTTGGGGTGCGACAAACACTCTGATCTTTAAAGACGCAGCACTATGTTTTTCTTGAAGGCAATGCCTATAGATAGCCGAATCAGTCGCATGGTTGGATATCTTCGAGCGATGCTCCGTAAATCTAACCCGCCCCTCCTCTCTATGTCAGCCCTCAAGATCTTTAAAGCATGCAGTCATTTCATCCCTGAATCTTCTCTTCACAAAATGAACATATCCAGCTCCTTCAACCTTACTTCATATGTTTTGGTTTTTATAATTCTTATCGTATGTAACACTAGTCTTGGAACCCACTTCAACCTATCCTTCTTAAAATGAAACAGCACTGAATGGAATATTTCAGATGAGACCTGCAACCCTCTCATGCATTGTCAGAATCAGCCAGTCTGGCCAGTGGCATCTGCCTGGGGGGCATGGGGACCTGTTTCTCGATGCTCCACACTGTTGTAGCCACCTTGGAAGTAGTTTTACAGAGTGTCATGGAAGCTGTCGGGCTGACAGTTGGTACTCTTGAGGTAGGATTCAAACCTGAGTCAAAGATCCACTTTATTTTGTCCTTTCAGCTGGATGACTCTGAGGGCCCTTCTATGCTGCCATAAAATCAGGATTTTCAAAGCAGATAATCCACATTATCTGCTTTTAACAGGATTAGATGAGTCTACACTGCCATATAATCCAGTTCAAAACAGATAATCTGAATTTTATATGGCAGTGTAGCCCCCTTCTAGAAGGGGCCTGTGTGAGTTGTAGGCAAGACTGCAAATGCCTCTGGAGCCCTTTCTACACTGCCATTTAACATCCAGAATATCTGCTTTGAACTGGATTATATGGCAGTGTAAACTCAGATAATTCAGCTCAAAGCAGATAATGTGGATTATCTGCTTTGATAATCTGGATTATATAGCAGTATAGAAGGTGTCTGAGAGAATCTGTTATCTACAAATTAGCTAGCTGGGTTCACACAACGAAAAAAATGTGATGTCTGACCGGGGTATTGGGTGGCAACCTGTGCTGGACGGGGTTGCACTTCCCCTGAAGTCACAGGTCCGCAGCTTGGGGGTCCTCTTGGGCTCAGTGCTAACGCTCGATGCACAGTTGTCAGCGGTGGCTGGAAGGCCTTCACACAATTAAAACTTGCACACCAGCTGCGACCATACCTCTGAAATCTGACTTGACCACAGTGGTCCATGCCTTAGTCACCTTTAGACTGGACTATTGTAATGCACTCTACATGGGGCTTCCCTTGAAAATGGCCTGGAAACTTCAATTGGTCCAATGTGCGGCAGCCAGATTAATAACTGGAGCAAATTACAGGGAGCTGTCAACCCCCCTGTTTAAGGAGCTCCATTGGCTGCCGTTTATCTTCTGGTCCCAATTCAAGGTGCAGATAATCACTTATAAAGCCCTAAGCAGTTTGGGACCCACCTACCTTCGGGACCGCCTCCCCCCCCCCAAACCTGCCCGATCCCTTCGTTCCTCGGGGGAGGCCCTCCTTTCGCCCCCTCCACTATCACAGATTTGACTTGTGGGAATGAGGGAGAGAGCCTTCTCCTCTGTGGCCCCTCAACTTTGGAACGCATTGCCTAGCAAGATTAGGTTAGCCCCCAACGTTGAAACTTTCAAAAAGAATCTCAAGATGTGGCTTTTCCATTGTGCTTTTGGAGAATGATCTCACATGTCTCTTGTCATTCTCCCCTAAAATGGGCATCCTCACATTTCATTGTCTCAGAACCTCCCCTATAAATATTTAGGTTTTAATTCCTTAATTTGTTATCATTGTATTTTGCACATGTGGCACATTCCTCTTATTCTATTTGAATGTTTTTATTCTACTTGAAATGTTATTTTATGTTTTTATGTTATTGTGTTGATGTGTATTTCTGGGCTTGGCCTCATGTAAGCTGCCCTGAGTCGCTTTCGGGGAGATGGTGGTGGGGTATAAATAAAGATGATGATGATGATTATTGAACAGCAACTAAGAGAAAAAATAAAATGATTAGGACAATAAATCACACAATATGTAGTAGGCAAACAAACAAACCTCTGTATCCACAAGCCAATCAGGTTACAAAACAAAACCACCTTACTCAGCCCCTAAAGGAGACTAACCAAAGACCATGCTGCAAGCAAGTTAGAGAAATATCATAAAACCCCAAAACAAAACAAAACAAAAAACAAACAGGCCCAACTAACAGCCTTAGGTGTTTAAAAAAGTGGGAGATTTGCTGTGTCACCCTCCTGTTAATCAGTGGACAGGCAAAAACCTTGTCTAGCTTTCTGCTTTTAGAGACAAAAACCTTGCCATCCATAAATAATTATAATAAAGATATTTCACTTCCCAGTACATCTTTAAAATGCTAATAAAAATAATTTTAAATGCTGAACCCCTGTCCCTCAATGGAATACTTAAATCCAGCACTAAATTAAAGCTAATCGTCAATTTGAGTTGATTGTCTTCCTCTTTGCTACCTTCTCATCCTTCTTGAAAAGGATTTCCAGTCTGCTGGATGAGGGGAAGGTGTAAGAGTAATCCCACTCCCAGTTCTGCCGATGGAACAACTCCATATTATTCTGGCCAATGTAAGTAAGGCTTTGCATTGGATATTGCATGTTTATTATTTATTGATATGGATGGTCATGCCATATTTTTGGGAATAAAAGGTTGGAGAGGGGTCTTCAGTAGCTCTGCTACAGAGAATGACTATTGTGATTGGTCCTCCCTTAGGAAGAAAATAAAATACACATTCACCTGGGCGTTAAGAATGTTCTAGTGTGCAGTCTTGAATGTCAAAAAGTCACTCTTCCATGATTCTGAATTGGAAACGTTGTGGACATGCCTCAAGAAATTTCTGATACATCAAAAGAAAAAGAAGAAGAAGAGAATGAATTGAAGCAACGATAACTTAAAAGCAGAACCTGACACTGAAAAACTCATAACTCTTTGATAAGATACGTTGTCAAATAGGCCAAATATGGTCATTACTCTATAGAATAAGTAAATACTTTTTTCAAACTATCAAAGACTTTTCTGACTGAAATATTAATTTACTAGGATTTATCAAAATGAAATGAACTTGATAAAAATAATTCTAGAGCAGTGATATCCACTGATCATTTTGTAAATTATGGAATCTTCTTGATCACCATTATTATACTTCAGTCCTAATACTAATACAAATATTTTTAGTGGCTTACCCACCCACAATAATCATATATTAGATATTGTGAAAAGAAAATCACATGAATAGATCATATATAAAGCAGAATGACTGTTAAAGCTATTTCTTTATACTTTCATATCTATGTCATCTTTGTGTTCAGTATCATTTCCCAGAATGTATTTGTTACTTTGATTAGATATACCAGTAAATATCTACCGGAAAATGTAGATTTCCCCATAGAGAATTCTGACAACATCTAAAGGCCTCTAAGAGCTCACTAATGTTGAATAATAAAAATTCTAATTGATCCGCCACTATGGAAAATTACACAAGCAACTCTGAATATAATGTGCATTGTACTATGATGTATCATTTTTCAAAACATACATTACTGAGAGCATATTTGTGCATTTTATTGCATTAACATTTATAGCACTGCAAACATGACCAATGTGACAAAATCTCTCTTTTAAAGGAAACGTTGACCCCTTGCACACAGCTGAATAAAATCCCACATTATCTGCTTTGAATTGAAATATATGGCAGTGTGGACTCAGATAACCCAGTTCAAAGGAGATATTGTGGCTTTTCCACCTTGATATTCTGGGTTATATGGCTGTGTGGAAGGGCCCCCAGAGAGAGCATTCTTTGGCTGTGTAGTATTAGAGCAGAATGTCCTGTGATTTCTATGCCATCTGGCTTTAGGATGCCCTAAAAGCAACTAGAATGTCATAATACATATCAAGGATACAAGAGCTTGAAAATACATTGGGTTTTGCTGTATGACTTTAAGAACCTCATCACAGTAGTAAATTTCAGTATCCTAGGATGCTTCCAGGACGTTGAGATGCCAGAGCCCATCAGATGATGTAGGGCTACTTTCCACAGGGCTGAGTGCTTCCAGTGTTCTGGCAGTGTCCTTGACAAGAATGGGGCAGCAGGGAAGCTGGGCAGTGACACTTCCTGTGATGCGATGGGTATGCAGGCAATGTGGGCAATGTGGGGTGTGAAGCAATGGTTTCCCCCACTGCCTGATGGATTCACCACGCTGCCTGGTGAATCCTTCGGCTATTGCCTGCTCTTTGGACCACAATGTGATGAGATTCTCAGTCAAAATAAAAGGGATCAATGTATGTGTACACTGACTCTGAGAGTTAAGCTTTGTTGACAGCTTCAACTTAAATCTTTGTAATGACAAATATACCTGTAATTACTCAATTTGAATGTGCTATAAAATGTGCACACTTCAGTTTTCAAAACCCTGAAACAAAAAAACCCCACTTATTTGCTTGAGAATGTAATGTGAAGTGGCAAAAAGTGCACTCTTTGTAATTTGGACAAAAAGGTGCACATTACAGTGGCTGCCTGCTTATAATTTCTTCTTGAAAAACAGTAGTGTTAGAACACCAAAGCTTTTCAGCTCTGGAAAGAAAACCTTGGGGTGCCACTATGCTGTAGAATGAATGTTGATGCCACTCAAATCCCAGCATTGCATAGCCATGTCAATTAAATTAGAGATGATATCCCTCAAATAGGAACTCCATGTTCTTCTGGAGTGGCTTCCCCCTTTACTTTGGCTCAGCACTAATATTACCATATTGAAGTCGAGCCCCTGTTTCATTGACTTGCAGCAGGGAGTTCCAATGTTCCTGCATATGTGGTCTGGCATCTCTAGCACAAAAGGCTGGGATTTGGCATCAAAAGACCTTCAGCCATTTCTACCTCTTTGTTTTCTTGCCTCACTTGACCTGAAGCCATGGACTCTTCGTGTACGGAGTTGCATGCGGACAGGCCAACAGGGGCAAGCCCTGAGTGATTTGAGAGACATAGTTTTCTAAGGACTTCCGTGTGTTTGGACTCTCCTCTGGCTATTAGCAAAAAGGACTTTTCTCTTATAGTTTTTCCCAAGGACACAGATGGACTTTCTTTCTACTCCCTGAATATGAAATAATTGTTTCCCTGGACTCTCTCGCTATGAAATTGTATGAAATACCAAAGCTGTATGAAAGTCAAGCATGATATTTTCCTATATTTTCCTAGACTTCTGTGTAAGTTCTCCCTTTGCATGCCCTAACCCCCATGAAATGCCTAGAAACTGTATAAGAGTATTATTATTTCCTTTTCCTTCTATCCTTGTATTTTAAATTGTAACTTCTAAATGTTTTGTCTTGATGAAATGTACTTTGTAACAAAGATGAGTCACCCTGCCTGCAAGGAGCCCCAAACATTTAGGAAGAATCCTTTTGCAAGATTGAAGAGTGCTAATTAGGTATCAATGGTTATTTCAAAAGACAGGGAAAGCCACCTGGCCACATCCTTCGTATAACATGGAGGGTCGTTTCACAAGACTCAAACCCAGGACATAGCCAAATTGCTACACATATTTACTTAAGAAAGATCCTACAAATAGAACACGCCACTTAGGAAATGACAGACGGCCAGACCCATGACCTAAAACCATGAAAACCATTTATTCCAAGGACCCAAACAATAGGTGGTAAGATTGCAGGACTGCAAGGGGTCTTCCCTTGCCAACCAGACATGCTATAATCTCAAAACTTCATTAACACATCTATTAATTGATCAGGGATTCCTCTGTGACCCAGGAAGAGCCCTGTCTGTTTAGCCTCACATGGAAAATCTCACAATCTCTCGCACATTTACTAAACAAAGAAAAACCATCACAAGTGCATGCTACTGCCAGGAAATGTCATTAATTTTTCATCACCACACAAAGATAGCCAAACATCACCAGATTTAGGATTTCCTCCTTATCAATGAAACTTCATTAACACATCTTAATCTTCAAAACCCTGACTCATTATTCCATCCATCCCCCCCCCTTTCCTCCCAATTGGCTTAGACCCACAGCCAATTGAGGCAAGTGGGCAGTTTGAAAACTGTTCTGTTTTGGGAAAAGTATAAAAACGTATGTATTACATGTATGCTTTGTACTAGCATTGCCGAAGGATCGCGGTTAGTACCTCATTTCCAGCTGGATGAATAAAAAACTCAGTGGCTTTTCTTCAACCTGGTGAGATCTTTATTGGGAAATTTAGGGGAAAGGGGATTGATTTGTTGGCTTCCTTCCTCACCAGGCCATTTTAGACCCTCTTTGGTGAGTCTAACTGGTCTGCCTTCAAGGCAAGACCCCCAAAATTTCTGTTCGTTACCAATATTATGTGAATCTAATGCACACCCTAACTTGGGGGACGTAATTTAGCCAAAAAAAGGTGAGCATTAGATTCGAGTAAATATGATAATGCTTCAGGAACTGAGGTGAAGCAATAGTACGTTGTTCTCTAGATAGTAGGGCTTTAAGGAAACAGTGATTCAGCAAAGAGGGGAACAAGTGAAAATGAGTCAGTAATTAATTATCTAATGCTTCTTTGAAACTGATCCATATTAAAAGTTATATTTCTTATCTAAGTGTTTCATCAGCAGATTTTCTTGGAGGGAAATCTGATTAATTCAGTGGGTCTTACTTCTGAGTCAGTATGAGAATGATTTTACTGTCAATCTGTTCACCAACCTTTGAGAAGAAAGAAAGAGAGAGAGAGAGAGAGAGAGAGAGAGAGAGAGAGAGAGAGAGAGAGAGAGAGAGAAGGAAGGTGGTCAGTGGCAGTTAGTGGCTTCCATTCAGTAGGGGAATTAATTTATTTTGGATTTTATTCCAAACTTTAAAAGATATCATTCAAATTGTTTAACATTGTTTAACATTGTATACCAAGCAAATTCAACACCTTGGGTGACTCATTTATACTACAGGCTAAAATTTGAAAAGCATACCCCCCCCCCCCCCAAATTAAGTTGTTACTGTATTTTAGTTTTGTTTTAAATAAAATGTCTTTAATGGTGTTGCATGAAGAAAATAAAAACCTCTTTCCCCTCCAGTATAGCAAGTTTGGAAATGGATTGCTTGAATTGGCACATAGTGAATTTTCATTATTTAAGAGTTTGTTTCAGCCACTGCTTTTACTTTGAGAGATGTGGCATACAGTTGTTCTTGTGTGCCTTAAAATCTATCACAGGGTTGAGTTTGCAAGAATTAATCAGAGGGTGCTTGCCTTTGCCTTCTTCTGAAACTCAGGGACTGTGACCTGGTCAGCATCATCCAGTGGGTGTCTATGACCAAGTGGGGATCAAAACCCTGTTCTCCCAGTTGTTCTAGTCCAATAGTGAAACCACTACCCCATACTGGCTCTCATTTCATTCTATCCATCTGAAATAATACAGACATGTTGGGATATGCTTCACTTAGGCTGTAAAACGAGAGACAAGAGACAGGGCCTTCTCTGTTGTGGCCCCTCAGCTGGGGAACTCCCAAGCGATGTTAGATCTGCCCCCTCCCTGTTGTCCTTCAGGAGGTGAGTGAAGACTTGGATGTGGAACGAGGCCTTCCCAGAATCAGCTGAGATTGATTTCAATCTGAAATGGGTGACCACTTTTATAGACCGAGTTGAATGTGGTTTTAATGGCAATGTGGTTTGTATCTCTGTTTTTATGTATTTTAGTATGCTGTTTTAAGATGTTTTAAATTTGTATGGCATTGAATTTTGCTGTAAGTTGGTCTGAGTCCCTCCTTGGAGGTGAGAAGGTTGTGGTACAAAAATTTAAAATAAATAAATTAATTAATGTGCCCCATTCTCAATGAGTCATAAAGGCGGCAACATTTTTTGACCAAAAATGGCAGTGATTTTGAATTGCCCAGAATTTTTTAAAGGTGCCACACACGAATCTTTTCTGAAAAAAGCAAGGAGAGAAACAAATCATTTTTACAATCCTTTCTCATCTCTTCTGTTTTTTAAATGAACCCAAATGTGATAAAAATGTATCCAATTTCAAGGTGGATGAAGTGACCAAGAAATGATTCCTGCCAATTTGATACAAGCCTTCCTGGTCAATGGGAATATTTATGTATAGATCAAAACACTCCATCTGAACTAGCTCGATGTTTTCTAAATTCAAAGCAATTAAGAATGGGAAAAGTGACAAGTTTGCCATGGGAAGATTTTAGAGCTAAGTAGTTGTGACAAGAGTTGCTTAAAGATTGCCTGTGCCTGTGGTCTTTCCTTGGCAGACCTTGATCTACCATGCCATCAATTTCAATATAGAGACAGCTTCTCTCCCTACCTTGCACCTTGCTGCCTGACACACAAACAGATGTGAGGGATTTACAAAGCCAGCCTGCTCTTTCAAGGTAAAAATGGAGAGCTTATTTAACATCCATCTTGAGAGTGACAGGTCTGGAAGAGTTATGAGAGCTGGGAGATAGCAAAGCTCCAAAAATAAACTGACTTTGGACAGATTCTACTGCACAGTAGGGAACAAAATGAGATATAAAACAATCTGGGACTTATGAAAGTGGGTTAAGAGAAGAATGCAACATCAATGCTCCAGAAATGTTGAACCATTGGACTGAAGCAACCTCCACTGCTTTATTGCCTCTTAAGATGGGTGAGCGAGAGTAAAAGAGACTTAAGAACAAGTTCAACTTGGACAAAAGTCATACCTTTTTGTCTCCTTCAACAATTACGTTTATTCTGCCATGAAATGATGGAGAAAGGGCACCAGCACAGCTACTGTTGCCTTCTTCCCTTCAATCGTCAGGTGCCCCACAGATACAACAGTTTCAAAAGACCTGCTGTGTGCCCTCAGATGCCACATCTACAGGGCTCATAAAACTGAAACATGTGGCTCTCCTGTTGAGAGAAACATCTATCATTGTATTAACAGGTCAAACATACCATGAGGGGTCTGGCACTCATCCAGAAAAGAAATTAGTTCCTCACAATGGAACATAGTTCTTGGTATTTTGCTTAGAGCTATTTTAGAATGTGTCAAAGAAAACTGGAATTGATACTTGGGGTTTAAAACTAAGAAGAAAATACAGAATTTCAGAAAATAAGATGCATTATTTGTTTCCCCCCTCTTCTCCCCAAACAAATGCCCTTAGTATATCCTAAGATTTTCCACATCCTCATGAACTGCGAGCAGTATCGACTCACAGAATGGAGACTTGTCTTCTAAATCTTCTTCTGTACCAGACACCTCTTTTAATGGGTTGTCACTTGTCTGTCTCTGTATCTGCTTTTAATGAATTCTCCTTGACTCTGTTTTCCTTTTTCCTTATGTGCTTTGGTTTCCCAGATCTACTTGTTAGCTGGAACTTTTCAAATTATTTCTGAGACCTGGAGGTGGAGGTTATATCCCTATCAAACATGTATATGACGGAATAGTGAGTGGGGTTGTGTGGACAGGGACGAGAAGGCAAGGGCAATCATGAGAAGTCTGCTTAGTTCACAACAAATATGGCTACAATTTTGCAGCTTAGAGTACATTTTAGAGTATATATCCAATCCTTATAAACCTATCTGTTAGACCAGGGCTGTCCAACTGGCGGCCCCAGGGCCGTATAAGGCCCCCGGCCCCTTCCCTACGGCCCCCGCCTACCCTGCAAAAATTAGTAATTTTTTTTACAAAAATTGATCTCCAGGGGGCGGGGCTGGGTGATGTCAGGTGTGGCGCCGGCGCCGAGCCTGATGTCACCCAGCCCCGCCAGCTCCTCCTCCTCCTCCATCCCGCCTCTCCCCCGGCGCACCAATCGGGAACGCTGGGGAGGGACGGAGGAGGCGTGCCTAAATAGGAAGAAGGAGAGCGCTTCCCTTCCTCCTCCATAGGCCTGCCTTCTCCGTTCTGCCTCTCCCACCGCGCCCTGATCGGGGTGCCGGTGGGAGAGGCAGACCAGAGGACGCAGCATGCCAAAAGAGGAGGAGGGAAGCGCTTCCCTTCCTCCTCCATAGGCCTGCCTTCTCCGTTCTGCCTCTCCCACAGGTGCCCTGATTGGTGCGCCAGTGAGAGAGGCAGAACAGAGGAGGAGGCTGGTGTGACACTTTAGGGGGGAGGGCGAAGCCAGGGAGGGCTCCCCTTGGCTTTGCCCTCCCTCCTAAAGGTCATACCCAGCCTCAGAAGCGAAATCACCGCTTCTGAGGCTGGCGTGACACGTTAGGAGGAGGGGCCAGGGGCGTGGCTGGGGCCGGGGGTGGGGGCGGGGCGGAGTGGCACGGAGCGGCCCCCCAGGTCATCAGTGACTGGAAGTCCAGCCCTAGGTCCGGTAGAAGTTGGACAGCACTGTGTTAGACAATGCCCTTTTATCTCACCTGCTAGAAAAATCAACTTGGGTTAAAAAAAAGAGAGGAGAAGACCCTACCACAGTATGATATCTTTACAGCTCTCCATCACACTTAGCAGGGTGGCAGAAAGTCATCCCCTGAACTGGACCTTTTTGGAATTTATTCCCATCTTTGGTCCCGGCACAAAAACGGCCCTAAATCCCAGGTGCCCCTAATTACAGAGAAGCCGTCGGCATGGACCTGGCTCCTCCCTGAGCCAGCGCACGGATTGCTAATCGCTATTTGGATTTACAACTATAACAATTATTATTTATGGAATTATTTCTTGGATTACGCTTTTGATAGTCTTCAGTGGGTCCCAGCTCCTACCCACCACTTTGTGGGTCTGGAATATGCTGCCGCAACCTTCTGAAAAAACCGGATTACATGTCCACATTGCTTCGCACGCTAGCAACGCTACGCAATGCCTTGGCTTGGTTTGCTGTGAAGTTATAGCTGCTCCACGAACTAGTATCTTCACCACAGGATTGTGTCTAAAGAACATTTTCTGACTATATTTAGTTGTCCACAATACAATATAGATATTAATAAGGACTACAATCGTTTTTCAAGCAGGACATCTACAGATCAGGAGTGCATGTTTTCACTCTTATCATTCAGATGTCCTTATGACTTTTGGCGTGCCTATGCTTTGTGTTCAATTACTCTTCAATGTGTGCATAATAACATTCATTTAATCTGATATTATTGTTGTGTTATGTTCCATCTTATGGCGGATCTTTAGCTGTCTCTCTGCTATTGCAGTTATTGGTCCTCTTTGTTGTTGACACTCCTATTCCTCACCATTATTGGTCACATGGGAGATTAGTGTCCCATGGTTAACAAAAGTCTCACAAACCCAGACATGAGTGGAAATATACTATCAAAAAGGTTATGCTCACCAATCCCAACATAACTTCAACCAACATCTATTGGACCACTTCTGTCCTTCTGCTTATCGATCTTTAGAACTTCCTAAAAAGTTACTTCTGCAGAAGTCATGCTGATTCATCTTCACCAGAGTTCACAATTATTAGTGCTGAATGCTTTTACAACGTTTTCTATCAGTGTACTTAGAACAGAGCCAGCATAATGTAGTAATTTGAATGTTGGACTAGGACACTAGGTGATCATCTACATGGGTCACATCAAGTGAAGCAGGGGAGAACAGACTCTGTAGCACCCATATGGCATACTGAGAAATCCCCCCCTGCCCAAGTTAGTTAAGGGAATGCCTTGGAGCTTCCCCATAATGTAAGTAGTTGCACCAGTTCTGATTTGGAACCAACTGCCATTGTTTACACAGCCATTTTGCTTCCCTTAAGATTGGTTAGCCCAGGGAGAGGGGGGTGGCCTTTTTGTCATCAATGTCCTGTTATTGTTGATCTCTTTTCTCCCCTCTCCTCTCTACTGGTGCATTGGCAATCAACAGCAATGGTTACTGGCTATACTGCATTCTGGATCAGCCCCGAGGTAAAAGGCCAATATAGACACATCCTAGGAGACCTGTCCGGGAAACCCATTGAGTAACCTTGGGAAAGTCAAACTCTCTGAGCCTCAGAGGATGACAAGGCCTAACCCCCTCTGAACAAATTGTGCTAAGAAAATCCCTAATAGCTTCTCCATAGGGTTGCCGTAAGTCAGAGGTGAGACGCTAACAATAACTTTGCAAAAAAGGTAATATAACCAGCTGATAGTTTACTGGATCTTCTTTGGATACTTTTTAAATAATTGATATTGTATTGACCATTTTTAAATCCTAGGGTACAATCAATGATCTTAGAGTTATGTTACATATTTTAGTTAGTGATTTCTGAGTTTTCTGTGATCTCTCAGATGACTCTCAGAGTATGTTGTTTATGTATTTGCTTCCCTTGTCTCCCCTTTGTGTCATATTTCCACCATAAGTTTAGCAGTGAAAAAAAAGGTTAACATAATCTATTCAGCTTCTAAGTTATCTAATGATCATTGTGGTATAGTGGTTTGAGCATTCGTTTATGGTTGTTAAGGTGGCCTTGCCTACATTATTGAGGATAAGCTCCAAGTGGCATTAGGTTGCTATGGAGCTGATCCTCATCTACACCAACCAAATTGGTCCATGTAACTGGGGTCTATGGCTCTGAAGACTAGAATCCAAATCTCTGTTCAAGTCATGGAAACCCAATTGATCACCTTGGACAAGCCACACATTCTCAGTCTTAGAAAAAGAAAATGGCAGATCTCCTCTGAAGAAATCTTGCTGAGAATAGCCCATGATAGGGCATTCTTAAGGTTGCCATAAATTGGAAAGGATCTGAAGGCACAGAACAACTATGCTATCTCCTTAACCTCTTATTTGATTGTGTTGAGATTAGAAGGTTCAACTGTCCCCTCAGCTCTTGCTGCATTTAAATAATTAATTATGAGTAACAAGCTCATAATTATTTTTTCCTCCCTAATTTTCTGCTTGCATTTCCTTTGCACAAGTTTGTATTATTTTAAATTTTCTTCAACTGGGCAATATAATAATAATATTCATCATCATCATCATCTTCATTTGTATCCTGAACCATCCCTCCTCTGGGGACTCGGGGCGGCTTACAACATGGACACAACCATTTAATGCCAAGATGTCTGTCCAGTGTCTAAAGGAACCATTTTTTATCTCTAAATGTATCCATCATACATGCCTGTGTAAATCGTCCCGAGTCGCCTTCGGGCTGAGAGGGGCGGTATAGAAACGTGACAAATAAATAAATAAATCATACTTCTTGGGATATGAGTGACTTTCCTTTCTGATCTACACCATAGCTCAACCACTATTAATGTGACGTTGTGTAGTGTCATCAAAATGTTTGAGCCTCTTGGTATGTTTCCTTTCAATTTTATGGATTTTCTAATTTTACAGAAGCGTCCTATTTTGAAGGCAAATAGCACTGTATCAAAGATAACTGGCACTTTCCCATTCACATACAGAATATTCTCATGGTGGTCACTCTTTTCAATCGGTTCAGATGTTTCCAAATCTTTCACTGTGTTGTTGGCAATACCATTTTGGTCCAAGTTACTCTTCCCACTGATTAACTGGTTTGGGGTTGTAATTTGTAATATGTAAATACTTTACCTCTTTGTTATGTTCGGTGCATGCATTTAGCCAGTCAATGTAAACATTATAAAACTTACCCGTTATTACAACCTTCTCTCTATCAGTTGTCTTTCCTAATTCCATTACCCACCTCAAGTTCCTCTCTAATTCTGGTTAAAAGGATGACAGCATGCATCTTTCATTTGAATATTTTTGAAAATTAAAGCCATTCAAATTCCTATTAAAATTAAGCAGACTTCTTGTGATTCTATTTATTTACCTTTGGATTTTCCTTAATCTTGATTATCCTATTGAAATCCACCAGTCTGTTTAATGAAATGTTAATATAATGATCCTGAAAACTATCTCAGTATTTAAAGGACTTTTCAAGGTCCTAAATGTATAAAAAAATTGTTCAAAAGTTAGCTGTACCCAATATTGAATTATGAAAAGAGAGTCCTGAAAAAGGTCTCAGTCATTATCACCTTCACAGTACTCCAAAATTCTCTCTTCTAATTATTAGCCTTTGGATTTTGGCACTTTTTGAGTAAATAGAATGAACCAAGTGCAAATACCACTTCTCAACCATGCAAAACATGTTTGCCAGGAATGGCAAAAATGAGCAGTCTAGGTTTAAAGTCAGTTCATTACACTCATACAATGTAAGCAGTACAAAGCCATTGTGATAACACATTGTGGAATCCTTGCAAGTAAAAGAGCTTGGTTGCAAAACTGTTGATCCCCCCCCCATAAATCTGTATCTATGATCACAAAGACATGCATTTTTATTATGTCATCCCAAAGTGAACAAGAACACAGGCTATACAAAATGGAGAAAATGCATTGGAGCCTTATTTAGTATGTGGTAGTCACAGCTTTGCAAAGGTTAGGATCCATTCATACCATTTTCTCCATATATATTTTTTTCTTTTCATAACTTGGTTGAAGTCCATTTGTGTCCTAGTCTTATTAGCAATTGAGCAGTGTTGAAATTAGATGTAAACTACAGGTTCATCAGCCATGAATTATGAGGTTTATTAAAATGTAACCTGAGCATATGCTGTGGAATTTTCCAAAAAGTTATCTATAACAATGTTCTCTGGGAGGGTATAAAACCATGATGTATCATAATGTGCAGTATTATTCCTGAAGAATGGGTTGTACTTCTCTACAGTTTACAGATTATTTTTGTTTTATTGTTTTATTTATTGTATGAAAGCACTAGATGTAGCAGAAGGGAATCAGGTCTTTTGTTACCAGGTTCCTTCTATTGCATGCAGTGCTGATTCTGAAGGTCAGTTACTTTTTCAATGGCTCAGTGTGGGGAAAACAAACCCCATTGACACAATCCTGTTGGGTCCTGGAGGCATATTTTGAAGTGAATTTGGAATTTCGCCATGACATTAAAATCAAATTAAATAGAAGACCAGTCCTATGATTATCATTTCCATTAACAGATTTTTCAGAGTGAATGGAGAGAGGGAGAGAGATGGAGGGAGGGAGAGATGATTGAATTTGAAAGTTTTGTTTTCTTTTGCTTTGTTTTAAAGAACATCCAGTGTGCCCCATATAGTCAAAAGGGTTGAAAATTACCACTTTTTTCAAGCACGAATTGCATTACATGTGTGAGAACACATACCAAAACACAGCACTTTTAAAAATAAACAGAGGTTGAGATCTTCAGTGTTGAGGAGAAAATCATATAACCTTAGTACTAACAGAAATGGAGGCACATCTATTTTGAGGGGAAATTTATACCTTACTAGCTTGGGGACCCGGCGTTGCCCGGGTTTTTTGAGAAACGTATTAGTTGGTGTGTAGTAGTTATTTATGTGGCTCACTGTGGTGTCAGGAAGTTAGTGAAGGCACTGTGAGTCCCATCATCCATGGTGTAACGTCCTCGAAACAGCACCAGGACGTAGAGTGGGTCATGGAGGCTCTGTCTGCCAAGTGTGGCCTTGCTCCCTCATTATTGGGAGTAGCAGTGGTATCTTGAAATTACTGAAGGTACTGCAAGTCCCATCATCTGTGGTCAACCCACCTCCAAACTGCACCAGGATGTAGAGTGGGTCATGGAAGCTCTCTCTGCAAAGTTTGGCCTTGATCCCTCAATATTGGGAGTTGCAGTGGTATCATGAAATTACTGAAGGTACTGAAAGTCCCATCATCCGTGGTCAACCCACCTCCAAACAGTACCAGGACGTAGAATGGGTCATGGAGGCTCTCTCTGCCAAGTTTGGCCTTGATCCTTCATTATTGGGAGTTGCAGTGGTATGATGAAATTAGTTTAAGTACTGCAAGTCCCATCATCCATGGTCAACCCACCTCCAAACAGTACCAGGATGTAGAGTGGGTCATGGAAAGCTCTGTCTGCCAAGTATGGCCTTGATCCCTCATTACTGGGAGTAGCAGTGGTATCCTGAAATTAGTGAAGGTACTGCAAGTCCCATAATCCATGGTCCACCCACCTCCAAACAGTACCAGGAGGTAGAGGGGGTCATGGAAGCTCTGTCTGCCAAGTTTGGCCTTAATTCCTAATTTGTGGGAGTTGCAGTGGTATCATGAAATTAGTGAAGGTACTGTAAGTCCCATCATCTGTGGTCAACCCACCTCCAAATGGCACCAGGACGTAGAGTGGGTTATGGAGGCTCTGTCTGCCAAGTTATTATTATTATTATTATTATTATGGGTACCTCACTTTTTTCTCATTGGGTCACAACACAACAATAACATTGCTATTTCTTAATTGAATGAACCATATCACATTTAGCTTGACCCCATGAGCACATGATTCTCTGCAACCCAAATTCATCTCCATGTACAATATAGGATGCTACAATACCAAACAGGAGTAGTACTCAGACATTCTATAAAATGCTCATATGTAAAAGGTACAGTATCCTCATACTGCATAAAAGTCTGTTCCTGTTATAAGCAGAAATGCTTAAAGTTGTTTCACAATTCAAAATGAAATCAAAACAGCACATTTTAATCAGGAAAAAGACATTCTATTTTGTGTGACTGTCTTATTCGCAGATTATAACTATGGGGAAAATAATTTTCAGCGCAACACCCGCAACACAGCTGCTGGATATAATGTATTCATCTGTAGTATTTTTGTAGTAGAGGGGCCTAGCAGATGGCTACAAAGACATTTGAGGCATAAAGGCAAATAACACATCTCAACTCATATAATTGTCCTTTCTACTTTTTTGAGATTATTTTATTATTGAGAACACAAAAATGTGAATAAAGACTGGATTAAAATGAATTTTCATATTCAGTTACAGAAATTATTATCAAATTAGCCTGTCTCCCAGATGCAAAAATAAAATAGGCATTGGAGGGGGGGGGGGGAATCTGCCATCTGTGCCTTGACATTACTGGCAGGATACATTGCATAGCTAAGACAAGTTTGGTTCAATCAAGAAGACATATCACCTTAGACGCGAAATGCTGGGACCCATTGAGTGTGCTATTGACTGTAATGTGCATGAGGTGCACATGATGAAAAAATTGATTTTCTATCGATTTTGTGCTCATTCCCACCAGAAGGGAGAGGGACATTCTGGCACTTCCCCAGTTTGGAGAAGAAGAAGCCAGTTGGGAGGGAAGTAGTGCCCCCCTCTCCATGCTGAGACTGGCAAACTCACCAGCCATGAATTCCCACAATTCAGAGCCCAAATTAGGCCAGTTGAGAATCCCTGTTTGGCATGTGATTGTAATGCATCATCAAATCTAATGTGCACCCCAATTTTAGCAAGGTCATTTAGCCAAAAAAGGTGCACAAAACTGGAGGGCATTGGCATTTCATTTCTGAAGTGTTTCTAAAGTATAATAATGAGAGTAATGAAATTTTGTTACTATTTCATTATAGTAATTGTGTATAATTGCTATATTTGGGGAAACTTCAGGGGCTCTTTTCTCCCTCATTTTTAAAGGAGTGAAACTTGGTACAGTGGTAGAATGCATTTGCCACTGTTAATCTACTAAATTTCAGAACATTTCACTTATTCACAGATCTTTGAGTAATTTTCAATTTTTAAACCTACAAGAGCTATCTGTTTAAATGTTATATATATAACATTTAAACAGATAGCTCTTGTAGGTTTAAAAAATTAAATTAGAAAAGGTCCACACCGAATCTAGAGGATTGGATTTTGAAAATATGGGACATGATCCAGATGGATCTACTGGATCAAAAAATGAAAAACATGACTGGTCGGACTTCTTAAAGTATTTGCAGAATGAAGGACACAAAATACGGATAGACATAAAAGATATTTAACTCGGAGTCTCACAATAGATTATGTGCAAAGAGACAAAAGAGACACAATGGACAAATACAAGGCTTTCATCCTTGGGGAGCGTCTCGGGAAGTACCCCCTATCCCCAGCCACCCTGACCCGCTGTCTACACTCCTCCTCCCAGACGCACCCCCTCCCTTTACCCCTCCCTCCCTAGCCTTTCCATCCCCCGTAACACCCCTTGTAAATGTTGAAAAATCTCAAAAAAAATTATCCCCCCCCCCCACAAAAAAGATAGACGAACAGTGGTAAATGTATTCTACTACTGTACCAGGGCATCACACTTCAGAAGTTTCAGAAATATTCACCCATCTACAGATTATGGAAGATTTTTTGAAAGTTTAGACAAAAATAATTTATTCCCCCAAAAAGTGACAACAGCAATCCCTTTGAATGTCTTTATGACGCACAACCACATAACTTCAACTTAGCACAGATTTATACTATTACTTACTTACTTTAGTCCTCTTTGCATAATAAATAATTGTATTAATTATTAGACTGACTCTAAACAGCTGGCTAATGCAGCCCCCATTGGGGCTTTCTAATGCTGAGCACTGCATCCTGGGAAATGTAGTTTAGGCAAGGCCTTTTGCATTCTCTGATACAGGGGGCCTCACCTCCCAAACTACATTTCTAAGAATGCTGTGTTCTCAGCCTCTCACCCAAGTTTACTAGTCCCGCTCGAGTGCCTTTGCTTATGGTGATCAAGCCAAAGAAAATCAGGAAAACATTAGTGTTTAAAACTCTATACGTTCTCTTGTCTGTATCAAAGTTGATTAATGTTTATGCTGAAAATTAAGCTGACCTTGGGAGACATCCAAATGTTACAGAATCTTAACAAAACATATTGGTAAATGTTTTGTTTCTTAAGTCCTCCCCCACACACATTTCTTTCATGTTTCTAACATTGATTCGTATGCATGTATCTAAAAAAATTGATCTAAAACCAAATTAAAAATGAACATTTGCACACTTCTAGTAGACATGAGCATGGGAAGCCTTGCATTACCAAACATTTGAACTATCTAGCTTATTATAGGATACATTAACTAGCAACAATTCAATGAGGTTTTAGACATAGGTAGTTTTTCCCAGTCCTATCTGAAAATGCCCAAAACTGAATATGAGATATTCAGCAGAGCAAAGTATGCATCTTCCCTTTGAGCCCTGACTTTCTCAGCAGTGATTTTTGTTCAAAACTGATGTAAACAGATCCTCACATATAGAGCTGCCATTGACATTTTGCCCAAGGTAGTATTTTAAAATTAATTTGGAAACACCTGTGCAGGCAAACCATTTTGAGACAAGTCTGTAAGAAACCCATGTTTCTCACCATATGGTTGCCTACAGTAACATGGGAAGCAAATGCTATGTTGTTTTTTTTCCTCACTCCACATTAGATTCAAGTTATTCTGACAGAAACAAAAGGGGCTTGTCTCAGGACAGCTAAATATTTATGTGGATTACATGCAGTGCTTATCAAATAATACAGGGATGATATTTCGCTGACAAATTTTATCCCCTCCCTCTTTTAAGTCCTTTTAAAGAGAAATTAATTATATTTTGTCTTCACTTCATCAGTTCAATATATGGCATTCATCCAGAACTTTGAGAGCATTTGGCACCGACTACAAGAGACAGAGAAATGAGAACTAGCAGTCCTATGTTACTACTCATATTGATACAGTGATGTTTTCTGTTTGTTGCATTATTAACAGCAATTAAAGGTAACTGCCCACTCCAAATGCACAGTAAAGCTATTAACTTCTTGACCTCTGCAACAACAAACTAGACAGCAATATTGGATACAAAATATTATCATTTACCAACCAGCTTAAAGTTATCATAGGAGACAAATCAAAACAAAATCCATGAAACAGCAGAGTGCAATGCCAACGTCCCATTAGAGCTGTCAGATCAATATAAGACATGAAAAGACTCTCAGCTTCCATTCCACTGAAAGAAGCTTAAAGCTGACCTGCTGATAGTGGATCAGTCCTATAATCGTGACTTTTAAGACCTCCTCCATTTCTTTTTAAAGTTGAAAGGAAGAAAGGAAAAAAAGAATGAGGGGGAGAGGGGGGGGGAGAAAAAAACCTATTGAAACTGTATGTCATGTTTTAAAAACTAATCATCACCATCATCCTCATCATGAGACAGTCTCAATGAAAGTATGAGTCTAAGATGCAATTGGGTTGAGAGTGAGTGTGTTTATTTATTTATTTCTTGTTCGATCTTGTATGCCGCCACTCCCCGAGGGCTCGGAGCAGCTCACAACACAGTATAGAAATAACATAAAAACAAATTAAACATTAATAATACCAGATTAAAATTCAGACTTCAAATGCCATCCAAAATAAATGAGCCTTACAAGCCCTGCGAAAGGCAGACAGGTCTCACAGAGCACACACTTCAGTTGGCAAAGCATTCCAGAGAGATGGTGCCATGATGGAGAAAGCTCTGCACCTTGTAGATGTTAGGTGAACGGCTTTAAAGCTAGGAACTTCCAGTAGGTTTAGGTCTTCCGAACGTAGTGATCTCTGGGGTTGGTAGGGGGAGAGACGGTCCTTCAGATACATTGGCCCTAGACCCTACAAGGCCTTGAAGGTTAATACCATCACCTTGAAAGTGATCTGGTGCTCAATTGGTAGCCAATGAAGCTGCTGCAAAATAGGAGTTTTACTTATTTATTTATTGTTCGAACTTATATACTGCCACTCCCCGAAGGCTCGGAGCGGTTTACAAGAAATCAGTACAATAACTTACAACAATTTAAAACCAGATTTAAAACCAGATTAAGGCCAGATTATAATTTGAAAGCCTTCCAAAACAAATATGTTTTGCATGCCCTCCGGAAGGCAGGCAGTTTCCGCAGGGCTCGGACTTCGACAGGCAATGCATTCCACAATGAGGGAGCCACGATCGAAAAGGCACTACGTCTAGTGGCCATCAGACGAAAGATCTTGGGATTGGGAACTTCCAACAGATTCTCACTTCCCAGTGAGAAGTCGGGCAGCAGCGTTCTGGATGATCTTAAGTTTCTGGGTCACAGACAAAGGTAGGCCAATGTAGAGGGCATTACAGTAATCTAATCTTGAGATGACTGTGGCCTGGATCACCATGGCTAGATCGTCTCTGGACAAATACAGGGCCAGCCGTGTAGCCTGCCTCAGATGAAAGAAGGCAGTTTATGCTAACAGCAGAGACCTGGGCCTGCATTGTCAGCAAAGGATCTAAAATGACTCCTTTACTGTAGATGCCGGGCAAAGTGCCTCACCATCCAGGGTAGGTAGCTGGACCACCCCATCGTCCGGTTGACCCAACCACAGTATCTACGTCTTTGCTGGATTCATCCTCAACCTGCTGGCATGCAGCCATCCAGTAACGGCCTCAAGGCACTGATTAAAGTTTGCAGGCACGGAGTCCGGACGACCTTCCATCCTCAGAACAAGCTGGGTGTCATCAGCGTACTGATAACATACCAGCCCAAAACTTCAAACCAATTGAACAAGTGGTCGCATATAGACGTTAAATAACAGAGGGGAGAGAATGGCTCCTTGAGGAACCCCACATGTTAGAGGGGACCTCTCAGAGACCAAGCATCCCCTTTCCACTTGCTGTCCCCTGTTGTGAAGAAAAGACAACAGCCAATTTAAGGTAACTGCATCTTTTAAACCTCTGAAAAAAACTTCTTGCTCAAGGGAGCTGTTAATTATCTTCAACGGAGGGTCATGTAATCCCTCTAGACAAGATTTCACTAGCCAAGAGGGACACGAATTGAGGGATCAGGTGGTCGGTCTAGCTGCAGCTAGGAGTCTATCGATAGCCTCTGCGTCCAGCAGGATGAACTGATCAAGGGTGGACCCAGCAAGTGGCCACAGAGTCCCAAGTTTGCTAACTGTTGTGATGGGGTTGTGTCATGGTGACAAGGTAGGCTGACAATATAGCTGTTTTGAAAGTTAGCATTTACAGTGTCCTGCTAGAGATAATCCAAAACAAACTAGGATTCCATTTGTGATTCTCACCTCTTTCAAGATAAATTATATTTAATTTCTAGTTCAATCTGGCTTCAGCTCTGGTTCTGGACCTCTCAGCATCTTATGATATAATCAATCATGGTATTCTTCTGGGCTGCCTCTCTGGGATGGACCTGAAGATACTGATAACTGATATACAGTGGCATCATTCTTTCTCTGAGGGACAAACTTAGCAGATGGTGTTGGGTAATCCTTTTTCATTGCCCTGGCCATTGGCTGAGGGGTCATCCTGGGTTATGCTTTGTCTGCCATGCTATTTATTATCTACTTGAAACCACTAGAACAGGCCATCCATCATTTTGGGGCCAGTGTCCCCAATATGCTGGTGACACTCAACTCTTATTTTTCTTTCTTTATTTGCTTCCAGGGAAGCTGTCTTGGTACTGAAGTAATGTCCATTGTCAGTAATGGACTGGATGAGGACAAATAAATTGAAACTTAATCCAGAGGTATTTTTTGTCAGTCAAAAATCAGATAGAACAATATCTGCCCATGTTGGTATATACCCATGCTGACTTTGCCCATGCTGGATGTGATTACATTTCCTCTGAAATTTCAGGCACACAGCTTGGGAATTTTCTTGGACACAGCTTTGAACCTGAATGACAATGTTTCAGCAGTGGACATAAATTTATTTGCACAGTTAAAACAAATGTGCCAGTTGTAACTTTTTCTGAAGAAATCAGATCTAGTTATAGTAGCATATGTTTTGATTGCATCCTGTTAAGATTACTGCAACACACTCTATGTGATGTTGCCTTTGGAAACTATTCAGAAAGTATGTGGGTTCAAAATGCTGCAACTAGAATGTTGATCAAGGCCAGATGTAGGAAGCACATAACTCTTGATCTGTTCCCAAATACCATTCAAAGTGCTGCTCACAATTTATAACGCCTTAACACATCTTTGGGCCAGACTATTTGAAAGATCATATATCCCCATGTAGTTCTAGAATCTATAGAGGAAGACATTTTTCTCAATCCCACCACCATCACAGGCTCACTTGGTGATAGCACAAAAAGCCTTCTCCGTGGCTGTTCTTACATTCTGTAACTCCCTTACATGGGAGGCTAGGTTGGCTTGCTCTCTATGTTTCTTTCTCCCATAGTCAAAGACATCTTTGTTCAAACATGTTTTTGATGTATAACGTTCAGGGTTGCTTCTTAGCATGGAATATGATCACGCCAAAGCACTCATTAAACAACATTTTTCAGACACACAGCACCAGCTGGATCTAGCCAGTAAATAATAATAATAACAATACTTTACTTATGTTCCGCTCTATCTCCTCAAAGGAACTCAGGGCGGATTCCAAACATAAAAGGCCCAAATACAACAATACATTCATACTAACAAAATTTATACAATCCAACATATAAATACGAATTATAACTTAATGAACTAAAATTAAATAGAAACACAGCCTGTTATAACAGACATAAGACAAAACATAATCGTCAATGAAACCAGTAAGTATCTCACCTTCCCTATGGCATACTTAACAAATCTAGAGGTACCCAATCATTGGAGGTCCTTTGCCCTGACTTGATGTCACACCCTTCCATCAGATATACTCCAGGGTCGATATCAGAAGACCCCCTAACCCAGAGAGTCTCTGCTCCTGTGACTCTTGACATCAAAACAACTGAGCATGTGCTCCTCCACTGTCTGTTTTACAGGAAACTACAGGAAATAAGATTCCATCTGAACATGAGGAACTCTCAGCCGTGGAACTCTCTGCCCCAGAGTGTGGTGGAGGCCCCTTATTTGGTGGCTTTTAAATAGAGGCTGGGTGACCATCTGTCGGGGGGTGTTTTGAATGTAATTGTCCTGCTTCTTGGCAGGGGGTTGGACTGGAAAGCTGATGAGGTCTCTTTCAACTCAATGGTTCTATGATACATAGGTCAGAAATTGCTAGAAAGCGCACAACAATTCTGAAAATCTTGTAATGGAAATGCTACTTTCCCTAATACCTCAAGTACAGTGGGTCCCCAGCTGTTTTGGCCTTCAACTCCCAGAAATCCGAATAGCTGGTAAACTGGCTGGGATTTCTGGGCGTTGTAGGCCAAAACAGCTGGGGCCCACAAGTTGAGAACCTGTATATCATGTAGCTCAAGTTCAAGTTCAAGTTTAAATTTAATAGATGTCAGTAAGATTTAAGCATCTGTCATTTCACTGAATTGCAGTCATGAAGCTAGATCCAAACTAAGTTAGTCATCATTAGGAGCCAAAGACATCAATGTGACATCACAGTAATTGATTTTAGTAGAAAAATTAAGTTAAACTAACATGATCTGTATCTAACCCAGTGTTTCCCAACCTTTTTTGAGCCGCGGCACACTTTTTACATTTGCAAAATCCTGGGGCACACCACCAACCAAAATGACACACAATGACACTCTAACACAGTAATACAGATAGTTAATATGTTTTTAACTGTATTTATACACTCAGTGTGAAACCTGGGCCTGTTTCGATGAACACAACATAGATATCCTGGCAGGAATGGCAGAAAGACACAAACTTCCCACACAGAACTCCCATAACCAGGAGAAAATGCTATAAGAATTTGGTGGACATTGACCTTGAGTTTTGGAGTTGTAGTTCACCTATATCCACAGAGTACTGTGAACTCAAACAATGTTGGATCAGGACCAAACTTAGCATGAATACTCAATATGCCCAAATATGAACACAGATGGAGTTCAGGGGAAATAGACCTTGACATTTGGGAGTTGTAGTTGCTGAGATTTATAGTTCCCCTACAATCAAAGAGCATTCTGAACTTCCCACACAGAACCCCCAGGAGGCAAGAGGAGGCCTCTACTTGGGGAAAGGGAGGCGGGCCTTCCCAATGCATGGAGAGGGAGAGACCAAGTAGACAACAAGTGGGGGGGGGGGGTGTTTGTAATTTTGTGCCTTTATCGAAGTAGGTTTCTTAGGGTTTTTATACGTCAATACACTAGACTCCCCCCCCCCCAGGTTCCAATTTCCCATGGCACACCTGATGGTCGCTCACGGCACACTAGTGTGCCCCAGCACACTGGTTGAGAAACACTGATCTAACCCATTGTTGACAAAATTTAGACATACATTGTTATACATTCTGCCATATGTTAATTGGCAAATGTCTTTGTCAATCAATGTATGACAGAATGAGATCTATGTTTGATGTTTTGTCAATGGAAGGACCTTATTACTAGAACTATAGTATGGCATTTTTTTTAAAAAAATGATAAAGGAATTGTGCTTAATTTTTTATCTTATTTTCTCCCCACACCAAAAGTCCTCTCTGCAAATTAAAGAGCTACTATATTTCAAATGAAAGGGAGGTGAGAATCCGCAATGTTTCAATGTAGAAAAAAACATTGAAGTTCTTTGCTTTCTCAAACTGACAGCCTTTTTAGTGCCAATTCACATAACAAAACTGATGCAGCAGGAGATGTAAAGGATGGGTGTGTGGCAAATACACCATGTGATTGTTTACTAGATGCCAAGTTTAATACTTAAACTGCATTGTTCATTTGAATCTTTTTGACCACCATCTATCAGTTTGAGAGTCACAAACCTTGAGTTTGATCTTATAGTTTCTCAAATCATAACAAAAGAGGGGAAATATGTCTTGCATTTCAAGTCACCGGTAAGTGCTGCACAAGTCTTATTTATAGCTTCAACTTTCAAGGATGATGTTGCTAAAGGAATGTCTCAACAAAAGACCTTTCCCAGATGGAGTAAATTCTCTTGAAATTTGCTTGTCAATAAAATCAGTCAATTCTGTGAGCCCTCATGATGACATTTTAAAAAATATTTTCAATTCGTAAAGTAATGCCACACAGACTGTATAGCATGGTGGATGCAGTTTCAAGTTGATGTATCTACAAAGTGAATCACTGATCAAAGCAAGTAGTTGTATGCACAGGAAATGACAAATGAGTGCACCTGAAAAGTGCATGACAGACTGAAACTTATACTTGCCAATATCTCTATATTACTGGAACTAGGAGAATTTCTATAATCATTTTCTATAAATATAGAATAGTTTCAGGTACAATCCAGGTGAACCCGTTCAAAGGTAACAAAATGAACATGTGCTCAACACTTCCACTATTTTAGATCAATAACATCAGTAACTGTTTTACAATAACAAGGAGCAGATTATATAATATAGTAAATGTGTAAACTTAGCTTTGAAGAAAAGTCTGATGTCTTTAATAATAACTATTTATATCCTGTCCAATCTCCCTGAAAGGAAACTGGATGGCTTTGATGTCAGTAGGCTGGTCTTTGATGTCAGTAGGCTGGTGAATCCAATTTGGGATTTAGTCCAAACTTTAAAGCAATGTTTCCAAATATTAATCTTCCAGATGCTCTCGGAATTCATGCTGGCCAAATTGGCTGGGGTTTATGCATGCTAAAGTTCAAAAAAGCTGGAGGTTCAAAGTTTCAGAACCATTGCTGTCAAGCAACTTTTCCAAATGCTGAATCCTACTTCTAAAATAACATTTGTCAATCTCATCTAGATCAATACAGTGGTGTTGTTTAAACTTTTGTGACCCCTTTTGTAAAAACACCCAAAAATAGGCATATAGACACATGGGGACTAAAAGAAAAAAAAGGGGTTGGGTGATTTTTAAACCAACTGCGTTGAAGAGGTGGTGTGTAGGCAGATCACTGCTTTCAGATCACTACTTTATGTTTGGAGTGTCTCATATCCAATCAGTTCCTTTCATCATTACTTGGGAGTAGAAAAAGCTAAGAAAACTAACCCACACAGTGTGATGAATACACTATTCTCCGGAAAAAATTACAAATAAATAAAAAGGTGGATTCATTTTAAGGCAATGAAGAGGAAAAATCAGAGTTAAACCACAGGCAAAAATATTAATATTTTTTCAAGAAATGCCAAGTTTTCCCATTTCACAAGTTAAGAGTAAATCTGGTGCAGGATATGAATTCTACAACAAGGGAGATAGTCATAACAATTTTCACAGACACTTAGAAGTCATGTGCACTTTCAGTAGAGTGTTTTGGGAAAACACCTGGGAGCTTATAGGATGGGACATATATAGGATAAGAGATACTTTGTCCTATGGGATAGGGTACACTTCACAAAGTTTACTTGTAGCCCAAAGATGTAGAACTTAATGAAAGTTAATGACACCTACTCTGCATATTATGTTACAATAAGCAATAGTTCTAACTCAACATCGGTTCATCTTGTTTGCTACTGCAATCAGATACATAGTTGTGTTTGTCTGCACTCTGCACCAGTATTCAAAGAGATCTTGTAGCTCACTGAGACTAATAGAGAGAGAAAGGTTTTAGGGGATAAAGGTGAAAGATAAGCTCTATATAAAGTTAAGACAAGTAGCTAAACATGCAAGTAGTGGAAGAGGTTCTTGGTATACTGGATTCATATCAGCTCAGGACAGAAAAGAGATGAAATGAAATTGTCATAAGAACCTATATGTGACATGTATATGTGTAGTTGTTTCAGGAAATATTTATTTCTGTTCACTGACAATTGAATTGTTATTGGAAAAACTGAGATCCTGAAAGACCATGAGACCCCAACACTCACAAGCATCCTAGTGGTTATGTCTGAAGGTGAAGTTTTCCCCAAAACTCAATGTGGTTAGCATTCATGAACAACCTCTGATCTATAGTTGTACAAGCACTAGTGGGGGGGGGGGAGGCCAAATCCCATAATTCCTTCAGACATCAGATGTAAATATCTAACTTTAAACCCATGCACCCAACAATGAACTATGCCCTAGACAGCCTAAAAGGTCATAGTTGCCCAATGCCTTTGTCTTTTTCTGAGAATCCATTCAGGTGTTCCAACACTCATTGTTTCACCAGTCTGGACTCAGTGTCTCAACCAAGCTGGCAGGATTATAACTATCAACTTGAACCCTGTCCACATTTCCCATGTACCCACTAAAGGTGGACCAAAGAAACAGCCAAAAACTTCAAAATTGAGCAATGACAATTTAGTAAAGTTGTCTAGGAATCCAATCAGCTGCCGTGGAAGATGGTATGCTTCAACCAATCAGCACATTGATCGTAGCTGGCACCAGCTGACACCAATCAGTGCCATAGCTATCAAATCTTTATAAATGTCTTTGTGTGTATCTATTGCCTGGATGTCTGATTTGAGAGTAAAGATTCTCCTGACATCCACTTTTGGTGGAAGTAAGTGTCTTGCCATCAACCTGTTTGTGCCTTATTCAATTATTCAAACTTTGGGCAAGACAGGCCCCCGGACTTGTGAGACTGTAGTGCTGAAATCACATGCCAGAATGATACTTGTAGATATTAGGCTTGTTTGATTAAGGGAAAAAAATGGTTCAAAACTCATTTCGGATGTAGGGAGCGCTGACGATTTGATTCCGAAGTGATTTCCAAGAATTTCCCTCCAAAAGTCAGAATTTTCTGAATTTTCTGAATTTTCCGAATCGCTTCGTTAATGGTGGGTGTGATTGCACAATATGCGTAAAACCGCAAACGGGATAGGCAAAACTTGGGGGATTCCCTTTTCCTCATTTTTAAACTGCTACTGACAAAACTTGCCAGAATGGTAGAAATTATTAGCAGATTATAGGAAATTTCTTGTTTCCAAAACTACAACGTGTAACCCCAAGCAGAGAAAGGGGACTCCAAAGTTGTATTGTGTGGTCCCCCAAGGAAATGATTAGATTAGGAGATTTCTAGTTTCCAAAAGTACAACGAATAACCCAAAGCAAACAAAGGGGCCTCCAAACCTTTATTGTGTGTTTTCCCAAGGAAATTATTAGCAGATTATAGGCGATTTATAGTTTCCAAAAGTACAACGTGTAACCAACACAGACAAAGGGGGCTCCAAAGTGGTATTTTGTGTTTCCCCAAGGAAATGATTAGATTAGGAGATTTCTAGTTTCCAAAAGTACGTGAAATCCAAAGCAGACAAAGGGGGCTCCAAAGTGGTATGGTGTGGTTCTCCAAGGAAATTAATAGCAGTAAATGGGCTTTCCAAAGTCCAAAGGGACTTTCTGGGATCCCAAAATCCAAAGTGTAACCCAAAGGGGATTGAGGTCTGTTGAAAGTTAAAATAACTGCTTCAAAAAGGAAAATTGGCAGTGACAGACAAGAGAAGAACACTTCTCCCAGCTGCCTTGCCCTTCTTCCCTCTCCCCACAAAAGGAAGCCTCACAGGCAAGGGGCCTGCTTCCAGCCGGTTTCCCCAATTTGTTACCAACCCTGTTGTTTTCTTGCAAAGCAGTGATGTGGCATCTTTCCCACCCAAGCTGCCTAGTCCCTTCCTATATGCATCCCCGGCTCACGATGAGCCCACGAGGCATGCACGGGCCTTTTTAAATGGCAATGGCTGCCGTGCCGAAACCCCACCCCTCCCCACATGTTTTCCCTTCATTGGCTGGAGGCAAGCATCCCAGCATGCAAGCTACTGCTTGCCTCCAAATGCTGAGTCTTTTCCTATTCACTTCCCGAGTCAGAACAAAAATGGCGACAGTGGCTTCGAAAGGGCAAGGATACTTCCGGGTTCCCAAATCGCTCTGAAATTGCTTCAAAAAGGAATTTGATCCAAATTTAATCCGAATTACGAAGATTCTGACTGGACCTAACCATGCCTAATATATATATATCCTCTGTCGAAAGCTGGCATGGGCAAACTTGGACCTTCCAGGTGTTTTGGACTCCAACTCCCACCATTCATAGCAGCCTGGGGCTCTTTTCCTTTCCCCCCTCAGCCATTTATCTTTTAAAATTATCTTTGGAGGTTTTTTTGTTCAACATGTACCATTCAGAAGTCCAAAATAAAACATGGAGGAAGGCTGTAGTGTCCAAAATGGAATTTGCAGGAAGGTTATTATCATTTTTAATGTATGTATGTGTTATCTTATGTAGGAACTGGTGTAGTACAGTTCTGGTTTTACTGTTTCTAACCCTATACATAGCAGGAATTGGACATTTAGTCTTATGCTTGCAAAAAATGTAATCTCCTACTAAGATACCTACATACACTGTCATATAATGAAATTTAAGAATACAGTTTAATTGCCCTGAACTGCATTGTATAGCATCATACACACATATAGTGCAGTTAAGCTGCATTATGAATCTGCATTATATGGCAATGTAGATGTGGCCTTGATAATGGCTCCCTTTCCCTAATTCTTTACTGAGGAACCCCCAATTGATCAGCCAAATGCAGTTGGAGGTATTGGGGTGGGGTGTTCCCAACCAGATGCAAGCTGATTGATTGATTGATTTATTTACAGTATTTATATACTACCTTTCTCACCCCTGGGAAGACTCAAAGCAGTTTACAAAAAATGGCAAAATTCAATGCCTTACATCAGTGTTTCCCAACCAGTGTGTCGTGGCACACTAGTGTGCCGTGAGTGATCATCAGGTGTGCCGTGGGAAATTGGAACCTCCAATACCTTTCTTCCCCCTCCTGCCAAACACTTTTTCTTCTCCACTCGGGCTCCCTTCCCAGCTTCGCTCTGCTCGCTTTGCCTCGCTTTGCACTGGGGTGAGTCTGCGCAGTAGCACCCACACGGGTCACGTCTTCCTCCCTCCCCCCTTGCCTCATAAACACGCTCACACTATCCCCTCGGATCAAAATGACAGCAGAAGTGGCAGTGTAGAAGAAAAAGTAAGTGTTCGGCAGGAGGGGTAAGAAAGGGCACGAAGGGGGAGGGGGAGGAAGAGGTCTCTGTCGAAAGCTGGCATGGGCAAACTTGGACCTTCCAGGTGTTTTGAACTCCAACTCCCACCATTCATAGCAACCTGGGGCTCTTTTCCTTTTCCCCCCTCAGCCATTTAAGCAGGAAAGGGCCTCAGGTTGTTAGGAATGATGGGAGTTGAAGTCCAAAGCACCCAGAGGGCTGAAGTTTCCCCATACCTGTTTTAGGGACCTTAAAGTTGTGAGCCTCCTTCCAACATTGTGATTCTGCATAGAAAACAAACAACAACATAACATAACATTGTTTGAGTCCACAGTGCTCTCTGGGTGTAGGTGAACTACAAGTTCCAAACTCAAGGTCAATTCCCAAGCAAACCCATTCAGTACTTTCTGTTGGTAATGAGAGTTCAATATGCCAAGTTTGGTTCAATTCCATTGTTGCAAGAGTTCAGGATGCTCTTTGATTGTGTGTTAACTATAAATCCCAGAAACTGTAACTCCCAAATATCAGGGTCTATTTTCCACAAACTCCATCTGTGTTCACATTTGGGCATATTGAGTATTCATGCCAAGTTTGGGCCTGATCCAACATTGTTTGAGTCCACAGTGCTCTCTGGATATAGGTGAACTACAACTCCAAAACTCAAGGTCAATGCCCACCAAACTCTTATAGTATTTTCTCTTGGTTATGGGAGTTCTGTGTGGGAAGTTTGTGTCTTTCTGCCATTCCTGCCAGGATATCTATGCTGTGTTAATCAAAACAGGCCCAGGTTTCACACTGAGTGTATAAATACATTTAAAAACATATTAACTATATATATTTCTGTGTTAGAGTGTCATTTTGTGTCATTTTGGTTGGTGGTGTGCCCCAGGATTTTGTAAATGTAAAAAATGTGCCACGGCTCAAAAAAGGTTGAAAAACACTGCCTTACATACATAAACTAAATTATAAATCAAACAGCATATGACTAAGCATAAAATAAACTAGGACAAAATCACCATAAGATAATAAGACATTTAAACGTGGAGTATAAAAATTAAAAACACCTAATAAAAACATTAAAATCACATGATCATATGATTTTGTGCTATTTAAAGCATATAAGAGTTTGCATTAACTATTCCTTGGCTTTCAGACTTGGAAAGTTTTGAAAGGAATTGATGTTGTCATGCATGGAAGTTATTTTAGTGAACTGAGCTGTGAACTGCAACTAGAAAACGTATTATACTGGGACCTACTCCTCAGAAGACATGCTCAGGCCCAGGCATGTAGCCAGGGGCAGAAGACTGCAAGAAAGCCTTACTGATACATTATTTAAACTGTTATGTTTATTCATATCATGGCTCATTATATCCCACATTCATGGGGTTATTGGGATAAAATACAAAAGGTTTGGTATTCCCTCTCTTACTCAGACTCAGCCCCTCCCGACAAACTCAGCCCTCCCGAATCAAAATCAAAAAGATTGGCTACTGCTTACAAAAAGATAAGTTATTTTTACCTAACAGATGAAGATGAACACTTTGCTAAATAGGAACACCCATGGCTATATTTTTAAGCAACATTCAATTCAATTTTGATGATGAATACAATTATCTAAATTGGAAAAAAGGGTAGTTACTAGTTCCCACAGATAAATTTTATGTTTCTGTTTGTTTGTTTGCAATATAGAGTAGGAATAAAAATGAGCTTGCTCAAATAAAAGTTGTTATTTTTGCTCGTTTTATCTGAGGCTCACTTGACACAAGCTAACATTTAGGAATAGACAAAATGGGAGTAGCGAGTTGTAATTAAGGTGGTTTTTCCCATCACAGGATGGAATACTGATGTGTCTCCTTTTCAGCTGCTGTTTACTTTGTTTAAATAGATGTTAATTAGTACAGCTTTTGAGCTTCTGTTCCAGTGAAAAGGCTCTTAGATCTTTGTCCTACTTAAGGTGCCTTAAGCTTCGTGCTACTTTATTATGATCATCCTGCTACATAAGTGAAATGCTATTAAATAGCTATCAGTAGAATGTTATACTCTCTTTTGAACTTGTGCATTATTTTATTGGACTTCTTTAGAACTTTTTAGAACAGCTGGATGCTTCTCAGAAGAAAGACAGTGCTCATATGACTGATTCATCTAAGGCCTTGAGCTAGAAATCTCCTTGAAAAAGCAAACAGCGATTACCACCATTTTGCTGAACAGTAGTTATTTTTTAAAAGACAACCTGCACAAACTTGACCCACCAAGCTGAATGCAGCTCACTTACCAGGGGTTCAGAAAAACTTCAATTTTTGCTATTTACCTGGAAATGATGTAGGAGCATCTGACAGATTATAATATCTGGTTGGTGGCTTCAAATATGAAACCTGAGCTTGAAAGAGCACCATTCCTTCAAGGTAAAGTACACCATTCCTCCATGTACTGAAAATACACAAAGAATGGCAATTTAGGAATATGATTAAACAGGACTTCCAAAGAAGCAGGAAACTCATGGGATTTTTATTTGGCTTCAAGACTGGTTGTCTTTAAAAATAGGGGACATATGACTTTTTTCTTCTCCAACTTGGACATAGACTAATTTGTTGGGACAACCAATTTGACAAAAGAATAATTCTGGACCCATCAAAGCCCATTGGGTTTGCTCTTGTCTACATACCCAAGATAGGTTCTCAACTCTTATAAAGTCACCAAGATTTGTTGTGATGATTTTATTCAAGTCTTGACAAACTTAGACAAACATAGCAGTGTGGGCTGCTTTGACCCAAAGGGAAAGGAAGTATTTCTCCTGATGATCTCAGAATCCAAACAGGCTCATGTGTTAGAATATATTTAAAGTTCTGTACCCAAGCCATGAAATGTGGTGCATCAATGTTAACATGGACATTTCAGACAATGGGGAAATGACTCTTCATCCTCCTGTTTAGACTCTGAACTGGCTTGTCTAAAAGGAAATGGACTTTCAGTTACCAGGCTGGGGCTGGTCTGTGTTCCTTCTCTTTTCCTTCTGATGAGTTAAATCTGACTCCTCATTTGATATTGATTAAAAGGGCATGACATCCTATCCTGCAAATGCGTGCTTTGTAAGTCCTCTAGAGTTGAAAGGGACTGATTTGTGCATAATTGTGTTTATGATTACAATCTTTAAACATTACATCAAATTTTTCAGAACTAGTATTCTCTATAAGGCTTCTGCTCAAAAGTTTCCCAACAGCTACAGCAGGTGAAAGGTGTGGTGACCATTGTACTCTTGTGGTTCCCGTCTGAGACTCCACAGTCAGTCTTGCAGCAATTCCACTGGCTTCTAATTTAGTTTCAAGTTCAAAAAGATGTTTTTGACCTGCAAATTTCTAATATAACCAGAATATTTGAAAGGCTACCTCTTTCTCATATGAACCTTTAAGGCATTTGTAATCTTCAATAGAGGGTATGCTTCATGCCCCACCATCTGGAAGGCTAACCTGGTGACTACTTATGACATGGCTTTCTCTGGAGTGGAAACCCAGTCGTGGGGTTCCATTTCAAATTAAATTAATCTGACTTCATCACTTCTAAGCTTCCAGCAGGCAGCAAAGACTGTACTGTTCTACATGTTATTTCTTTTTTAAAAAAATAGGCTTCTCTTTCCTTTTTAGTTATACTACATTGAAAAATCCATTTAAAGTAAAATGTTCTTGTATATTCTTAAGTGGCATTTTTATATGTTGTTTATCCTTCTGTGAGTATGAATTGTCTGAGAAGAATGAATGAGCAAACATAAAGTATGTATTTTGATTTTCTTTAATAGCATGTAATACTGTATAATCCTGGGTAGATATTGTAAAATGTTGGTTAATTTTGGGATTTACAGTTATGTAATGTTCCATATTAAACAAAGATCTGGATTCAATTGATAGTTGCAGCTAGAATCAACTCACCTAGTCTTTATACTCATATATAAATCTAGAAATTTTCCATTGTGAGTCCTACAACTTAGGTCTTATAGAAAACAGAGCCAACCTGGGCAGGTCCATGAGGTCACAAAGAGTTGGAAGTGATTGAATGAATAAACAACAACAACAACTTCCATGATAAAATTAGCTAACTAATTTTGACTACCTGTCCTTTTACAATCAAGTTAATAGTTGCTGCAGTTTACTGATAAATAACTAAATACTGACAAGACTACTTATATTCACATATTACAGTGTACATAATTTAAGTGGTGTTTAAAATAATTGCGACCTCGTTTCCAAGAAGAAAAAAATCTTATGTTGTTTCTTTTTTGGTGTCACCAAGGGAAACATTTCATCAGTATATTAGTTTAGTCAAAAGATTGGAAAGAATCATTACAATACACTGCAACCTTTCCAGACAGTAAGAGTTTCTAGGCATTGATCTGTTTGAGTTAATTTCTTTTGCACATCTATCTGTATCCAAACCTGTTAAGGCTATATTGAAAAAAGTTAGTTTACTACAAACCTATTAAAAGGGTATTGAGAAGCTGCAGTAATTTCCTTGAGTCGGGTTGACAGATGAACTCAATATGTATGATCCATTTAAAAAAAACAATTAGGTTTTATTTGTTTTTCAGACATACTGCAATGATCTCTTGTGATTGGCAGTTGTAGAAGTTCAAGTGATATTAAGTAGAAACCATCTAAGCATCATTTTGAATAACTCCTTAAAATTAACTAAGAATATTGTCCAGTTATTAAATATACACTTCTTGCATATTCTTTTGGACACCTCTGTTGAAAATACTACAGGAGATGAATATTTCATATCTTTTTAAAATATATATATATGTTTATTGAGATTTTTTTGTAAAAACAACATATACACAATACAGTGAGTACAGGCACAATAGGGTAGAATAGGCCATAAGGGGGGCGTGGAGGGAAAAAAGGGGATTCCAAGTGGAAGGGGAACAATGGGACAAGGGAGGGGGGGAGGGAATATTTCATATCTTTGTGTGGCTTCATAGTATTAAATAATACATTGTCTTTTTGTACCGGGGGGTGCTTTAAGAGTTGGCAGCATTATTGTGTGCTGGAGGTAATAAATTCCTCCCTCCACAATGACCCTAAAAGACATACACCACTATTATGCTGAGATATGTCAATAACAGGTTGCCTGTTAACCATGTGTTAAGTCACTGATGGATAAGAAGATCGGGTTATCCTGAAAAGGAAATGAAGGAATCAACACTCAAGGGGTTTCTGAAATGGTTGCATATATGGAGAACACAGCGAGAGGTTTTTTGTGTCCATAAATTGAAAGGATGTCACACTTTATCACACAAACCCACCATTCTATGACAATTGTGTCATTGTTGATAATGGATATACACTGCCTTGAGCATCCTCAACATCACACCTTTCTTTAATTGCCCAATTGTGCCGATTTGCCATTTGGTAGCCTTATGGTTATACTTCCACACACCCTTCCCACATTACTGCTGTTCCTTAACTTTTAATGTTATTTTACTTTTTAGCCCAATTGCACAATTTGGCATTTATGTCCAACTTGGGAATAATGTGTGGAGGGAAGGGAGAAGAGGGAAATCCCACCCTAATATCAGTTTACTGCCAACATGCTGGCATAGAAACTGAAGAGGCCCATTGCTCCAAGGTAGGTGACAGGAACATTGTGGAATTGTGAGCTATTGGAGAGTATTATCTATTAATAGATGTGGGTTGGAGAATCACAGAGACGAAATGCATGTCATTATGCTACAGGAACCATCACAAAATGTGATGGTCTAGCTAGCTGCAAAGCCTGGTTGCCTGCCTCATGCATTGGCAGTCTGCAGTCAGAAAAAAACTGTTGTTAAAAGACACAAACGCAGTTCAGACCTTAAGAAGACTGAATTAATTTTCCCACATATGTATAAACTGGGAAGGAAATCATAATCATGAGGCACCTGAAAAAAATTATCATGGAAAAAATTAATCTTTTTGGTATGAAAGCCAGAAAAAAGGGTTTAGTGAGCTTCCAAAGATCTACAAGTATGTAGACATAAAATAAATCCCTTTATCATTAACCATGAGCTATGCATGTATCTTCAGGGGTTTGCCAGTGACTTCCCAGTTTGATATTTTACATTGCTACTGTTCAAGAGACTTCCTAAAAATGCACACCTTTATTAACTTTATTCTTCATTTCCCCCTACATCTTACATTTAGCACTGAATAAAATGTGTATTTCTTTTCTCATATCCTTCAATACATTAATCTCAAGAACATTATCTGAACTTTCCCAGCTAAAGCAATCAAAATATTTTAGAAGGCATGACTCTAATTATGTATTGGATATACTACAGAAAATAATTATGAATACAGGAATTATTTTTATATCTCCATCTCACCCTTATACATATTTTTGATTTATGTCTACAGTTGAATTATCTTTTGGTCTACCTGCGGTTGCTCATTAGCATTTTCCGCCAAGGAAAGGGGAATCTGAATGAGATGCAACATTTAGATTCAGGTGGATAATTTAAATTTTTTTGGCAATGATGAATCAATGCAAAATGTTGAATTTCAAAATTAATGAAACAATGTACACATTGGGGCTCATTCAGTTTTCAAAAAAGGTAAATGTTGAAAAACATAACAACAATGAAAGTAATTATTGTCCATGGATGTCAATTAATTTTGTAATTATCACTTGTACCCGTTAATCACCCATTCACTGGTGGGAAGCTTAAGCCATGGTCTAATAATACTACTAGAATTGCTGTGCTTATGGAAACCTGGTTCAGGTCTATGTAGGTCTATACACAAGAGAGAGGGGGAACCAATATATTCTTCACACAGCAGAAACAACTATACAAGCATTTTCCAACATTTTTCCAACCATGTGACCAACCTGGGACCAATCTGTACTAACCCTGAAATTGTGCCCAATGTGGTAAGCAAGCCACTATGAAGGTGAGATGGTTCTGTGTCACTGGATGGCCACCCTAAATGTCTTACCCCAGTTCCACATGTTACAGCAGTCTTCAGGCACAACATATCACCTACCTTTTCACTGTTGCTTGCCTTGTCATCAATCAAAAATGTTGGAGTGTGAGGGGGACGCAGGAGGAATTTCCTGAAGTACCAATACTTTTTATTGTTGTTGATATTGCTCTTTGTTGCCTGATTTTTTAAAAACAATGTGAATCTTTGGTAAGTTCTAATTGTGCTAGCAATATTAATTTGAAACACCCCTATACAACACCTGTTACATGAATATATGCTTTGATGGTTGTTTCAAGTATTTGGCACCTCCTTGTACCAGGAACTCCCCAAAGCATACAACTGACTTCCTTAATGCAAATGAACAGTCTATATCACCTCATGGAATATTAATTTTCACATAAGTTCTATGAGCATCAGTGTGTGTGTGTGTGTGTGTGTGTGTGTATTAGGCCTGGACAACCATGGTTCTAAATGGTTCTAAAGTACTTGCAAACCTAAAATTTCAAAACTCTAACAAAACTTTCAAAATTTCATTATAAATGGCAGTTCCTAATTGGTTCTGTCTTAAAAATGGCCAATAATGAAATAATAATGAAGTTTTGAAAGTTTTGTTAGAGTTCTGAAATGTTCACCATCAGAACTTTAGCAACGCTGTAGAAGCAAAGCATCAGCACCACCTAGTTTTCACCACCAGAACTTTAGTTTTGTAAGTACTTTAGAACCATTTAGAACCATGATTGCCCAGACCGTGTATGTGTGTGTGTGTGTGTGTGTGTGTGTGTGTGTGTATGCTGCAAAAGCAGAAGTGGCCACTGCCGATGTGTCCCATTTTTTCTATCCACTAATTGACTATAGGGGTACCCTCTGGAATCAAACATATTTGTTACACATATGTGGAAGAGAGGAAGCAGTAATCTTGATAGAATATGTCTATATAAAATTATGGACCTCTTCACAGCCTACAGGGGCTATCCTGTTGCACCAGCAGTTGCTGGAGAAAGGGAAGGTGTGTGGGGCGTCCATATCAGGTGAGAAAGGGCAACAACACATGGCAAATGCAGATTGTCCCATCGCCCTTTCCCCTATCATATGGGGAAAAGAAAAGGAACATTTATTTATTATTTGTTTATTTATTAATCAGACTTCTAAGCCACCACTCCCGGGTGGCTCGGGGCGGCTCACAACAAGTCAAAATACAATAAAAACACAGTTAAAAACACATTACACATTCTAAAATCACAGGTTAAAACATAGCATGCTGTGCAGAGAGCAGGCGCACAGATTAGTACAACATACACAGGAGAGCAACGGGCAAGCTAAGCACTTATAACGTCTTATGAGCCAAAGGCTTGTCGGAAAAGAAATGTCTTGAACGACCGCCTAAAAGACAGGAGATATTGAAGGGCTCACGTTTCGGCCGGGAGAGCATTCCACAACATTGGAGCAATCACCGAGAACGCTCTCCTGCAGGTTGCCGTTAGCCTGAATGTCTTAGCAGAGGGAATTGACAGCAAGTTAGCATTTCCTGACCGCAGTGATCTTGTAGGGCAGTATGGGGTAAGCCGGTCCCTCGGGTACATTGGCCCCAGGCTGTGTAAGGCCTTGAAGGTAAGTACTAACACTTTGAAGGTGATCCGGTGCTCAATTGGAAGCCAGTGCAGATCCTGCAAGGTTGGTGTAATGTGACAACCAACTGGGGTGCCAGACAGGAGTCGGGCGGCAGTGTTCTGCACCAGCTTGAGCTTCCGGCTCACTGACAGAGGAAGGCCAACGTAGAGGGTGTTACATTAATCCAGTCTATATATGGGTAGTTCAATTGGAGCTACCATAAAAACACTTTCCTCCCCATGGTGGAATGTGGAATATGGGTAGAGGCCTGCCATGCATTGTCTGATGGCACTCAGTAGGCCTCATCCAAAGCACAGATAAAAGTGGCAAAATTGGGCTATTTTACCACATGTGAAGAGCTCCTATGGCTTCAGTGTCCAATCAAATTATGCTACTTTCTTTTGAATACTCAGCCAGAGGAAAAACAGATAGTACCAACAGAAAGATAGTACCAAAGAGGCAAGCTGAAAAGATTATTCTATTCTAAAATTAGTTCTAAAGTATACTCTTCTATATATATATATATATATATATATATATATATCTCTGTGTGTGTGTGTGTGTGTGTGTGTGTGTGTGTGTGTGTGTGTGTGTGTGTCATATACCAGCATTATCTGTTACATGTATGGCACAGGCATTAATTTACTATCTTATTTATGTGTGATTAAATATTACTAGAGAGAAAATGTTACTAATGTTTTAAGGCAATTCTCCAAATCCTCCACCAGCATGGAGGATACTTCTGGAAGCTGCAGTTAAAATATATTTAACCCCTGGGATAATTATAGTTATGAGCATTTTGATACATTTTAAAGGCTGAAGTGTACTAAATTTCTGCAAAGAGCCGAGCCTTTTCTCGACTGTAATGATCTGAACATTCACCCAAGTTCTCTTACATGTCTGTCCAATTCAGTAAGATGCAAAAGGTCAGCTTCAGTTATCCAAACCAAGACAGTTGAGGTTTAGTAAAGAAGCAGAGATCAAAGGGGAATCTTTTATATGCATGTTATTTTCTGCATTTATTCTGCTTTCTTCACTCTTTCCATCAAGACCTGAGAGCAGCTCTTCAAAAGCCCCCAGTTGTCTCCTAACTCCAGAGAAATGAATGTATCAATTCCCTTTTCTCTTCAAATCCCCCCCCCTCATTTTATTGCTGCTTGTATCTATTTTTGTATACATTTTTGTTTAAGAAAAGTGTTATCCACTCTCTTTTGCATGAAATTTTTAGGAAAGCATGGCATTGTTCAATCTAAGCCCTAGATATTCATGCCAAGTCCCCTTGGGAAATGGGGGTGGGATATATTATTATTATTTCATCATCATCACCGTGATGAGGTTTTAAACATTTGTCCAAAAACTTTGTTCTTGCAGAATTTACACAGAGCTAGATGTAGGCTTTAAGCACATAGCAGAATTATAAGAGTATGACATTACATTAATTGTCATTTATTTATTTATTTATTTATTTATTTATTTCTTCGATTTTATATTCCGCTCCTCCCAGCAGGCTCGGGCGGATCACAAATATTCAATAAAAGCGTACAATAAAACATACAGTAAAAACAGTAAAAACGACATTGGTGCAGGGCTACGATTCCTTAATTAAGACGAGACGAACCAATTGAGCTTGGATTTACCCAAACACTAGCCTGAAGAGGTCATGGCTCAAATGCAATGAAATTCTGAGATTTGTAGTTTTGTTATATATTTGCCTTTCTCTATCAGAGAGAAATGGTGCCAACAATAAAGTATGAATTCAAGTGATCCATAGGATGGAGCTCTAACAGGTATAGCACATGTTCTTCTTCTTGGCTTTTCTTCGCGAACCAAGATTAAGGAAGGATTCATCCCATGCTTTCTACAAGCACATTAGTTGGATGTGTCCTTTGAGCCTGTGCAATGGATTTTTCTGGTGGAGAGAGCGTGAACAGAACTGGCCTCACCTTTTAAACCAAAGGTTTGTCTGCTGGGGCCTAGCAAGTTAGGACAGTGGCAGCGAAGTCCTCGGGTCGTAGGTTTGATAAGAGTTACCTTCTCTTAGATGGTTGACCTTACAGGGTTAAATGAGCACCTCTGCCCGAGTTTGAATTTAGAGTTTTTCTTCTCTTAGGATGGTTGCCAAAAGGCTAGAGAGCCCATCCTGCCCATTCACGTTCTTTGTCAGACCCTTCGGTTGTGACCTGTCTGGCATGGGAGCCCCTACTGGTGACTATTATGCCACCGCCAGCATAGTTCACAACTTCATTAGGGTATGGAAACCTCTTCCCCACGGCAAGGGGGCACCAATGGAGAGGAGCACATGTAGAAGTGCCACAAAAAAGCACATGTAAAAGTGCCATAAAACTGATCTCATAATTAAACCCTATTTATTTGTAACAAGGATCATTTGGTCTTTAGAAACGGTGAGATCACTACACCTAGCTGCTCTTTCTTCATAATCAAACAGATGTTAAAATATCAAAAGAGGAATTGCTATTTGCATGGTTACCTTTCTCGTTTCCAGGTATGAGGCTCCCACTCAGAACCTTCAGATTAGAAGGACTTCCGATGTATGACTATTGCTTAAGGGTTGATGTAGAAGTAGGAATTTGCATGTTGCAGAGTCAGATAAGCATGCTTAAAGCTACACATGATGAACTTTAAATGAGTCTCTTTTGTCTGCAACATACTCATAGGCTGTAAAATAATAAAATAGGATGTGTGTGCGCGCATGCGCACACACACAATCTATCATCTATCTATCTATCTATCTATCTATATATATATATGGTGTTCTGAAAATGTATAAACCCTTTAACAGCTAATAGTAGATATTCTGATTATTTAACGGCTGATAAAATGCATTAATGTTCAATAATAAAATCTATAGTATTATTTAATCAGAATTTCAAATTTCATCTTGAAATCCTGCATACAGTCTTTTCTCTCTCTTTCAAAAATAACAGAGAAAATGCATCCTATCGAGAAACCAAAACTGTGATAGAAAGCTCATAGAGAGATGCAAGAAGAAAAGTGGACTGGGTCTGTAATTGCAAAACCTTCTTTTATAAGCAGCCCTTTTCCCTTTAATTTCATGGATGGCTGGAATTTTCCATCTGAAAATACACCCAGCCCGCCATGAAATTTACTTGTCTATAAAACGTCTACTCCTGTTAACTTGAACAAATAGATCCTCACAAAGCCTGGATACATGTAATTAAACAATAGTAATGTAGGTGCAATGAGTGTCACAACGTCTGACCTCCAAGAATATACCTTTGCTGGAGGCACTTCATATTAATAGCCATTGGGTCAATCTAGTTGTAGTGATTTAATGGTTTTAGGACCAAGGAAAAATAGGGCACGTCCTTATCTGCACCATCAAAAGAGGATCTAAATTTGATATTCCATTTTGATCTTGATGAGTCCAAGGGAAATGAGGGATATGCTAATAATGCATGTAAAATGTGAGGACTGGTTAACCCGTTTTCTGTTTGATTTCCATCAGCTGGCAAATCTCTTTCTATTCAGGCGGTTAGATTGTTTAATCACATGGCAAACAAGTAAGAAAGTGGTGTGTTAGGGTTGTTGTTTTTTAGCTTGGATCTTCTCAATTATATTCCAATGATGTTTTAAACAGGTTTAAACTGTGCAATTTTAAATAGAATTATTGTTCGGGTTTGTTTTAAATGTAATATAAGATCTTAGATAAACTTGTTTTTAAAATGATTGCAAGGCACTTTGGGTCCCATGCTGGGAGTAAATCAGGTTATACATCGAACAAATAAAACTGTGTGTGTTGGATTTGCAATATCTTTTTAAAAAATCATAAAATAACTTATTAACAATGAATAACAACCAGGTTCGGCAGTTTCAAAGAGGCTTTCAAGTATTTCAGAATAATGTTTCAAATCAGACTGAATTTATTTCAATGCTATATTCAAGCCATGTAGAGCATTCAATTCGGCACTAACTTTTTCTCCTAATCATCTATTTCAGGTCAGTGACTTTTTGTTATTGGAAAAAAGCCCATGGTGTTTGATGTATTTATAGAGCCTGTAAAATTAATATGATGCACATAAAATTAAAATTATGTGGTTAGTAGGTGCTCTGTTTAGCTAGTTGGTTGTTCTTTTAGTCATAAGATAAGCACATGAGAGAATCCACAGAGTAGCTTGTGATGTTTCCTCTTCTCTGTTGGTTTCTTGTAACCACACAGGGGAATTTTAAGACCTTTTTCATCCTACTGAAATCACTGGTGTGGTAGTGGTGGTGATGGTACTATTGACCTTATCACACTGACCCACTATTCAGCTGCAATCATATTAGCATAGATGGTAGGATACTTACATGGCTGAGCACCTTAAATATCACATTGCCGAATGGGATTGAAATGGGACATGGAGCTGGGATGAGCTCTGGAACTGAGCTGGAAGCAAAGCAGACAACAAAATATAACTTTAGTCAAAGGATTTGGCACTTCTTTCATTCCCATCTGTTCATACCACTGGTCAAGATAAAGTTTACTTCAAGTATTAGCACTTTATAAAACTTCGAAGTTATGCATACAATGACAATGTGCAACTAGCAGACATCGTAAACTTTATCTGAGACCTATGTGGCCAGTATAGGATGTATAAAATATTTGTTTGTAAACAAAGGTGTTTCTAGGCTCTGATACTGTATTTCTTAAATGTTGGCTGTTGACCTATAATAATAATAAACCTTTATTTGTACCCCACCACCATCTCCCCAAAAGGGACTCAGGGCAGCTAACATGAGGCCAAGCACAGAAATACATATCAATACAACAACATAACAACATAAAACAACATTTCAGGTAAAATAAACAATCACATAGAATAAAAGGAGCAAGCCACATGTGCAAAATACAATGATAAAAAACTAAGGATGAGATAAGATTAAAACATATATATGTATAGGGGAGGTTCTAAGACAGTGCAATGTGAGGACACCCATTTTGGGGGAGAATGACAAGGGACATGTGAGATCATTCTCCAAAAGTGCAATGGAAAAGCCTAGGGCACATATTGCCACTGCACAAATAATAGAGCTCAACAAATAATACAGGTCATAGGAAGATGTCAGGTGTTACTAAGATGAAGTTAATCAGGTTAATTCAAATAAGAAAGCTACATAAATTGAATTCTTAATTTATTCCAACATCTCTCTTCAGTAACACAAATGGGCCAATTCCCCATTCTGTGATCCAACTATAGTACTTCTGCAAATTCTCATAACCCTGCCTTTCTGCACTAATGTGATTATGAAAAATCTCTCAAAGTAAACACTCTACTTCTATATACATTTCTATTATCTGTATATCTTGCTTCAAAGAAAAAAGAAGACCTGTAGCCTATATAGGTGAGCTTTTGATATGTAATTACATCTGATGATTGCTAGAAATTGATATTTTTGTCTTGTGAAGTATTTCCTGTTCCCAATTAATTTCAGCATTCCTTTAATGACAGAAAGGATGGTTTATCCTGAATAAGGCCAAACTATTGACAGGTAGTGCAATTTTACTTCACTGGATCCAATTGCTTTTGTGTGTGTTCCAGTAGTTTCTGACTTATTGTGACCCTAAGAAAAACCTATCAAGGAGTTTTCTTGGCAAGATTTATTCAGAGCAGATTTAGTTTTGCTTTCCTTTCGATCTGAAAGTCTGTGCCTTGCCCAAGGTCTCTCAGTGGTTGTAATCCAATGTTCAAAGTATTAAACTATGCTTATTCTCAACTGAATCATTATTGCCCTCTCTGCAAGACACATTTATTTCGGGATTTTACCCCACTCTTCTCAACCCCCAAGGGGGGACAATTTAAAGTTGACATTTTAAAAAAGTATTTCAGACATAACCATTAACAGAATTTCTGCTTCTACACCTTGTTTTTGACTTAGTAAACAATGTTCTTAGAGAAAGAAAATAGTTCTTGACAAATAACTAAAATTTGGTAAAATTATTTGCTATTATACTGTGGCAAAGTCATTCAGTTGTATGTATCATATTGTAGGTTTACTTATATGTACATTCTTCAAGACAAAAGTTCATGTCGAAGACAAAGTGTCCCATTGTAATGCATGAAGGCTGATGGAAACATATTATACCATTTTTGGCTACTGTGACATTTATGTGCATTTATTTTCTGATGTTTGCTTGACTGATGAAAAGGAACTTAGACACTCAGCTCTTACTTTTCTCCTGCTCTGGCAGAAACAAAATGAAAACAGACAACAACTAACACACATATTCACACAAAGCACTATTCAACAGAATTTTTGTTACTAATGTTTTAGCATTGTCTGGATGATTTATATAGTAGGTATTCAGGAGGGAAGGCAAATATCCTGATCAGAAATTGACATTCTATTATGGAATGAGTTAGCAAGCATAATGAAGAACATCTGCCAGTGAGATGAGCAAATCATAAGGCAGCTTTTGTCAACAAAATAATTAAAGGTCGATTTATTAGCAAAGCAGCAAATAATATGTTATACAGATCTGAAAGTTGAATCTGCTCTTCAGTAGTTTCAGAAGATTCATACCAGGAGATTCAATAAAGGTGACAGAAACAGTAGTAATGGAGAGATATTATAGACTTGATTATATATTACACTGGAAAGGAAGATAAAATATAAAACTATAAAATGCCAACTGCCATAAAGACTGTTTGTTCCCCCTTAAGAAATGCTGCTATTAGGCATGGTTTAGAATCCTAAAATGGTGAATCGTAAATCAAATGGGGGGGGGGGGGATTTTTTTGATTAGTAAAAGAAAGACTTACAAAAAATTTCCCAAAAATTTCGGAAATGTAACTTAAGTACTAACGAAATCCGTTAGTAATTCGTATGCCAGAGCATGTGCATTCCAGATGGTTTTGGCCTACAACTCCCAGAAATCCTAACAGCTGGTAAATTGGCTGGGATTTCTGGGAGTTGTAGGCCAAAACTTGAATCAATCGCACTGAATTCTAGATGGGACTCTCCAAATAGGAGGGAGGGAGGGAAGGAGGGAGGGAGGGAGGGGGTATTCTATTCTTGGAAGCAGCAAAAGAAAAGGAGGAGGAGCCCCCCCCCTCGCTCCTCGCTGCCTCTCTCTCACCCCGATCCCGAGGGAGCGAGGGCCCAAGTTTGCCCAGGCTGGTCATATACCTACATTCTATGCACATGCAATAATACAGCAGTAATAACAATGGGTATAAGAAGAGGTAAAGGGAAAAGACAGCGTTTTCTGCTTGGGTGCACACACATACATATTCTTGGGGGGGGGGGGGGTTGATGCAGAATCTTCTCTATGAGGCCGGGATTCTGCAACAAATCCTCCCTCCCAAGAATATGTATGTGTGGGCTCCCAAGCTGGCTTTTCCCCCGGCTAATTTCCGTTTGCACCGTTTGCACCGCATGAGCCCATTTGCACCGCATGAGCCCGTTTGCATGAGGCAGGGACCACTCAGAATACTTCGGTTTGAATTTTACCTCTTGTTATTGTTATTACTGCTGTATTATTGCATGTGCATGGAATTAGGTATGACCAGTTGGATTACTTATAATATTAGGCAGTGGCACTTACAGTAGCATTCATTCTATTATACATTAGGTTGGTTTCTCACCCCAATACTCTTTGATGCCTTAGATCCTGGCAGGGCAGGAGAGGCAGGGAAGCCTGGAAAAAATGTAAACAGAGAGGATTACTCAGAAGTCTGCAAAGGAGGGCCCTTCATCCAAAGTGCCCTCCTTTGCAGATTTACTTCTGAGTAATCCTCTCTGTTTACATTTTTCCAGGCTTCCAGCCGAAAGAAGGAGCGAGTTTAGGGCTTGCCTTGCCATAATACTTATTGGCAAGGGAGGCGGGAGGGTGGTGAGAGAGAAGGAGGGTGCCCCCTTACGACCTAATAACAACACTTAAGAAAATCCTGGCCCCGAAGTTCGAAAAGAAAGTCCACTTCCTGGTTGGCGTTCCAGGTGCGGAAATACTCGAAAGTAGCATTTCTTACGAATTTCTTCTGAACGAATCATTTTCATAACTTTTTTCTCATGCCTAGCTGCTATATAGGGATATCAGATAGGATCACAGTTATTTGATATTTTCATCTCTTCAAAAAGCCAAAACACAGGGTAACTATGTTTCTCCCTTACCACTAGTCATTTTCCATTTGAGAAAGATAATATTTCTATGTGGTAGATTTATTTATTTAAAAATCTGTATCTTTACAAAAAAAAATGGTGGCAGTGGCTTCAATTTAGGTAATTTGCTTCCGGGTTGCTTACAGTGGGTCAATAATGGTTGAATATTAATTTTAAAATGAAATAAAAATGATATCAAAGGACAACGACCGGGCATATCCAGGCCTAGTAAATAACATTAAAAATGGACAAAATGTTATTTGATTTCGGGAAATTTTGGAGTAGGATGCTGAACAGTTGAAAAACTTTGCACTTCAGTGTTTACCCCCCATGTAACATCAAAGCTTTGTCTTCCTCACACAAAACAGCATTTTCTGTACAGTAAACAGCATATAAAATATTATTTCCCTGTGCAGAAAAAAATTGTATACATAAACAAACAAATATACTTGTGGGTGATGGCAGAACCTTGGTCACAATTACATTCCACTCACGAGGAAAGCTTGGAAAGTTATTTAAAGCCAGGCTACTATTATATGGCAAAGTTACAAATAAAACAAAACATGGGCAATGTTTCAGTTCTAATCTCAAAACTCTCAACTCCCAAAAGTTCCTCCACCCAGCCTCCAGGCCTTCCAGTGCGAGTCAGTTCATGTTATCAGGCTCCCTCCCTTACAGAGCTTACAGATGTTTTCAATGCTTCACCTTGGCTATGGAACCCTTGCATGGAGGTGTTCTGGTGTCACCAGATCCTTAAAATTATATGCATTTTGTGCAGAATTATTCCCAAATTTTGAAAACTTCATAGTTTTCAAATACTTTCTTGAAGAAGGGGGGGGGTTACTAAAGTGACTTGTTCTTTCTTTTAAGAATGAAATGAGAAATTAGTTATATCTGGTCCAGTACATATGTGTTCTAAACCTTTATACTCCATGCAGCTAATGCACAAAGGAAGTCAGTGTGCCTATCATGAGCTCTCAGAGAGATGAAAACATTGTTAGTTCAGCCCCTTCCACTTTTTAAAGAAATATTAGAGTCTGGCACAGAGCTTTGAAAATAAAAGTATAAAAGGCTTCATCTTTCTTCTTTGTTCAACACTGATTATCCTGTGAGGTAGGGAGATTCCTATACCTTAGGTGGTTTGTTGGGATCATAGTTGGATCATAGTTGGATCATAGATCACAATGGATCATAGTTCCCAATGAACAATTTCTTGCCACTGCCTGGCCAACAACAGCCAAATTAATGTCCTGTTCAAGAACCCCTGAAAATAAAAATCCAATAGTTCTGAAATGCCCCATCCAACTCTTCCTTTTGTAGCTAATGGTGAATCAGTAAAGTGACCAACAATTCTTCAGAACAGCTGCCAAGATAGTATTTCACATAAGAGTGGGTGGTACCCAAATCACTGTCATTGTCATCCATCATCACCACCACCAAGTTGTTGACAGCTGCTCTTTCCCCCTCTTCTCCTATTGTTTTAGTCAAATCAAGCTTGCTATGCAAAGAAGAGCCTTATTCCACCCTTCTCAGCATAGGTTTAGAACAGCAAAGTTGGATTGTCTGTTAAGGATCATCCAATTTCTTGAGTTTTCAAGGGAAATTTAAGATGAACAGCAGCACTTTATGATTATGCAGGAATGTGTAAACATCTTGTCTTCTTATGATATCAAATAAGTGGAGTGGAAAAAGTGTTTAAAACTGTTCTTGGATCAGCTGATTGTGGAAGCAAAGGCATGAGTGCAATCTTCAAAATGATACCCTGAAAATGTGTAAAATCTAGCCAATAGGGTACAAGTTGAGAACCCATTAACTAGAACTCCAAAATTTAAAAAATTTCACATGGGAGGCAAAGATAGTGATGTGTTTGCTCTCTGATGGCTCAGTTTATACAAACTGTTTTGTGCACAACATTATTTCAAATATTGTGTATACAATTACTTCCTGCTATATGTATAAGTTGTGAATGAAACAGAAATTGATATTGTGTTTAGACTTTGGTCCCATCTCAATATATCGCATACATACACATATTAGGGCTGTGCAAAATTTCATTTTTATGTCATATGTTGGAACTACGTGGTTAAGTTTTAACATACAATGCGATATTAAGAAATGCCAGCAGTGCCCATGCAAAAAACCTTAAGATTCAAAACACTGACCAATGACTTTCAGAAGAGTCTCATAAATATCTCCAGATCTCCATTGCGGGTACTGCTTCTCCCCCAAAAGGGCTGGGTTTGGTTCCCCCAAACGGCCATGGGGAGGATGGTGAGGCTTTCTCAGGACTGGAGAGAGAAGCCTTCTCTTTCCCTAAAGGGGGCGATGAGGGAGGCCTGGGATGAACAGGCAGGAGGAAGAGATGCCTGGCTGGATGGTTGGGCAAGGAAGAAGCCCCTCTAGCACATTTATTTATTTATTATTATTCGATTTTATATTCCGCTCCTCCCTGCAGGCTCGGGGCGGATCACAAACATACAGTACGAACACAGAATGTATCAATGATAAAATAACGGAATTACAAATTCCTAAAACTCATAGGCATAAGCGTGAGCAAGCCTTTACACTTTAGATTTAACTAAAAGATTTAACTAAAAGCAAGCCTAAAAAGAGCGGTCTTGCACGCCCTCCAAAAGGGACAAGCTCTGAAATCGCACGGGTATGGTCCGGAAGTGAGTTCCATAGCACAGGGGCCGCAACAGAGAAGGCTCGCTGTCTCGTGGTGGACAGATGGCAGGAGCGGATCGATGGAATGACCAGCAGATTGTGCTCTTCCAAGTGTAGTGATCTCAGGGGAGCATACGGGGTAAGGCGGTCCCTCAGGTACACAGGCCCTAGACCGTGTAAGGCCTTAAAGGTAAGAACCAGCACCTTGAAGGCAATTCGGTACTCAATAGGGAGCCAGTGCAGTTGCCGTAGAATGGGAGTGGCCGGACAGGGGAAGGGGGAAGAGACCACACTCACATCAACGCTTTAATATGGTAAGTGAGCAGAATTCTGAGAAATGTAGTTTAGGGCGCAGTCTTTTAAATTTTCTGCCATGGGGGTCCTCACCTTCCCAACCTACATTTCCCAGAATTATGTCTCCTACCTTGTGCTGCTGTCTCCTCCTCCTCCCTGAAAGTTTTGGTGGGGGAAACCTACGTTCATTGTCTAAAGTGATTTCGAGATAAATGGTATTGTTGGGAGTTGAGTCAACCCTGTGAAGTAGGCAGCGTTGAGACGCAGTAACTCCAAAGTTTACCTGGTATATTTCCTGTGTTATTGTTGTGCTTTGACTGTGCATTCCCTTCCTGGCAGAAGGGGGTTGGATTGGATGGCCTCTGGGGTCTTCTGGTGAAATGGTTCTTTATGTTGGTTAAAATTCCCTAAAAATCAGTACATGTGCAAATCTTTCTGAATTTGGAAGAAGTGATGCCCTGGTTACGTTGTATCATTGAAAATAGAAATTCAAACAGATAACTCTTTTAGTTTTATTTTTTTAAGTTGTTCACAAAAACATTTCAACATTCCCAGAAATCAGTGGATGTGTGAAACATTCTGAAACTTGGAGGGTGTGGGGTTAAAAGTGGTAAATGTGTTCTACAATTGTAGCATGTTTAATCCCAATATTTTTAAAATGAGGGAGAAAGGAGCCTTGGAAGCTCTCCCTTTGCGCAATTACATAATGAAAAAGTAATGAAAATTTCATTATATTGTTACTAGCTGTACCCGCCACGCATTGCTGTGGCCAACCTTCCCTCCCTCTTCCTCTCGTTTTCTCTCTCCTTCCTTCCCTTTTTTTCTTTCATTCTCTTATACTTTCCTTCTCTTCCTCTTCCCTTCCTTCCCACCCTTTTCTTTCACTTCCCCTTTCTTATTTCTCTATCTATTCCTGGACTGCATCGCCCAACAATCCTCCTGATCAATCTATCTACCTACCTATCTACCGCTATGTAATCTATCTATCTTATCTATCTGGAGGATTGTTGGGAGTTGCAGTCCAGGAATAGGAAATTGGAAATATGCAGGGATTGAGATGCTCTAAAAAAAAATCCAAGGAGAAGCAAGCTTCCAGTTTGGAAGTGGTGCATTTGGAGCATCCTCCTCTCCTAAAGGGCCTGGTCTAGGGTATGCTGGGAGCTGTAGTCTGAAAGAGAGTGGATATGCTAGTGTGTATTTTGTTTGCCAGAGGGGAGTTATTTTTACGCATGTGCTGTAGCATCTTTTTTGACTTTTTAAGTCCCTTCTGCTGTGTTTTTCAGTGTTTTTATGAGTGATGGTCACTTGTTGGCCTGATAGTTGTATTGTGTCCAAATTTTGTGTTAATTAATCCAGTGGTTTTTGAGTTATGTTAATCCCACAAACAAACATTACATTTTTAGTAATATAGATAGTAATGATATGGACCCCATACAATATTTTAGAGGCACTTTAGAAACAATCTGCCACCCCGCCCCCAATTTAGTAATGAGTATTGAAACATTTTTTCATTGATTGTATAGGATATACAGTATATCCCAAAATCGGGGAGGGGGATCCGTAATACAGAACCATTTGGGGCCCAAGCATTTTAGATAAGTGTCATACCCCAGCCTGTCCCTGGCCCTCAGCAAGACCAACGCCATGTTAAACCCACAGTCACAGAAAAGCCTGCACAGCCAAAAGGCAAGGTGCTTCAGGAGGCCCTAGTTCATCCAACGTTCAAGGACAGAATCCAGGCCGCTTCAGAGCGGCCTGATAAGAACCGAGGGAATGGTGGAGCCGAGTTAACTCCCATTTGGCCAGGTGCTACTGCTAATTGGGCTTACATTCCAATTCAATGCGGGAGGCTTGAGATGGCCCAGCTGGGAGTCGGTGGTGAGAACCCGTTCCGACGCACTGGTATGTCGTAACATCAAAGCCTTGGAGACCTATAAGAGTTTGGGAATTAGAGATGTGTAGTATCTCTCGTCAACGTTGCTTTCCTGCCTTCATGAACTTTGCCTGGGCTATTGAGCCTTCCAGCCATTGAACTCTATTTGCCAAGCCTTGTGCCAAGACTTCCCTGTGGATTAGCCCGTTGGGGCATCAAGACTCTATATTTGTTCTTGATTGCTTGTTGGACTATTGCTTTGCAATACTTGGTGCTTGGAAGCATCACAGGACTACATTTCTATCTTCTTTACTCTATCCATTTATTCTAAATAAAGCATTTAACCGTGGCCAGACTCAAGTGGTTTACTGAGGGGTCCTTCAGGTCTACGGTACAACAATAAGGGACACTTAATCTGTATTATAAAAACCTGGAGGACGGGCCCAAACACTCTTTTGATATTTTAGTTCTACATTATTGGACATGTGTAACAAGATTTAACAGTTGGTATCATGGTATCTTGTTGTCTTCCCTGTCCCAGGTGGCTCTGGGCATATCTACACTGACCACTTCATGCAGCTTGACATCAAGTTGAAAGTATGGCAGCTATATAACACACAACATGAAAGTGCACTGCAGAATGTGTTAAATTGAGGCAACCCACACCCGAAGTCTCAAAGGTGAAGTCTGGGGCAAAGGAAGGATTTGGGGGGCCCTTGTGAATAGAAGCAATTTGGGCCAATGTGGAGAGGCTGCCTTGAAGTCCTTTTCTCCTATCATGTGACAAGGGGCAGCCAAACTCTATATAAGCATGGCTGTCATTTGTGCTTGTGTCTTTGTTTCGATGCAAGTGTCCTAGGATGCTTGGCAGCCAGTAGAGGAATGGATGGACAAGCAACCCATTACACAACATCCCTCTACTTCTGATGGATGCTTGCTGGTAAAATGGCACAGGTGTGTGTGTGTCTGTCTGTCTGTGATAAGGTCCCTAGTGCTGGAACCGAGAGCCTATATTCCAGATGCAAAAAGTAGAGCCATGTGATCAGGATTTAAAGCAACCTCGGGGGTTTTTTGCAACAGCAGAGACATTAGTTTGTTTGACAAACTGAGACTAGCTTATGATAATATAAATATGTTTGCAAATATAGAGAGGGATGCCAGTAAGGGCTTCAACAAGGTCCCCCATGCCCTACTGGCAAACAAACTAGTCAAGTGTGGACTAGGCAAAACTACGATTTTCCTGCAATTGATTAAATCAGTGGTTCCCAAACTTTTTTGGCCTACCGCCCCCTTTCCAGGAAAAAAATTTACTCACCACCCCCTAGAATTTTTTAATAAAAATGTAATAGCAATTAAACAGAAATATATATGTATTAATGCAGTGGTTCTCAGCCTGAAAGTTGGAATCCCTGGGTAGGCATTGCCTGGAAACCGCAGCGTGCCCCCTTCCTCTCCTCAATTCCGCCCACGGTGCAGTCCCATATCGCCCCTTCCTTCCAAGGGACCCGTTGGATTGGAAAGGGGGATACAAGACTGCACCGTGGGTGGAGTTGAGGAGAAGGGGGGGTGCTGCGGTTTCCAGGGAGCGCCTGCATGGGGTTTCCAAATGGCAGGCGCACACTCGCACGCTTGCCAGTTGGAATCCCGCCACTGCCCCCTTACAGGGCTATAGTGCCCCCCAAATTCTCCTGAGCCTCCCACCGCCCCCTTGGATCACCTCACTGCCCACTAGGGGGCAGTACCACCCACTTTAGGAACCACAGGGTTAAATGAACAAACCCAGAGGGTGCTTACAAATGCTTCCTCTTCATCCTGGAAAGAAGTGAAAAGCAAGTGCTGCAGGGTTCCGTCCTGGGCCTGGTCCTGTTCAACATCTTTATTAATGACTTAGATGAAGGTTTAGAAGACATGATCATCAAATTTACAGATGACACCAAATTGGGAGGGATAGCCAATACTCCAGAAGACAGGAGCAGAATTCAAAATGATCTTAACATATTAGAGTGGTTGGCCAAAACTAACAAAATGAAGTTCAACACAAATTCAAGATGTGTGGCTTGAGAGCAATATGTGTGAAAAAGATATTTGAGTCATTGTGGACAAGTTAAATATGAGCCAATAATATGTTGCGGAGGCAAAAAAAGGCCAACGGGAGTTTGGCCTGCATCAATAGGAGTATTGTGTCTAGATTCAGGGAAGTCATTCTACCTCTCTATTCTGCCTTGGTTAGACCACAACTGGAATGTTGTGTCCAATTCTGGGCACCACATTGAAGGGAGATGCTGACAAACTGGAAAGTGTCCAGAGGACGGCGACTAAAATGATCAAGGGTCTGGAGAACAAACCCTATGAGGAGCGGCTAATAGAGCTGGGCATGTTACATTGAAGAAGGGAATACTGAGAGGAGACATGATAGCCATGTATAAATATGTGAGAGGTAATCATATGGAGGAGGGAGTAAGTTTGTTTTCTGCTGCCCTGGAGACTAGGACATGGAGCAATGGCTTCAAACTACAAGAAAGGAGAGTCCATCTGAACATTACGAAGAACTTCTTGACTGTGAGAGCTGTTCAGCAGTGGAACTCTCTGCCCCAGAGTGTGGTGGAGGCTCCTTCTTTGGAGGCATTTAAACAAAGGCTGGATGGCCATCTGTCGGGGATTCTTTGAATGTGATTTTCCTGCTTCTTGGCAGGGGGTTTGACTGGATGGCTCACGAGGTCTCTTCCAACTCTATGATTCTATGTCATAGGCGCAAAGGGATTTTAGCTCTCAGGGATTTTAGGAGATTTATAACTAATAATATTTTCATTCAGTGTGTTTTATACATATCAATTTTAATTTTTAATTTAGTGGTAAAAAGCACATACTGTCTTAATTTTGGAGTAGTAGATATAGATATTAGGCATGATAACAAATCGAAAAATGGCGATTCTAAAATCAAATGGGGGGGGGGGATTTTTTTTGATTAGTATATCAAAGACTTACAAAAAAATTCCCAAAATTTTCGGAAATGTAACTTAAGTACTAACGAAATTCGTTAGAAATTGTATGTCAGAGCATGCGCTTTCCAGATGGTTTTGGCCTACAACTCCCAGAAATCCTAACAGCTGGTAAATTGGCTGGGATTTCTGGGAGTTGTAGGCCAAAACTTGAATAAACCACACTGAATTCTAGATGGGACTCTCCAAATAGGAAGGAGGGAGGGAAGGAGGAAGGGAGGGAGGGAGGGGGCTTTCTATTCTTGGAAGCAGCAAAAGAAAAAGAGGAGGAGCCCCCTCGCTCCTCGCTGCCTCTCTCTCACCCTGATCCTGAGGGAGAGAGGGCCCAAGTTTGCCCAGGCTGAGAGGAAAGGAAGAGGCCTGAGGCTGTGAGGAATGGTGGGAGTTGAAGTCCAAAACACGTACCTGGAGGGCTGAAGCTGGTCCCTGCGATGGGGCAAGGCAGAGCAACGGGAAGAGAAGCATCTGAGAGCGCCGGGAGAGAGAGGAGAAGCGCGCGTGTGTGTGTGTGTGAATCAGGCCCCTGCGATGGGGCATGCATGGCAGCAGAGCAACGGGGAAGAGAAGGAGGGGGGGAAGCCTGGAGAGAGAGGAGGAGAAGCGTGCGCGCGTGTGTGTGTGTGAATCAGGCCCCTGCGATGGGGCATGCATGGCAGCAGAGCAACGGGGAAGAGAAGGAGGGGGGGGGGGAGCCTGGAGAGAGAGGAGCAGCGTGCACGCGTGTGTGTGTGTGTGAATCAGGCCCCTGCGATGGGGCATGCATGGCAGCAGAGCAACGGGGAAGAGAAGGAGGGGGAAGCCTGGAGAGAGAGGAGGAGAAGCGTGCGCGTGTGTGTGTGTGTGTGAATCACTTTCCAGAATGCATTGCCTCTACCTAGCAGCAGCGTCACTTCCAGTTCCCCATAGAAATGCGGGAAAAAGAAGAAGCTGAATGAAGGCGGGAAGGAAATGAGGGGGAGAAGATAGGGAGAAGTGAGTAGTACAATAATTAATTAATTAATAATTAAGAATTTCTAACGATCCTAACGCAAATTGTTGGCCTCACGGACCGTAAAAGGAAGTCTACTTCCTGGTTCGGGGCAGCGATCCGTAAAACAACAAAAGTCCCATTAATTACGGATTTCTAACGAATCAATTAGATTTCCGTTTCAATTTTAGCATGCCTAATAGATATGCTATGTTATGCTTCGTTATGTTATATTGGCCTATGGCCAATTCTTGTCAGAAGCTCCTCAAGAGCCAAGACAATCTTTATGGCTCCATTAACAACCAAGTGAAAATTTCTTTTGACTATTTTGTCATGTTCATTTATATTCAGATATTGCTCTGTGCCTCAATAAATAACAGATAGTTGAACATATCTCTATGCAATATTGTCTGATATTCAAACCCACTTAAGTAAGATGCTATCATGCAGCATTTTTATGACCAGTTGTTTTGGTTGGTCCCATCTGTTTTCATTAAATGATGTGTCCTGTTGAAAACCCACTTGATTTGTACTGACCTTCCTTCTGCTTCCCGCCCCCCTTCACAACTTCAACATTTCATCCTGTGGCATTTATAACCCTGAGTACACCTACATACTTCATAATACACGTTTCCCCAGCTATTAATAAAACAGACCAGGCTTTGAAAGCTTACAGCTGAAATTTGAGGTAGTACTTCCCATTCTTTTCTTTCACTGTCTTACCTCTGCAGAGTGAGGGGTTTATTTAAACGTAAGAAATGTCAAATTAATATTTTTAAAGCACTCAAATAAGATGGAAGAAATATTGAGAGATTACATGTGGAATCTAAGTGTTATAGGCATTTTCTACCATTGTTCTTCCTAACAAAAGGAAATATTCACATTCTGATAATAAACTGACCACCTGTTGTGATGAAAGTTAGCTCCTGGCAGACTTCATTGTTCTTTGAATACTCTCCAAAGCACAGATGTGATGCTAGAAGAAGAAGAAAAAACTGGCAGAATAAACCACTGAAGATTAGCAATATTTTCATGGCCAGAACTATGGTATTGGAACCCTATTCAAGGAAAAGAGAAACAATTGCTATGATTTCTTGCAAGAACTCTGAGAAAGGACAGAATCATGTTTGTTTGTTTGTTTAGAGCAGTGTTTCTCAACCTGGGGGTCGGGACCTCCAGGGGGGTCGCGAGACGGTTTCAGAGGGGTCACCAAAGACCATCAGAAAACATATATTTCTGATGGTCTTAGGAAGACGTTTGGTAGAGAAGGTTGAAGAGCTCTCCGCCTCTCTTTCTTTTTGGAAACAGACTGCGAATTTTCCCATCTAAAGCTCTCCTCTGCTGTGATTGGCAGGCCTCCCTGCCAAGGGAGGGCTGTTTCTGAGACTCAAGTGGGAGGGGAGAGCAGGCATGCTCGGCGCATAGCAGCATGATGCACATGTGTGGGTAAGGGAGAGTGTTTGATGTGGGATGGAGGCTCATGCCAGCTAGTCCCTTCAAGGCATGAGGGTTCTGTGTAGGAAGTTTGGCTTAATTCTATCATTGGTGGGGTGCAAGGGGCTCTTTGATTGTAGGTAAACTATAAATCCCAGTAACTACAACTCCCAAATGTCAAGATCTATTTTCCCCAAACTCCACCAGTGTTCACATTTGGATATATTGAGGGTTCATGTCAAGTGTGGTCCAGATCCATCATTGTTGAGTCTATAGTGCTCTCTGGATGTAGGTGAACTACAACTCCCAAACTCAAGGTCAATGCCCACCAAAACCTTCCAGTATTTGCTGTTGGTCATGGAAGTTTTGTGTACCAAGTTTGGTTCAATTCAATTGTTGGTGAGTTCAGAATGCTCTTTGATTGTAGGTGAACTATAAATCCCAGCAACTACAATTTCCAATTGACAAAATCAACCCCCACCCAAAAAAAATAGTTATGAAGTAGCAATGAAAATAATGTTATGGTTAGGGGTCTCCACAACATGAGGAACTGTATTAAGGGGTCGCAGCACTAGGAAGGTTGAGAAACACTGGTTTAGAGTGCTACGATCTAGGATTTGGATTCTACATAGTTAACTGGATCTTCCTGAGAACCTCTTACCTTTTTGCATCTGCTACAGAACTAAAAGATGCCGCCTGCTTTTTCTTAACTTCTTTTTTCCCCTTCCTTTTATACTAAGGCTTTAAAACAGAAGGCAGTCTGGTGTGTCCCAAAGCCAAAAGGAAGATGGAAAAGTGAGGGTGAGAAACAGTATCAACAGTTTCCCTGGGGAAGTTCTTCTTGGACACATTAAACTGGAGTCAATCTGGAGTGTCGAATTCTGGATGAGTTCCAGGATAGTTTTGACCCCCAGACACGAGGAAGTGAGAGGAGTCCTGTAGTGTCAAACGTATGGTGCCACCAGATGATCACCCTTACCACCCCCTTTTTGTTCTCATTCAGCTGATGCCACTCCAAGTGCCTAGTGACAGAAACTAGTTGTGTCATATTCAGTGGCTACCACCACTATGATGGGGATGGGAGGGAGACTGGAGGCAGAGAAAGCGTGTCTTCTGCAGAGCTGGAAAAATGTGAATGGGGATTTGATTCCTGGTTTTGAGAGTTGAAGTCCAAACCCAAATAATAAATTGTGATATATAGTTTACCTCCAAGTTTAATGGAATTAAGATGTAATAAACTTTTGCATATATGTGAAATGAACATTGAAGACAAGAATAATGCAACCAAAAGTGCTTCTTCATTCAAATAGTATGTGGAAACATTGCTTGTAGAGCTTTTTAACTAACCAGTAACCAAAACCAGGAAAGAAATGAAGGATTCAACACCACAATTTCTGCACCTTTCCTTTGCTCAGCCTTTGACCCTTCCTTCCTTACCTGGTTTTAAGGAAGCTGTTGCTGCCAGAGACTTGTTTGCAATTTCCTCCTTGCAATCCATCTTTCTGCCTATGCCTGAAAATGGACAACTGCCAGCAGCAGCTTTAAGCCCAGGCAAGCAAGGAATGATCCAATGTTTATCAGCTAAGCTTCATGTTTCTCTGGTTCAGTACAGTGCTGGAGCCTTCCAAGTTTCAATTGGATTCACCATACGTTGGGTGTGATTTGAAGGCACACACCAACAGTAGTTTTCTAGTATAGGTATGCTATCTCTTATTACCTTCCAACCCCCGAAATAACGAGACAGACAACAGTAATTGCATTCAAATTTGGGCAACCTTTATTTAAAGTTCCCTATTTAACTTTAACCTAACTGAACTTAGGTGTCAAAGGAACAAGGTGTGGCTAGGCCAAGGTAGCGACCGCGAGTGGTCAACCCCTCGACTACACTGGAGACTCCCCTGAGTCCCCTATAACACAGAACTGGACAAACTCCCAAGGAAACGCAGGAAACAACTTCTCTGAAATATTCTACTGTGCTCTCAAATTTCTGAGCCAATGATATCCCCCTTACCCTTCAACTGCCGTCCAGGTAAGTGTATTTGTGCATTGGCCCAACTTGAGAAGTGCATGAGTGTATATGGATCAATTGGATTTCCCTAAACTATTTACGCTGGCCTATTTATAAAACTGCAGTGGGTGAGGAGAGGTAATTACCTCCTCCCACGAAGACAGAGGCGATTGGTTGCCTCCATGGAATTTTCCAGGGGAATGGGCGGAGGCTGGCAACTGGTCTTGGCCAGCCTCCTGCCTCATTCCTTCTGGAGACGTTGACCCACCACTCCTGCCCAGTTGACAGTATAGTGGTCACCTTAGGGGGCCGGGTAGGAATTTCCCCCACTCTATGTTCTAGTTTTCTTTCTTTTTGCCTAGCCTATACTGTTATTAGGGGCTAGCTAATGCCTTAAGACTTACAGATAAATTGGATAAAAATTACTAAGCCTGATCATGATATTAATATAGTAGCTCTTTCTTCTTCTTCTTCTTTTCCATTTTGGGACTTTTCAATGACCTGTGCAGAGATCACTAATGGCAAAGTCTTGGAGAACTTCATCCTACACAATTACAACTGGATAAAGAAAATAAAGACTAGAAAGTAAGGGGACATAAACAGTGCAGAATGAGTTACAACCCAGGGGAAAAGCAAGAACAATGGATTTGGAAAAGCAATATCAGAAAGCAGAAAGTATGGGAATGTAGGCTTACAGAAAATTGAAAGAAATAAAAATCACCCATATAAGATGTGCCAATCTTATTTGTTCTTCGGCAGCCTGTTTGTTTAGACAGTTCTCCTTTTTCTCAAATGATAAATATATTTTGGTGATGTTTTCATCAAACCAGAGCCATCAAATTGATGGGTTTTGTGTTTTATTTTCTCCATATATAATTAGAACAGCTGGAGAAGAATAACTACACATCATCTTTGAAGTGGCACTTCAGTTGTCAAAAAACTACCCAGGAGACTGCCTGAATACTATAAGCACAGTGAGTTATTATTCTCTTGGCACCAAAAATATATATGGTATAGAAGCAATGGAAGGCACAATCTAGAGAGAAAGATAAACATACTCAGGTTTCATCACTATCAGCAGGGCTGACTCACTCCGACATGTGTTCAAGTCCTCAGTAAGACTTTCTGTGAACTCTTCACAAAGTTTGCTAAAATCATTGGGCTCTAGGCATGAATTGCATATAACTAACACAGACAATAAGTCATGACAAGTGAGAAGATGATCATTGGTTTTCCATGTAGGTAAACTTTGTCTAGCTAAGCATGCACACCTGTAAACAATCCCAATGAAGAAATATGTGCACTTCATTATAAAATGAATCAATTTTCCCTTTCATTTTTAATGTTCATGGGTGGTTGGGAATGGAATTGCTCCTTCCTCAGGAACCCACTGAGTGTTGCTACCTTATTTATTTATTTATTTATTTATTTATTTACTTTATTTATACCTCACACCCATTTCCCCAATGGGACTCAGGGTGGCTTACATGAGGGCAAGCCCAATAACACATAATAACAAAAAAAAGCAATTATAAAACAATACAATCAATAAAACTCAAACGCAAGCAGTAACAGACAATTTAAAACCATTTTGGGCATGCCAAATGTGAATGTTAAAATTTTAAAATAAATAAACACTGGGTGCAGACAGAGGTAGTTTTCATATAGCAGTAAAGCTTCAAGTACAATATGGCGCAGGCCATCTGAGCTGTTTCGGGATCGTTGGGGAGCTCCTCCACCCTCCTGGGGAGGGAGAGATCACTGATGACCCGAAGGCTCGGTGCTGCGATTTTGCGCACTATTTTGCGGATAAAGTCTCTCAGATATGCCTCGATTTGGATTCCAGCTTAAATTCAGTTCCGGGGGAGGTGACTGTGTCATCTGTCTGTCCGATTTTGTGGGATTCCTTTCGGCTTGTTCATTCTGAAGACGTGGAGGGGTCCTTGGGGCTGTGAGAGCGACCACATCGGCTCTGGACCCTTGCCCTTCCTGGTTAATTAAATCGGCCAGAGGTGGCTTGATTGATTGGTTTGTGTGGATCATTAATGCTTCCTTGGAGCAAGGGATATTTCCATCGGGATTGAAACAGGCAGTGGTTAGACCACTCCTGAAAAAGGCCTCCCTTGAACTACCAAATTTGAACTACCTTGAACTACCAAATTTGATGGTGCAGAAAATAATAAAAACTTTTCCAAAGTAATGTTCATGGGGCATGCACACCCTGTTTAAGGTTGGTTCTAGGTTGTTTCTGGAAATACAAATCATCTTCAGAATAAGGAATTTGTGGTTTGCATGCCTTATTTAATCCGCCCCAAGCCTGCAGGGAGGAGCGGAATATAAGATCGAATAATAAATAAATAAATAAAATTTAAAAGTATAAATCACTGGATTTTGTCACTGACACACTGCCAAATTTGTATAAAATCACATTTGGAAGGAGGGCCCCCAAAACAGTAAGGTTTCGCATCTGATTAATATTAGGTGTCTTAGCTCTACTGCGTGAGGCTATTTTAATTCACTGCATTAGCTTCACATTTACCACATCTATCACTAACATGAATGCAGAAACTTTTCATATACACCAGGGTACTAGCCAGATTTAGAAACAGAGTCATAATTATTTCAAGACTGTTATATCCAATATGGTAATGGTAGAATTTCTATCAAATGTCCAACTCTTAACCTTACAGTTTGGAATGGTTTGTAAACTAATTGGTAGAAAGACAACTTGGGTTGCAAATAAGAATTGATTTAATCAGTGACTCTAAGCGACTAATTCAGTTTCATAGTTTCAGTCAATTAACCAGTGGGAGAAATTTCAGTCAGACTTGTTTGACTGATGAAGGTTCCACTTTTTTCTGGCAATGGGCAGCTATGGTAACACTTCATTAGTATGTGTTGGCATTGTGGGTTGTTATTTCATTTTTAAATTGCAGATATGACAGTTCATGGATGCTAAAGCAATTACTAAGAACTGGGGTAAATCACAAAAAAGAAACCATTGTAAGCAGTTAGGGTGTAACTGTCTCATTTTTCCAGGTGAAATTTAAACCTCTATCTGTACCCATTTTTTTTGGGGGGGGGGTTAAAACTTCTTTTTAATTCTATTTTTTACATCTAGTGCTTGGTGGGTGTGAGTGTCCAGAAGTTGTTTATTATCGATTTAAATAATTTTCATCAAACCAGACAAAGGGCTTTTACAATCATTGCCTCTTCACTATGCCCTCCCCCCTGAGGTCCGGGCACTGCGGGATCTGATGGCCTTTCGTAGGGCCTGCATCTTTTTCAGCGGGCTTTTGTGCTATGTTAGTGGAAACATTTTAATCTTGTTTAAATGGTTGTATATTATCATCTATGTAAACTGCTACAAGCCTTTTGGGAGTGGCGGTCTATAAGTTGAAGTAATAAATAAATAAATAATTTAAAAAGTCATGGTTTATTGTGTTCATATTTCTATCTATTTTAGTTTCACCGCTTTCAGGGGGCATTGTCCATTTAACCCCAATGAAAGAAGATGATACTGCAGTGGACAGATTCAAATGATACTGTATGAAACAGTGACAAACCATTTTTCTAGAACCTACCACTTGTTTCTTTATTTATCTGCAGGCTACTCCATCTCCATTTAATAAACCCTTCTGGTACATAAGTCAATTATTTTATCTAGGAAAAGTTTCTCCTACTGTAATTATTGCTCTCTTATGATAAAGGATATAGTGCTTTTCACTGCTACAGGTATTTCAACAACATCACCACCCTGCCTCCAAAAGACATAAGATTAGGGTTGTGAGCAATTTTTTAAAATTTCCATCTCTGACATCTGGAGCCTGTGCTCGCATCAGACCACGGGGGGGGGGGGGGGGTTGTTGCTTTCTCTTCCATGCCGAGGAACTTTTTTGTCCATAGATGCCCCCCAAATGAGTTGTTCGTTTGTCCATTATGAACACCTTTATTACCTCCCTGCTTTTAAAGTAGTACCTATTTATTATGCCTGGGTAGGTTTACTTGGAATGAAATTGGAAGTAATCCACTTATGAAGCAATTTCGAGGCAATTTGGGAACTCAGAGGTAAATTTGCCATTTCAAAGTCACTGCCGCCATCTTTTTTTCTGATCCAGGAAGTGGATCAGAAAGGAATCAGCCTTAGATTCCTGCCCCTCCCGAAGTAGTTTCCCCTCATTGGCTGGAGGCAAGCAGCTGGTTGCATGCTGGTTTAGTGTGAAAAATTGAGGCTTCTGATATGAAACGTTCCGTTGCTAGTGGCTTGGGACATAAGATCCCTGTCTCTTTGCTGCGTGGTTCCTGAACATACAAGAGAGGAAGTGGTCCACACATAACTCTGCGGGAGCGTGCCACCACTAGGGCTAAAGAGGCCACTGCTTCTGCAAGCACTGAGAGAGCTCAAACTTTGCCCATGCCCCAAACTCTCAATGTCGCGCAGCTGTCAGAAGTTGCTCCGATCAATCAGTAGATAGTTGTGAGGAGGAGAATGATGTGTTTATGGTGTGGGCGGAAAATGCTTCCCAAACACCAACTTCTCCCTCGGCTTACAGCGATCCCAAAGAATCCTGGAGGGAGCACATTTCTTCTTCTTGTAATATTCCTTATTAGATTACTGAAATTACTTTAAAAATTGTAAAGAACCCAGGAATCTTCCAAACACATTGAAATCTAGTATTCTGACAATGTTTTCTACCACTTTGGCAAGTTTTGTCAGTAGCAGTCTAAAAATGAGGGAAAGGGAATCCCCCAAGTTTTGCCTGTCCCGTTTGCAGATTTTTGTGCATTTATGGTGTTTCAGCCTGGTTCTCAAGCTCATGAGGCTGATTTCAATGGAGATGATCAGCCTAGTTCTTAGGCCCATGAGGCTGATGCTGACAGTGAATTAAATGTGCAAAATGATGTTGTGCTTCCCAGGGACCCAGATGGAAATTCTTTAGATGAGAACTCTTTCACTCCCAAGCCAGCTCTAGATGAGAATCCCCAGGTCAAGGATAGGGGAAAGCTGGCTTTAGATAAAACAACAGGTGAAAAAGTTAATGAGCAAGGAGAGGAGGCTTGGGATTCTGAAGGGAGGTTTGATCGCAAGAAAGATATCTCTGTCTGTGAGAAGACAGATGGCCGTGGAGCAGTGCCGAAGTTGGAGAATTAGGGAAAAGGCAGAAGCGAAACCAAATTGGTTTCCTTCTTAAGCTGTAAAGACAGACCCAAGTCAGATTCCAGCCTTCATTTAGTATGGTCAGCATTGAAGAAATCTTGCTCCTGGCTCATGCTTAAGGTTTTGCCAAGTATTTTGTTCCTGTGATTTTTGGGCTGCCTTGTCCTGCTTTGTCTCAAGTTGGATTCATGGATTACCTTGCCTTGCTATGCTTCAAGTTATTTGAATAACCCTTTTCACTGAATAGTTTTTGATTGATTGACTTTGTTGGATTAATCATCATTGCTTTGCTTCTTCCTTTTTAACCTATTTACTGGAACTATATTGCTTTAATAAAAGAACTAGTTTTTCAAGTACTGTCTTATTTATTTCAGGATTTTACCCCGCTCTTCTCAACCCCCCAGGGGGGACTCAGAGCGGCTTACAGCACGGCACAATTCGATGCCACATCAACAGCGTAAAACCCCAAACCCCACAACATATTAAAATACATTAAAACATTAAAATACAATCCCTCAACAACATCCACAGTCATTCCAATTAAAACAGTATTCAACCCTAAAAACATTGACCCCCTTCCTCCCTCCCATTAGAATCCCATCTCACATGCTGCCTAGTGCTGGTGTGGGAACGCCTGGTCCCAGAGCCAGGATTTCACCTTTTCCTGAATGTCAGGAGGGATGAGATGGACCGCACCTCCATAGGGAGCGCATTCCACAGGCGGGGCCACCACCGAGAAGGCCCTGTCCTCGTCCCCACCAACCGCATCTGAGAGGTCGGCGGGAGCGAGAGCAGGGCCTCCCCGGATGATCTTAGGTTACGGGATGGGACGTAGCGGCCGATGCGTTCGGACAAGTAAGCTGGGCCAGAACCGTATAGAGCTTTAAAGGTCAAAACCAGCACTTTGAATTGAGCCCGAATTGGACAGGCAGCCAGTGGAGCTGACACAACAGGGGGTGGTGTGCTCCCTGTATGTAGCTCCCGTTAGTAATCTGGCTGCCGCCCGCTGAACTAATTGCAATTTCGAACTGTCTTCAAAGGCAGCCCCACGTAGAGTGCGTTGCAGTAATCTATTCGGGATGTGACCAGAGCGTGGGCGACCGTAGCCAGATCAGACTTCCCAAGGTACGGGCGCAGCTGGCGCACGAGTCTCAACTGTGCAAAAGCTCCCTGGCCACCGCTGAGACCTGGGGTTCCAGGCTCAGCGCTGAGTCCAGGATCACTCCCAAGCTGCGAACCTGCGTCTTCAGGGGGAGTGTAACCCCGTCCAACACAGGCTGTAACCCTATACCCTGTTCGGCCTTACGACTGACCAGGAGGACCTCTGTCTTGTCTGGATTTAGTTTCAATTTGCTAGCCCTCATCCAGTCCGACACAGCGGCCAAGCACCGGTTCAAGGTCTGGACAGCCTCCTTGGTGACAGGTGGGAAGGAGTGACAGATCTGGACATCATCTGCGTACAGATAACACCTGACTCCGAAACTCCGAATGATCTCTCCCAGCGGTTTCATGTAGATGTTGAACAACATCTGGGGACAGTACTGAGCCCTGAGGGACTCCACAGGACAACGGCTGTGGAGCCGAACAGGTGTCACCCAATGACACCTTCTGGGTACGACCTTCCAGGAAGGATTGGAGCCACTGCAATGCAGTGCCCCAAGCCCCATATCTGCAAGGCGACCCAGAAGGATACCGTGGTCAACGGTATCGAAAGCCGCTGAGAGGTCCAGCAGAACCAACAGGGACACACTCCCCCTGTCAAGTTCCCGGCGTAGATCATCTACCAAGGCGACCAAGGCTGTCTCAGTCCCATGTCCCGCCTAAAGCCAGACTGTGCCGGATCCAGATAATCAGTGTCTACCAAGAACCCCTGGAGTTGCGAAGCCACCACACGTTCCATGACTTTGCCCAAATAGGGGAGATTGGAAACTGGCCGATAGTTCACTAATTGAGTGGGGTCCAGTGATGGTTTCTTCAACAGCGGTTTTATCACAGCTTGCTTTAAGCTGGCTGGAATGGTGCCTTCCCGAAGGGAGGCATTAACCACCACCTTCACCCACTCTGCCAAACCCCTCTGGCTTCCTTGATCAGCCAGGATGGGCAGGGGTCTAGGATGCATGTAGTGGGCCTCTCCAAGGATCTTGTCCACATCCTCAAGCTGAACCAATTGAAACGAATCCATCAAAACCGGACAAGCAGATGCTCGTGTCACATCCTCAGAGACTGCCGTTAAAGTGGTATCGAAATCGAACGGATCAGAGCCACCTTATCCGCGAAAGACCTTGGCAAACTCATCACAGCGTGCCGCCGAGCCGTCAGGGATCTCGCACTGGGGCGGATTTAAAGACCCTAACGACTCGAAACAGTTCCGCTGGACGGTTCTTCGCGGCCCACCTTGGCCGCAATCGATGTTTTTTGTGCGGCTTTTTATTGCTGCGTCATAGGTCCTCAAATGAGAGACCAGGCGCGCCTGAGCTGATCCGCTCCATTTCCGACGCCACACGCACTCTAGCCTCCTCTTTTTTTAACTTCATTGCTGCCAGCTCCTCAGTGAACCAAGGAGCTGGTTTAGCTCGGTTACTCAAGAGGGGACGTTCTGGAGCGATCGTGTCAATTGTGTGTGAAGTGATTCCAGAGGGGCTTCTCTTGTCTGAGGTGCAACAACATTGCGCAATTGCGGACGCATTAACGAAGTGATTCGAAACATTCAGAAAAATTTCCAAAAATATTGGAAAATTTCTGTAATCACTTAACATTTGAATCGCCAGCGCCCCCTACATCTGAAATGAGTTTTGAACCAATTTTTCCTTGATCAAACAAGCCTACTATTTATCTACTCACGTTGCTGTTTTTGATCTGCTAGGTGGGCAAAAGCTGGGCTAACAGCTATCAACCTTTCAGTTATTAAGATTTACTCCAGCTGGTGGTTAGCCTGCTGTGCTAAAGCCTGGCCCGTTTTTGGCATCCTTTTTGTTGCTGTTTGTTGCTGTAAGTAAGTGAAGGTTCATAGTCCTGTGTATCAGCACAACTTGTACAATATAGGGATACTCAATACTGGGAGAACCTGGAGAATGTAGACATTTTGGGGGATTTTATTTTAAAAAATGTAGTTTTTCCATATTCCATTTGCCCCTGACCCCAGTAAATGTAGAGGGCTGACTGTATCTGGTTTGCTTGTGGAACTTGATTGATGGTTATTTCCCACTGCATTTCTTACATCTTCCTTACCTTTCACTATGGCTCTGTCTTACCACCTTATCTTAGATACTATCTCTAAGACATTGTGGGATAAGAATATGCAATGAATCTGCTGAAATATCAATTGTATAGAAAGAACTAGGGAGATACATCATATAATAAAATAGAATGTATTTTAAGAGAACGAATAATAGGTGGATTAGCTTCTTAGTAAACATGACTAGAAAAATTAAATGGAATATCAACAACTTAAATGTCCTTAAATTTACTGCAGTTTCTGGGGCAGTTAGCATCCCATTCTTGTTATGTTCTGTCTTACATCTGACGTATTGAGAAATCCTGCATATAATCCGATTTGAGGGACATGCACATGAAATGCAGAAGCAGGTTGCAAAATATATGGTTATGTTCTAATTCTTTCCAAGAACTTTAGTATCCATGCCAAACAGACTGCAGCAGCACAAATGTGTGTATATTACAAATGAAGGGAAGCTGTTATCAAAACCTTTGTGAATATGGTCAGCAAATGCAATTTTTATTATCACTATTTGGATCAGATTCTGGTTGGTAGGCTTCTGAAGCAAAACACCAGACATTGAAATTTGAAAAAATAATTGTTTTCACACACATCCTCTTCAAAAAGACTTTTTAAAATGCATAGGAATTGGCTGAAATATGATGATTTTAGATTGCAGTTTTAAAATATATTTTATTTTCAAAAGCTGCAATTAGATCTCATTTAATTCAGTAGAACTTATATTTTCATTTATTTATTTATTTATTTAGAGATTCATTAATCGCCCATCCCAGATGGCTCTGGGCGATTTACATTAGAACACACAACTAAATACCTAAAACATCTAAACAATTTAAACAATCTAAAACAGTTTCTCAACTACTGATTTAAAATATAACAAATTTTTAGGTGCAATTATTTTTTAGTTAATTCCATTGCAATCAATTTAATGTACCTCTATGTAGATTTTTTTTTTAAAAAAACTATGTGTTTATAGGATCACCTTTAAAATAGCACTGCTTGGAAGCTCTTTAGCCTAATTGAGAATTGGTCATATCTAAGGGTGGGTTGGGGACTTCAGGTCATTGGGAATTTGATCCCTATTCCTACAGCTACCACTTTCTAAGTGAGTGCACTGACAACCTGAAGAAGATAGCTTTTTTCATATGTAGAGATTTTCTGCATGTTAAGAGATAATCAGGTACTATAGTCCTTTAAAAAGTGTAAACCAAATTATTGACAAACCCTTTCATAGTTTACTAAGTTGTGAATATGAACAATACATATGTTGTAATAAAAAGTCTCAGGAATATCACAACACCATTGGGAAACTTTTCCATTTCAGGAAAAGTTTCTGAAAATTGGATAAAGAGGGCAAAAAAGGTTTGCAGTGGGATTCTATTATACTGTGGTTCAAGAGTTTATTGAGCTGGTGTTTCTCCAACTGCATTGAGTAGAAATTCATCCAGGAATACCAATAGGCAAAAACATTAATCCTGGCAAAGAAAAAAAGACCTGTGGAAATGAATGTCCAGAATAAAAATTTTCTGCACATTGTTATCAAAACACATTGAAAAAAACTGTAAAGTATTTTGAGATTGTGAGCAGAGATGATAATAGTAACAAAAATCAATTGTGAAGAGCTAAGAGAGCCCTACACTGAAATACAGATATGTACTAAACTACATTACCATTTCTGGCTGTGTGAGCTTTGGAATGTAAAATCCTTATGTCTCAAATGGTTCATAAAACTTGGATTTCTTGGGGTCCTGTTTAGAGCAAAAGCCACAAATCGTTTTTCGAAGAAGGAAAGTTTCCCAGAGGACTTTTCTATCATGTCACATCTCTTCTTAACTGAAAAACATGAATGCAGTCCTAGTTATTCTAAACATTATTTATGTGATAGGCCTGTGCAGTCAGTGAAGGAAAAAAAAACATGTTTCAATACTCTTTACTAAATTTGGGAGGGGGGTGAATCATAACTATAATGGTATAACAATATTTTCATTACTTTTTAATTATGTAAAAGTGGGAAGGCTACCTGGGCTCCTTTCACCATAATTTTAGAGCCCCCCCCCCCCAGTTTCAGAATTATTCACATATCCACTGATTTTGGGGATTTTTTAAAAGATCTTTAGAACAATATTTTTAAAAACTTACAAAAACTATCTCCTTGAATTTCTGTTTTCAATTATACAAAACAACCAGGGCATAATTCCTCTCAAGTTTCAGAAAGATTTGGACATCCACTGATTTTTAGAGAATTTTAACTCTAAAACTCTAAAATTTTAACTCTAGGGTTGGACTAGGCTCTTTCACTGGAAGAGCCTAGTCCAACCCTCTTCTGCCAGGCAGGAAAAGCACAGTCAAAGTACCCCCAACAGATGTCAATCCAGCCTTTGAAATAATAATAAGTCAAGTCATAGATCAGTGTTTTTAATCTTAAGTTATTAGTGTTGGCACCACAGGTGTTTCTTAATATTGCATCGTATGTATAAATCTTACGAAATAGATCCAACATGCAATGCACAAGCAACTTTTTGCACAATCCTATTATGTAATGATGCTTCAATCGAGTTAGCGGTAGGGCCATATTTCGGAAAATGAGAAATAAAAGACAACTTGAGATACCACGCAGCACAAATTGATAATTTCCCAATATGATCACGTTGTCACAACAAGACTCTATCCCATTTTGCAAAGGAGTTCACAATCTGGCTCCTTTTCATGACAATAAGCCCAAGTCTCAGGTATACTATTTGTTTTACTGGATGTGCCTATTTTGATGTAGGCACTGGAAAGCTCCACACCTCCAACCTAAACTTTAATGTTCTTAGATTGAAAGTGAGACTAGAAAAATTAAATCTACGATCATTCTAGAGGCTAAATATCTTTGTAGGATGGGAACACAAAGTTTAATATTTTAGATGAGGATTTTAATATACATTTTAAATTAAATTAAATTTTACATATTTACATAATTAAATTTACATATACATATGTGTTATATATGTTCTATGTATATGCATATTTTTCTTCTCTCTCTCTCTCTCTCTCTCTCTCTCTCTTGTTTTTTTTCTTTTCTTTTTACCTTGGTTGTGAAAATTCTATCAATACATTATTTTTTTAAGGAAGTTTCAATATTTCCTGAAGCATCAACTCTTTCCTCAAGCGCAGTTCTTTCTCCTTTTACTATTGTCATGGTTGCAACTGTATTTTAAAAGTCTTTGCAGATAGCATTGTCTTTGTGTATGATGATGGAGCAAATCTTCTAGCTGGAATCGTGGTAGAAATAGGACAGAATAATCACACAAACTGCACTGCTGAAAGCTTCCCTGCTTACTGGTCAGCTGGCAAATTGGTGGTTAAGATCTAAGACTTTGGATGGAACATTGTTTTAATGGTGATGAATGTACATGATGTTTTTAATATTAACTGTATTTTAATGTATTTAATTCTAGGTGTATTTTAATGTATTTTAATTTTAACTGTTGTTTACTATGTATTGTGTGGCATCGAATTGTTGCCGTCTGTTAGGCCGCACTGAGTCCCCCCTCGGGGGTTGAGAAGTAGCAGGGTATAAACACTGGAAATAATAAATAAATAAATAATACTGTACAGGAAAGCAGCTCTGGGTCCATATTCACATGGAGGAATTTTTGGTTCCATATCAATAATCAGTTCCAGGATATAATTCTGTGTTTTTGGTTTTAAGATAGAATTTCCTTAAAGACAAGAAAGTGTGGTCCTAAAGAGACATATGGACTTCTAATACTGTGTGTCATGGATAGCTTGGAAAGCAAGAATGAGGAAATGCTGATGGAATGCTCAGTATTTGAGTTGGAGCCCAGCAGTGCACAGCAGTTCCCCCTAGCCAGGGTCTGAAGCAACATATATGGAAGGAAATACTACTCAGACTACTGAACAAGTACAAGCAAGTTCCTCTGAGCAGGCTGAGGAAGAGTTATTTGTTCCAGACCTATTAAGACAGGTCTCAGGTGTGCAGGTCCTGAAGATTAGCTGAGCAGTGAACCTATAACAGGTAACATCTGAGAATTTGGGATTTAAGGAGCTCAGGGATCACACCTTGTTGTTGTAATGTCAGTTCTAGAAGCTACGACCTTGGACTCGTGCTATCTCATGTTCCTGAACCCTGGACTTAACTTGGTCCTCAGCTTACAGATTCTGAGTCAACTTTGTACTCTGAACACTCTGGTAATCACCTTGTGACACTGGAATGAACATTTGACTTCTTTATTGTGTTATCCTGCTAATGACTGAACCTCTCTTGGACTATTGACCTGACCTCAATTAACACTCTGCTAGTATTTTGGGTCAAGGCACCGGACACTGAATTTTATGGCCCAAACTCTTTTTCTGAACGGAAAATAGTAAACTTACTCATTTGGAGAACTACAAAAGAGGCAATTTTCCTTTGAAGGAGCTTCCCTAATTCCTCTTATTAATTTACATGTGTAATGATGCTCCATGCAGTCATGCCAGTCACATGACCTTGGAGGCCTCTATGGACAATGCGGGCTCTTCAGCTTAGAAATGGAGATGAGCAGCAACCGCAGAGTTTTTTCTTAAATTAAAAGACCCTAAAGTCCACAGAGGATCCCAGTGATAGAAAGTTAGCCCCCAAATTGAACAGGGTTGTCAGGCTAACCACAATAGGTTCCCCACATTTGTCTTGCAGAACATCTGATTTATATGGGCTAACAGCATAAATTCTTTTAAAAAAATTAATAATATTGTTCCTCACAATCTCTTTTAGCCCCTCCAATCTTGTCTTTGTGATTTAGGAGGCTTAAGAACATAAAGACATATAATATAGAAATTTCCACAGATTTTAAGTGTTGCATAACCATAGGAATTTTTTACTGATTTTTTTAAACCAAGCCTTCAGTTGCATTTTCTTCAAAATAATTTGCTTTCTTTTCCCCACTGTCCTTCACAGGCATAGAATCACCAGTTCTTTTCCCACTCACAATCTTGTTTAATTGCAGGTTGCTTACTCATCTGTTCTTTGGTGTAACTGTCAGTCTTAATTTGCTTTAATTGATTGGTGCTGACTATTCTAATAGTGAATCACTTAGCTGTGAATAACCAAAAGCAAGTTACTCTAGTGAGGTGAAGTGACAGGAGAAAACAGAGGAGACAATTGAGTGTTGTTCAACATTTACATGTGTCCAGGGAAGAGCTGGAATGGAGTGGTGCTCCATAAAAATCAATATTTACTTGATGATATGAAACAGACATGAGTTAGCTAAGAATACTGGAGAACCGTAGAAAGCTTCTAATTTAGTGTTGTCTGCATACCTAAGTATGTTTACTGTAAAATATAGAAAAGATGGAAACGTCCATGTCCTGCCATTTGGACAATGTGATTGGCAAATATTTTATTGTTACACATTTAATTATATCCTGGACGGCAAGTATATTATTGTAATTTTTTCCGCTTGAAAAAGCCTACCCTTAGGCGAAGCGGGTCAGGCCTTGCAGTTCCACCATCGCTGCTTGATCTGCCGCCCTCTGAGTCGATTTGCAGGACACTGACGTTTCCATCTTTTCCATACCGCTGGCATTCCAAGGTCTTGTCTTTAGAGTAAGCTACATTCCGCCTTGTTCCTCCGCTACTGCGCCATGCCATCGTCGCTTTAACTTGGACTATTTTCCATCTATACCACAATTTCGACAACTATATCTGCCAACGGACTTGAACATTACTCTCGAGTTATTCTTGCTTCAGCGGACTTTATAGTGCACATTTTGTATTTCTGTATTTTTGCATGCGTTGATATATGTACTACTACATTTTGATGTATATAACTTTTTGTACTTCAGAATCAATGCATGTTGTGTATATTAATAGAAACACCGTGTCTTATTGAAGGCTTATATATAGCCTGCTACAGAGCTGCTATTTCTGTCCCTTGTTTCAGTTAATTGTTGTACTCTCTATAGCTGATCTTTGTGTGTTTGCATTAAAATAATGATAGCATCCCAATTTAATTTTAATTCCATTGAGCAGAATAGTGAATTTCAGAGCTTGTAAAACATATTTTTAGAACTACAACTCCGAAGAATTCCCAGGGCTCCCAAAAATTCCCAGGGGAGGGGATGTTGTTGAAAATTGCCTCCAACCTTCTTGTGAGTAGAAAAACTTCCCACAGGGAATTCTGCTAACCACTTGGGATACATTTTGAATCTTTAGTATTACCATGCACCAGAAAGAATGCCATTGGTGTTGGCTCACCTTCCCCTCACACTTACAGTCTATTGCAAAGAAAAGTAACTTCAATCGACATGAAAGTATTTTGGTCTCCAGGCTACAATTATGTGCAGCCCTCAAGCTACTTAGCTTAGTTGTAACCTAACTGAAGTTAGATGCCCTTCTTGTTCTAGAATGTGAAGCTTTAGAACTGTAGTCTAGTCCCTCTGCTATGACTCTTGACATGTGTAGCCAATTACTTTCTATGACTCTGGTTCATTTACTGACAGGGGCAGACCTCCTCATGAGATTTCAAGGTCTTTCTGCTGGAGGTCATGCCATGAGCATCAATCATATAATTCATTTTCTAGGAGTTGTCGAAGTCTACTCAATTTTAAGCAAGCAAGAAAAAGACAGACAAACTCTGAATTGTTTAAGTGTTGTCATCTAAAAAAACCAATGAAGACTTTTTAGCTGTGATTTTAAAGTTTGATTCATTTTTGAAGTTGTAATATTTCTTGACATAAATCTACTTTACAATGGCTAAGACTCACCACTGATCAGTCTAATTAAAGAGTTTCTCAAATGGAATTCTGCTACAGGTCTCTACTCAACACCCCCAGGATTCATGTTATTATCATAATAACCCTTTGCAATGGCCAATTTGTTTCCAGTAGAAGGTGAAACCAGGGACGTGTTAGGCTATACCCCATGAGCTATCGCAGACAAATGATATTTGTCTGTGATAGCTCATGGGGTATAGCCAAACACTGGAGTCTACTGGAGTCTTAATGGAGTAAGACTAGAGTAAGACTGCCAAACACTGGAGTAAGACTGCCAAACACTGGAATCTACTCGAGTAATATCTACTGGAGTCTTAATGGAAATTGCATCAATCTGGGTCTTGCTATAAAATATAATCAGATGCTTCTGTGACACCCCCCCCCCCCCATGCTTTCCACCAGTCATAGAATAGCTATTGCAGGGACTATCATAGCATGAATCCCATGTGGGAGTTTTGGTCATTACAAAGGGAGAAAGAAAATGGCAACCACTGAAACAATTGTTCAGGAAATGAAATATAAAAAAGAGAAAACTCAAATACACCCAGTTTTGTGTCTGAATAAAACTTACTTCCTACAAATTCCTCAAAACATGACAGTTGGTAAGACTCTTATGAGACACATGACACAGTGAAGGATCATGTAAAGGAAAAGCTTTGTTTGAATGTATTCAAACATTTCTCCCTATGCAAAGAGGACAAATTGACATTAAAACTCATAGCATTTTATATCCTCCTTTTCTCAAGATCGTGTCTGCTCATTCTGCAAAAAACATAAATAAAAAAACTTAGATGTGCCAGCTAGATTTTTTGTCCTTAACCCTAACTCTTTGCCCCTTCTGCTGGTCTTTCTTTCTGTATTGAAACCAAAAATATCAGAGATATTATGTATGTTATCAGAAACGCTTTCTATACTTCCAGACATATTCCTCCAAGCTTTGTGACAAATTAGGTGAAATTTGTAAAGTCTGTGTCGGGACTCACAATAGCAGTTCGAAATAACTCACAGGACATGACCCGGATTTTACTCAGAACTTTTATTAAAGAATATCAAAACAGGGATAAAGCCAAGAGTGGCTGGTAACATTGCTCACTACATTTTTATACCCTTTTTATATACCCTCCCACACATTCAAACAAAAGAGTTCCCGCCTGGCACAAACCCCACACTTTTCTCCCACCAATTCTTGGAGTGTTTCTTCCCAGTGTTTCTTCCCAGTTGTCTTATCTCGTGTTTACACTATCCGGCTCCAGATTCAAGGCCTCAATTCACAGGCCATGAAACTGTGTCATGACAGTCTGAAAATTGTGACCACTAGCAAGAGTCCATATTTGGTTTTTTTTTAGCCCAATCCAACTGAATCATTAGCAAACATGGCATATTCCATGGTATATCTATCCCTTTTGTGACTCCATATTCTCACATCCCCAATGTCCCCTCTTTTGATAGTTCATTTTAATATAATAGGAACTATGACCCCATCTACACTGTTTTATAAAATCCAGATTATCTGCTTTGAAACAGATTATATTATTTTATTTATTATTTATTTATTTATTAATCAGACCTCTAGGCCGCCATTCCCGGGTGGCTCGGGGCGGCTCACAACAAGTCAATATACAATAAAACACAGCTAAAAACACATTACACACTCTAAAATCACAGATTAAAACATAGCATGCTGTGCGGAGAGCTGGCACACAGCTTAATACAACATACACAGGAGAGCAACTGGCAGGCTAAGCACTGATAACGTCTTATGGGCCGAAGGCTTGTTGGAAAAGAAAAGTCTTGCACGACCGCCTAAAAGACAGGAGGTCTTGAAGGGCTTGCGTTTCGACCGGGAGAGCGTTCCATAACGTTGGAGCAATCACCGAAAACGCTCTCCTGCGGGTTGCCGTTAGCCTGAGTGTCTTGGCAGAGGGGATAGACAGCAAGTTAGTATTTTCTGACCACAGTGATCCTGTAGGGCAGTATGGGGTGAGCCCGTCACTTAGGTACATTGGCCCCAGGCCGTGTAAGGCTTTAAAGGTAAGTACCAACACTTTGAAAGTGATCCGGTGCTCGATTGGAAGCCAGTGCAGATCCTGCAAGATTGGTGTAATGTGGCAACCTGCTGGGGTGCCAGACAGGAGTCAGGCGGCAGTGTTCTGCACCAGCTTGAGCTTCCGGGTCACCGACAGAGGAAGGCCAACATAGAGGGCATTACAGTAATCCAGTCTCGAGATGACCGTGGCTAGGATCACCGTGGCCAGGTTGTTCTGGGACAAATAGGGGGCCAGCCGCCTCACCTGTCTTAGGTGGAAGAAAGCTGTTTTACTGACCATGGAGATTTGGGTCTCCATGGTCAGTTGGGAGTCCAAATGAACTCCCAGGCTCTTTACAGAAGGCGATGGGCATAACGCCACACCATCCAGGATCGGAAGCTGGACATCCCTATCACCCGGACGACCCAGCCACAAGATCTCCATCTTCGCTGGATTCACCTTCAACCTACTGGTTCGCAGCCATCCAGTGACGGCCCCAAGGCAATGTTGGAAATTATCGGGTACGGATCCGGGCCTGACTTCCATCCTCAGGATGAGCTGAGTGTCATCAGCATACTGGTGACACTCAAGCCCAAAACTCCGCATCAGCTGTGCAAGTGGCTGCATGTAGATGTTAAATAACAGAGGGGAGAGGGTGGCCCCCTGGGGGACTCCTCAAATTAATGGGGAGCCCCCAGAGACCACCCCACCCCTCCTCACTCACTGAAGCCGATGGGGGAGGAAGGAGGTCAGCCATTTAAGGGCTGTCCCCCTCACTCCAGCCATGGCCAGGCGGTGGGTCAAAAGATTGTAATCGACTGTGTCAAATGCTGCCGTGAGGTCCAATAACACGAGCAGTGCAGACCTGCCTTGGTCAAGCTGGCAGTGGAGTTGGTCTGTGATGGAGACCAGGACCGTCTCCGTCCCGTGCCCAGAATGGAAGCCGGACTGGAAGGGGTCTAGCCATGTTGCGTCATCTAAGGACTGCAACTGCTCCATTACTGCCCTCTCAACTACCTTCCCCAGGAACGAAAGATTCGACACAGGTCGGTAGGTGGAGGGAACCGCAGTTTTTTCAGCAATGGAGCAACCACCACCTCTTTTAAGCACTCTGGAAATACTCCTTGCTCAAGGGAGGTATTGACGATGTTCAACAGAGGCCCATTTAACCCCTCCAGGCAAGATCTAACAAGCCAGGAGGGGCACGGGTCGAGGGAGCAGGTGATAGGCCTGGTTGCAGCCACAATCTTATCGACAGCATCTGCGTCCAGTGGCCAAAACCGGTCGAAGGTGGGCCCAGCAGAGGGCCATGGAGTCCCAAACTCCCTTACGGTATCAATCATGGCAGGGAGGTCCCGGCGGAGGCTCAGAATCTTGTCTGCAAAAAAACTCTGAAAAGCATCGGCAGTAAGGGCCTGATCATCATTTTTTGGGACGGTAGGGACCGTCATCAAGGACCGAATTACTTTAAACAATTGTGCTGGGCATGAGTCAGCAGACGCTATCAAGGTGGCGTAATGAGAAATTTTTGCTGCCTTGACGGCATGCTCATAAGCTTTTTTAAATAGCTTATAAGCTGATAATGAACTTCCGTCACGTAATTCTCTCCACACGCTCTCTAGTCGTCTCCTTTCCCACTTCATCGACCTAAGATCTTCAGTGTACCAAGGAGATCGGTGTTTGCGGGGCCGGAGAGGGCGCCTAGGGGCAATCTCATCAAGAGCTTTGGAAAGTGAGGTATTCCAAGATAGAACTTGCTCATCGAGTGAGACGCTGGCAGACTCCAGATACCTCAGAGCATTCAGGAACCTTCTGGGTTCCATAAGTCTCTTTGGGCGAACCCAAATCCGTTCGGCACCCTTGCATGGGGTGGGGGGACGGTTGCTCAACCCGGATCATCAGAGCACACTGGTCCAACCATGGAACCTCTATTACGGAGGCTAGGTCCACTTGAACCCCTGCGCTGAAAACCAAATCCAGGGTGTGTCCAGCCAGATGAGTGGGCCCCGAGTTGCAAAGTGAGAGGCCTAATGTCGCCATGGTCGAAATTAGATCCGCAGCTGCTGATGGAATGGAGGCTGTGTCAGCGTGGACATTGAAGTCCCCCAGGACAATCATCCTAGGGAACCTCAATGCCCACTCCGACACAGTCTCCAGCAGCCGCGCCAAGCTTTCTGCCAGTGTGCTAGGTGCACGGTACACCAGCAGGACGGCCAGGCTCTCTTGGGAATCCCACACCAGGCCGACACTTTCAAGCCTGGAAGTGGTGAGCGCAGGGATTGCTCTAAGGTTTAATCCATCACGGGAGAGTATTGCCCCCCCCTGTCCCCCGTTCCTGTTCTGGTGCGTAGCAACCTAGTCTGAGGGGACAATTTCTTGGAGGCAGGTGTTATCGCTGTCCTGAAGCCCTGTTTCGGTTATATGACAGTACGAACTCATTTAATCTAGTTCAAAGCAGATAATGTGGATGATCTACTTTGATAATTTGGATTATATAGCATCCACAATTCTATAGACCAGGGCTGGGCAATTACCGGCCCTCCAGTTGTTTTGGACTTCAACTCCCAGAAATCCTAGCCAGTTTACCAGCTGTTAGGATTTCTGGGAGTTGAAGTCCAAAACACCTGGAGGGCCGGTAATTGCCCACCCCTGCTATAGACTCTCTACATCAATTCTACAGATTCTGTACATCTGTTTCATATATTCTCCCTATAGATTGATGTTTTCCATGAACTATGTCTAGAGATTGTTTTTGTGGCATAATACTGCATGTGTGTACTCATGTATACTGTAGCATTAATAAGACAACAAAGAAGCAAGCTCAATATCAGTTTCTCAGTGTTAAAGGATATGACCTTTTACAAAACTTTTCCCACTGGTTATTTTCCATTCAATTATGAAATCCCAAACTTCTATGCCAGTATCATATCCCACTACTCTTACTACCTAGTAGCTTCTTGAGACATTTTTTTCGTGACTCTTAACAAAAGCGTAACTGATGTGGGAAGACTTTATCAGCAGAAGCACTACACTGACCAATACACATTTTGGTGATTCAAATATTAGCCCTGTTTCTAGGTATATCTGACGTGCTAATTTAAAAAATGACGCGAGTTTTCCCTACCAACTTTAGTTTCTGAGTTACAGAACATATGCCACAAAACACACTTTACTCTGCTTGTCATAGAAAACTATAATAACCATATCACAAAAACTAGAGCTAATGTGGACTGTCCAATGCAATTTTCTTGATCAGCACCCCAAATAACTCCAAGGAAAGCCTTAAAAACCAAGACACCAAGAACATTTGTTGGTGGTGGTCCATGTATCAGCCACATTGCCTCTTGCCTCATGGGAGCATACAATCTCATGGAAAGGTGGTACTGTGTTTTTACTTGAAACCTTATGCAGGCAATCCCCGAATTACAAATACCTGCCTTACAAATGATTCAGTTAAGAAGGAGGGTAAGACAACATGAAGTGAGATAAATCTTCCCCTAGGAAGGGCAAATCACTCCTAAAAGAGTTGTCATGGGGGAAGGTGTCTCCACTGAAGCTTTCTCACCAATCCTTGTTTCCACAAGCCATATTTTTCAAAATCCAGTTATCACAGGGACAGAAAATGAATTGAAATCTTTTGAACAGGTGCATAGATAGTGAAACAAACCCCCCCCCCCCCAAAAAAAAACCCACAGGGGTATGGTATCCAAAGTGCAATGACTGTACTTAAAATGTACCTGTTCCAACTTAAATACAAATTCAACTTATGAACAAACCTACATAACGTATCTTGTCCGTAACTTAGTGACTGCCTGTATAACTATAACATATGTGTGTATTTTAAGCAAATAGCAGCCATTTACCATATTGATTTGTTCTGCAAATTAATAAAACCAAGGGTGACAAGGACTTTGTCTAGCTCTAGCCAAAAGGGTTACTGAAATACTTAATAAGCACAGTTCTTCTTCATTGACCTTCTTCAGAGCTGTCCACAAGCTGGCTTGTCGAATCTGAGTAGATTTTAATATATAAACTCTGCATGATAAATTGTATTCTTATGAAGTCTTATTTTTGAATTTGAATTTAACTATCTAATTGTTTTAAGGGTTATATTTTCCAGTAGTAGTGAGATATAGGCTATATTATCCTTTAATTAAAGATATCTTGCAGATTTCAAAGGGACCCCATGGACCTAAAATAATGAATCTGAGGGACAAATACAGTTGTCCATTCTCCAGGGATCCTGTATCCATGGATTCAACCATTCATTGCAATATTTGCAATATTTCTTCACAGTTTTTCTTTCTTCTCTGGTTTCAATTACAAATACAGTTACAGTTACAAATACAATTGCAAATTCATATATGTATGTGTGTGTGTGTGTGTGTGTGTGTGTGTGTGTGTGTGTCAGTTAATATATATCAAACTGTTCTTTGTATTAATTATATCTGGTTAAATATATAAAATGACAACCCTTCAAGTGATCCCAGGCATGTCTCTGCCAGCCAGGGTCAGATCTTCTTCCATCAGCTAGAGGTCATCCTGCCTTGTTCCATTTTACCCAAGGCTTCTATTTTCTTTGCTACCCAATTCACACTAGAGGTAACATTTGCTTGGTTTGAGTTGTTATTCTCTGGAAAATCAGAGCCAGGAGAACATACAAGTTGATCTACCTTGTCATTGACCAAGGGACATCCCAAAAGACTTTCTGAGTGTTCCCCTACTGCCCCCTCTTCCTCCCCTGGTGTTCACATGACCCTCAAATATTGCCTTCTGGCTCCATTTCAGAGGCCACCACCTTCCAAGGCTGGAGCACCAAGTCCGGCCAGTCAAAGATGACGGCCACCTCTTGCTAGATCTCTTAGGTTGAAAGGCAGTTTCTTATGAAATGCTCAGTGGTCTCCTTAGGCTCACTTCCACCAACACAGGCCTGTTTCTGGCATAGAAGTCTGGGACAAACTTGTTCTCCTTTCAGCCACGGTTTGTTTCCCTTCAAATGATATAATTGATGGTAAAACCTCAATCAAATGTCCCATAGAATGAAGAGGATCCTCCGATTCATGAAACATTCTGATTTTTCTGGTATTTCTGGACAAATGTTTCTTTTTGGCATTTTTTTCCAACTGTGGCCAAAAGAAAACCACGTCCACCATCTCCCAGTAGACAAACTGTTTCAGGTTCTTAATAACCCCTCTCTCAGCTTGGAACCACTTGAGTATTTTGGGATTCACTGTGTGGTTCTGAAACCAAACCTGAGCAGTTATGAAGGACCCACTGTTATAAAATCTTGTTCCACTTTTAAATAGCAATTTTCAGGTGTTTGGTCATCTAGGGAAAGACTGAAAAGATATAATTTTAACAGGTAATAAAAGTTGACTTTTCAGTAAACATGTTATGTTCTGACCTTGTCTATTGTGTTCATATTAGAGGAAATAAAGTACTGTATCATTATACATTTTATGCACCATGAGTACTTTATGAAATAAGACTAAGTGGACTGTTGGTAGATATGAAAGCTTTGAATACTGAAGATAAGTGGTGACTGGATGAGCATTTCAATGGGCTTTTTAAAAGGCTAATGCATGTGACATTAACATGAGATTTGATCTAGTTAGGTTACTTAGAGAGTAGTGGAAGAGCAGGGACAATGGTTAGAAAAGTCATGTTTGGGGAGATTCAAATTAGTTCAAAATGCAAGTCAGTGAAAGAGGATTTACAACACATTGTTAAGATAGTACTGTCATGATTAGATGACATAATGGGTTTATAAAATTTGTTCAAAGCAGAGACAGACAGAATATTCAAAAATATTCAAAATGGATAAAATTTGATTTCTGGATGTTATTGAACTCAATCAAGGAACAGCCAAGAATCAGAAGAATCTTCAGACCTTCTCTGCCAAATTCAGATATGGGGTTTGTGTCCTGAGACAAAGAAAATCCTGAAACATAGAGAAAACAGAATTGTTGTGCAGGAAACTGCATTTTCTACACATAAAAATATTCTTTGTGCAGAATGTGCATTTCATTCACACTTTTCTGGTTATTTAATATTTAATGTTTCTTTTACTTAAAGGATATTTGTCTTCATTGTTCTAATGTAGCACAAATCCTATGTAAAATCATACTACATATTTTGACATTAATATTGAAAGCCAAAATATATAGGTTGGGAGATTTCCTCACAGTGGGAAGACAACTGGTAATATTACTTATTGCTTCCCCCAAAACTGAAATCAATGAAAAATTGCTTCCTTGGAGAGACTAATTTGAATAAATGTATGATAATATTTACAATAAAGACTTATTAGAATAAGAATATAAGTACATAAATACAGCAACAGTTAAGCAGAATATTGTACATGCATTTGAACAGTAAATAATCAGTGTGCATGGAAAACATCTTTCACCTTGTTTATAAGGCTCCTCAGTTCCTCCTCGCTTTCAGCCATCAAATTGGTATCATCTGCATATCTAATGTTATTAATGTTTCTTCATAATATATTATATATGGTGGTTGCATACCTATAAGCAAACAGAGAAAGCAACACAGGTGCTGACTGTTTGTGTGATGCTTAACATTGGTCTGTACACATTCCTGCTGTTTTTTGTTGATGTATTCCTTCAAATAATTTCCCCAATATGAAGGCATATATACCTGTTTGTGTATGGTACTGGTTTTCTGGACCACTAGAACACAAAATTATATTGGTTCCAATTTGTGTTGATTTTTCACACTGAATTGACAGATAATAACAAAATATATTTAGGAATATCTGAAAAGCAACTTTGGAAAAGAATTGGAAAGTTAATCCCCCAAATAATGTGTCACATATTTATTTTTAAATGTTTTGAAAAGTGGCTACCAGATGAAATTATTTTATAAAGAATGGAGTAAGTAAAATAACGTATTGACAGCAAATATTGAAACTACATCAAGGATGTGTTTTTCATGTATTAAAGACATGATTATCCATCATATCTGTTCTGTGACTTGTGCCCAATATTTACAATTATTCATTTATTTCTTTGAAATGACTTGAATTTTTTTTGCTTAATGCAGAAAAATTAATATGGTGGAATGAATCTTTTTGGCTGAAATTCACAACATGCAAGATTAAAGCTATGAAACATCCACCACCAGAGAAAATAATGAAGGATGGACAAATAGAAAGCTTGGTATCCTTAATTTATTAGCACATGCAATGTCAACGAGAGGGCACTAGCTATTATAGTTTTTGCTCCTGGTTGTCAGTGATTACTGGAAGACCAATTCAAAAAGATCAGAATTTATCAATGAATAGTTGAAGTGGAAAAAGTAATGTTGCATCAAATCAATATTTCTCATTTATTATGACAAGCATAGTACAATGTGAATTATTAATATATTAAATAACATCCTTTCTAGGAAACATCAATTCATATATTTATAATATGTGCTTCTTTATCCCAAAGTACATGTATTTAGGCAGGGGGAAGGGACACAGTATTATTTTCTAAATGTATACACCCATTTTCACCTTACCATTTTCACCTTACCCATTTTCACGATATTTAAAATCTTGCTATTATATTGCTCAATACCCAAGATCATTTGCCATCAAAATGTGTTTTGAATCACTTGAAATTATCACTTGAAATGCTAGGGAACAAGTGATAAGTACACTCTCCTAGGGATTCCCCCCCCCCCCGGTTTTTGTATTGTTAATGGCATTCCCAACAAATTCTGGGTAAATGTTGCATAAATTCCACTTAAATTTGGTGGGTACATTCTACCCCACCCTCTAAACAAGGAATTATTGTTATGTTCCTGCAAGTCATTTTCAACTTATAGCAATGTTTCTTCAAGATGCATTTGATTTTGCCTTCCTCTGAAGTTGAAGGTGTGTGACTTCAATCAATCAATAACTTATTGCATACAAACCCAGTTTTCTCAGAGTCACAGTTTACTCAAATGACTATATCATATCTAATTACATCACCAAACCACTATTATGCAACCATTCTATTAGAAAATGCATGTCATGTTGAGCGCCTTCAATGTTGCACTTCTATACTGCTTCGTCAAGCTGTGGTCCCAAGATTAGGCTTCTGCACAACCTCATTACTTCACCCTGCACTGCTCTCTGTCCAGTAAAACTTTCTGTTAATTTATTTTTATTTTTAGTGCAATTGTAAAATTTCAGCATTAAAACAATAAAAGTCAGAGATATGCAACAAAACCCCACCAAAAATCTATAGCTAGTGATGAGAGAAGCAGAAGAGGGGATGGGAAATCGATAGCAACATGCACAGTGTCCCGTGTTAGGGACCATCACGAAAACTGATGGTCCATCTGCTATGTCCATTTGCCTGTCTCGTGTGATAAAGTGCCTCACTCTTATTTTTGATTTCTATTTCTCTCTCTCTCTCTCTCTCTCTCTCTCTCTCTCTCTCTCTCGCATTTAACTCATTCAGGCATTATTTAGGAACTAGAGATAACAACTACATTCTATCCCAGTAATAAATAGTAAATCAATTTAAAACAATGGTGACAGATCATTTATGCTCTGCATAGCAAAATAGCAATGCTAAGCAAATCTTTTGAACTCAATGTTTGTGAAGTAGTGTTTAATCAGAAAGAGAAATCCCACAAGCCCAGTGTTCATCCTCTTAACTGTCAGTTAATGTAAGTATGCAGACACATTCTTCAAATGGATGAAGGATATTCATATACTTCCCCTGCTAAGATTCTCAGATGTAAGATCCAACTCAAGGAATTGCATGATCACAATAAATCTGCTTTGAAATGACAGACCCGTGATTAAAAACACGGTTATTGTCAGGTCTGCATATTATTTAAAACCTGCACATTCTTAAAAATTGAGAAAGAAAAGTTAGATATAATCCATCACTTTAAACATGCCAAAATGATTTACACTTGTCAGCCTAGTTTGCAAATGATGCTAAACTATTGTTTAGCAGCCATGACAAGATCAGAAGTTTTGCTTTCCTTTTTGGCTAACTGCAGTTCATCTTGCTGTCTAAATCAAGTAGTTAGTATTGATTCTTACTGATTTAAACAAGTCAGGATCCATAACCATGGTTTGAGATTGGTTTGTTTCAATATACCTTAGCCACAGTTTACACAGTTTTCCAGATTTGCTCACAACAAAAAGGACAAGTAACTAAAGTGGGGTGGTAGTGGTACCAACTTGTCCATGTTCCACAAGAAAGAGGGCAAAATGAGTGGTATGAATTCCTGAGAATATAACACTAAACTGTGGTTTTCTATTATGTGGGATCCAGCTATACTCTAGGGATGTGATGTTCACAAATATGCTCATCCAGTATAAGAAAGAATGTCTATTTACTGGAACACTAAGTGCAGCTACACTGTATAATTAATGCAGTTTGGCACCATTTCAACTCACATGGCTTAATGCTACCAAAGTATAAATTCCAGGATTCCATAGCACTCATCCTTGGCAGTTAAAGTGGTATGAAACTGCATTGGTTCCACGGTGTGGATGCATCCATGCTTTTGGGGGTGGAGGTGGAGGGATGGCTGTGAAATAATTTTTCATAATTCAGTTCTTGTCCTGAAAATTCTGTGAAAGCTTTTGTATAAAAATGTTGCTTGTGTAGAACAACGAAAAGGTGTAATAAAGTCATCAAAATGAGATGCAATCTGCAATAAAAACCCTCTCGTTGTTTTTTCACAGGTGAGAGAAAACTTTTGAAATTGTTTTGGTTTTTTTTAGTCAAAGAAGGAAAACTCAATGATTTACATCACAACCATAATCTCATACATGCTTAAAATGGCACCATGAGAGCATGCCATTGTTTCTACTTAACGCATGAGATACTAGCCTTAAAAACAGGAGCTTAACCTTCTAAAGCAGCTAATGGTAAGATCTGGCCTTAGCTTCCAAAGGCATATGCTAACTATACCTTTCAGAACACAATGAAAAGGAAGAAAATGTACTGTAATGCATATGAGACTAGAATGTAAGCAATGTGTGAAACTGAAAATTGTGTTCTACAATGCACCATATTTCTTTAAAAGCCCTCATTGGAGAGAAACAGAGAGACAAAAAATATAATGCACCCTAACTGTAGGATATGGGGAACCATGTGTACTGGGTGGAAGGAAGACAGTCATAGATGGATATATTTCCATATCCCTTTAGAAAAGGTGGTTCTTCTCAATGATTCAGAAGCCATGGTTGTACAAATGATATTGGATGGGAACCAGTTAACACCATTCTGACATTCAACTTGGGTTTTGTATTTTGCTGTTTTAACTGTTTAATTGTCTTAGATGTTTTATCGCATTGCTTGTGTGTAGTTGTACCTTCGGTTCCTGTGAGCCGCCACGAGCCTCAGGGAGTCGGCGGCATAGAAACCCGAATAATAAAATAATAAATAAATAATAAACTTTTAAATGGAAGTCTTGTTTCTAACTGCACTGGCCCTCCTTTAACCTCAAATCCCCATTAGAGTATGCAATCCACTAGACCTTGTTAAACTGCCAGATCATTAGGCGGCAAAGATAGTGTGAAAGAATACTAGAAATCACAGTCTAGTAACATTGATGAGGCCACATAATTCTCACTTTTGGATTGGATGGATTTTCACTAGTCATTGCTAAAAATGTGCCTCTTTGGCTGTTCTGACTGTTTTTTTACCAGGAATTTGACCAAGTTCAAGCAATGTCAACAAGAGTCACATGGAAGATTTAAAAACTGTACACACTTATAAGTGTATGTGAGTCATCTCATTTGAAAGAATTGTGCGTTGCAACACAGGGATCCATTTGATGTGTTCAATTAGTGCCATATGTTTCTGGGCAAAACAGATGAGACTAATGAAATTCATAAGCAATTGCTGTTCCTCCGCCTCCTCAGCAGCTTTTCAGGTATTGTTTGCTTCTTGTTGCCTGTCAACCTTTACTAAAGATAGACTGGTGTGACATCTTGCATTCATTTTTATACTCCCCTCCCCCCTTTTAATGAGGAGTATACGTTATGGATGAAATTAGGGTTTTTTATGTCAATTTTTATGTCAATTTTTATGTCAATTTAACAATAGGGATGCAGTTTCCTTTTTTAAAAAATAAAAAAATGTTACTATGGCATTCACAATTTCCTAGATGTGTGGGTGCAGTTTGAATTTCCATATGCATACATGATCTCCAATGTATTTAAAAGCCTAAACCAACTAAAATATTTGATAAAGAGAAAGCATAACTTCACAAACAGAAATTTCACTGAAAGCAAGAGAGATACCACTTACAATTGAGAATCTGGACTTCAGATATCTTGTTCTAAGGAATCAACTGCTTCATGATGAATAAAATTGAGAAGTAATGGCTTTCAGTATATGCTGTATTTCTTGTTTTATTTTATTTTTTATGGCCATTCACTTAACTACTTTTAATTCCATAATATGAAGTGATTTCTTTAAAAAATGTATCTGTTTAACTTTAGTAAGCCACACTGAGCCCCATATTGAAAAATATTAATATCATAATCATAATCACCATCATAAGCATTACAATCATTTTAAAAAAATCCTTGAAGTACAGAGGTTTTACTCATGTGGTTTTTTGTCTTATGCACCTATTCTCCCTGATTTAGCTTTAGATAATCTGTTAAACAATTTATTGTTGGTATGGATAGAGAAAACAACATAAGCATGCAAAACGACACTGTTCCGGCAGGCTTTCAACCTATAATCAACCTTGGTCAGCAGACTATTGTGGAAATTGTTTCTATTTTTACTGTTTTTATGCGCCTTTTTAGTTGTTCGATATGATGTAAACCGTCCTGAGCCAAAAGGAAAAGACGGTATACAAGTCAAAATAATAAATAGATAAATAAATAAATTAAATTAAATACAGACTTTTAGGAAAATGGCCCTTGTTGTTGAGATAATCCAAATAAGTATATTTAGCAGGGCTGCAAAACTGGTCCTTCCCAATTGCCCCAAACAAAGGTAGGCCTGGAGGTAGAGTACTCTGGCCAACAAACATTTTGTTGCCACACATGCTATCCCTGTCTCTGGTTATAGTTGATCTGCTGATTCCAAAAATTGTACCAGTTTTCCGTTATCGACTCTAATTTTTCAGGTACAGAACATAATCCATCAACCAGTCACCACCTGTTCATCCATAGAAAACCATTATAACCATATCTAAGACATTAGAATTGATGTGTTATAGCCAATGCAATTGTATGAATCAGCACCCAAATTATTCCAGAAACAGATCTAAAAACCAAGACACTGAGATTTTGGGGTTTTTTGTAAGACTGTGTTATAATTTTATCTTATTGAATATGGTCACATACCTCTCTATGATTAGGAATAATACCTGTCTATGGTTTCCAGTCACAGAGAGTGCTGTAACTATTGTCAGCTCAAGGTGAATAAGGTGAAAAAACCTAGGAAATACTCCTATCAAGATCTTTGATATTTCAGTAGGTTGCGGCTATAACATTTGTGGTTTAGCACACACAAATGACACATCACTAGCAATTTCCTCTGCTTGATGCCTTTAGATTAAACATTCCCACTAAACCTAGGGACCAAGCAGAGCTGTTGGTAGTTAAAATTTTAAAAAGGACTAGGTGACACCACTTTTATCACAAAGTCAGTCAACTGTTAGACCCTGTGAATATTGTGTGTGTGTGTAGCTATATTTTAAAGCTGACAGTAGGGCTGAATAATGTAGCAACTTTTGATCATCAGCATTCACAATGTTCTGATTTGCATGGCACTTTTACACGGATCTCAGACACCAAAGTTATTTGAAGGTAACATTTCACAGTGAAATATTTAGAGAGACCTGTTCATTTGAAGATGAAAACTTTGGAGAGTCAGTATTTACATATAGCCTGCACTTCACAAGCTCTGAAGGAAAATGTTCTTAATGTGTTTGAGATGTAAATATATTTCTCACTAAGTGGCTTAGTTATGCCCTCTCCCCCTCTCTCTGTTAATACCAGAAGATCAATTTGGCTTTCATCTTGAAACAGTAATGTCATTAGTGACATGGAAACAAGCCTGCTTTCAGTTAGGAAGTTGGATGAGACTCATCTATATCTGGCTGTCAAGGGAAGCCAGGGGAACTTGTAAATCCGAGAAAATAAATTCACACTCACCATGGGGCTATTAATCTACCCAGAAGAGATAACCAAGGTCCTGGGAAATACCACTCAAAAAAGCAGAACTGCAGAGTTGTCTAATAAATTCATGATGGCATAGCTATATAAAAGTACCAAGTCCCACTGGTAGGACTTCTGTACGGCTTTAGCTGATATGCAACTCACACTTTGACATCAGTAGCAAAACTCTTACTGACTTTAATGGATCTAGATTGCACTGTACTTATGAATCATGCATCAGATCTAATGCATGCATGTTTTCTTTTCTTTGTATTTACTGCTCTACTAGAACCAGCTATGAATTGTGGACTAAAAGTAAGACACATATCCACATTCCTCCCCCTAAAATGTTAGATTACTGGTCAAGGAGTGAGATTCTTTGGGCATGAATATAGCTAAATTAAAATAGCCACTTCTAACTCATCAATTTTTCAACACCTGAATTTTCCCAGCTTATAGAGCAGTGGTTCTCAACCTGGGGGTCGGGACCCCTGAGGAGGTCGCAAGGGGGTGTCAGAGGGGTCGCCAAAGACCATCAGAAAGCATAGTATTTTTGTTGGTCATAGGAGTTTTGTGTGGGCAGTTTGGCGCAATTCTATCATTGGTGGGATTCAGAATGCTCTTTGATTGTAGATGAACTATAAATCCCAGCAACTATAACTCCCAAATGTCAAGGTCTATTGTCCAAACTCCACCAGTGTTCACATTTGGGCATATTGGGTATCCATGCCAAGTTTGGTCCAGATCCATAATTGCTTGAGTCCACAGTGCTCCTTGTATGTAGGTAAACTACAGCTCCAAAACACAAGGTCAATGTCCACCAAACCCTTCCAGTATTTTCTGTTGGTCATGGGAGTTCTGTGTGCCAGGTTTGGTTCAATTCCATCGTTGGTGGAGTTCAGAACGCTCTTTGATTATAGGTGAACTATAAATCCCAGAAACTACAAGTCCCAAATGACAAAATCAATCCCGCCCAACCCACTATTAAAATTAGGGAGTATCAGGTATTTGTGCCAAATTTGGTGCAGATATTGACGTTACGATTCATAACAGTAGCAAAATTACAGCTATGGAGTAGCAACAAAAATAATTTTATGGTTGGGGGTCACCACAACATGAAGAACTGTATTAAGGGGTCATGGCATTAGGAAGGTTGAGAAACACTGTTATAGAGCTTCCTAGCCTCCTGCCCTATAGCCCCTCTACTTTCTGTCTACCATTTCCTTATTATCCATTTGGTGGTGAATAGTCTCCCATTGCATTCAATATCAGTTATACCTATTAATTTTGTATGTTGGAACTGGTATGCAGCCTCATCTGTTTTGTCTGTTCCAGATTGATCTAGGTCAAAAGTTGTCATGCTGACCAATACATGTTTGCTTTCTTTTCCGATGACTGAGCATATCCTTTTTTATAAAAAGAAAGACAAACAAGTTTGTGCTTTCCAACTTCATGGGGGTGAAAATAATTTACTTTTCAGTTCAGAAATAATTATTTGCTGCTTCAAATATAGCGTATTGTGTAAATTATCTGTGCACATTCCTCACTCCTTGATAAAGGTTCACATGGAGCCAGAGTGAAGAAATGCAAGGCTTTATGGGGGCATCTTAGTACCTTATTCTGGGCCCTACCACACGCACAATGTAGGACCTTTTTATATCAACACCAGAAGCACTCCAAGTGGCCAGCTTCTGGTGAAAAGAAATGTAATACAATGCCACGTTTTTTTAAATTATTTTAAAAAACAACTTCAAGTTTTTAAAATACATTACAACTGTACCCTTATTTTGCTCCTGACATGAGAAATAAAATAATACCTCATGAGTCTTTGGATAACCAATTCTTTTTCCTTCTCCAAACACACCCTCATTTTTTAATTAAAAAATTGAAATGAGTCAGCATGGCATAGTATTTTGCATTTTGGACTAGGGGTGGAACTACAAACTAGAAACAATGCAGTTTTACTCCACTTTAACTGTCATGGCTCAGTGCTATAGAATCCAGAGATTTGTAGTTTGTTGAGGCAGCAGCACTTTTTGGTAGACTTTGTAAAACCACATCCCTTATGATTACAAAGCATTGGGCCATGACAGTTTAACTGGTGTCAAACTGAATTAATTATACAGTGTAGATTCACCCTTGGACTGTGGAAATCAGCGTTCAATTCTCATTCAGTCACAGAAACCCAGTGGGTGAGCTTGGGAAAGTCATGTTGTCTCAGCCTCAGTAGAATATCAGCTCTGATCTACCAAATGTTGTCAAGAAATGCATGGAAGGTTCAACTTGTAGTTTGTGTTAGAAATAATTTCAAAGTAAGCAGCAGCAGCAGCAAGAACAACAACCACAACAACAAAACAACATTTGGAACACCCTTCCTTATGACATCATATCAGCCCCCTCCCTCCTGACATTTCACAAGAAGGTCAAGACCCAGATGTTTGACTGGGCATTTGCAGATGTAGTATGATTATCAAATAGAGACCTACGGAACGATGACGATGCAATCGGAAACCGATTTAATAATGAGATGCTGATATTGTGTTTTTAATGTTAAGTGTTAATTTGTATATGATGGAATTGTGTTGATAATTGTTGATATGATATGTTTGTCTTGGGCAGTTTTGCCATTTGTACACCACCTTGAGTCGCCTTCGGGCTGAGAGAGGCGGTCTAGAAGCTAAATAAATAAATAAATAAATAAATAAACAAACACTTTTTTGGGAGGGAAAATTGTGCTATGCTTTCAATTGAAATCTATGGCTGTTTTAGATTCTTTTAAAATAAGTTTGTTGTTTAGTTTTTAAAGACCAGTAAGTAAACTAGAAGTTGCCACATGTGTTACATATATCCATGAATGAGAATAAGTGGAGATACTAGAACTTGGAAGTAATCTCTTTCTATGCAGCTGAATTTTGTTTCAATCGTTGTTACAGTATGCTTACTTTTATTTTCCTGCTGCCCTGGCTATTTTTGTCTGGGTTTCACTGTTTAAGTTTTATAAATATTATAAATAAATACATTTTTGAATTATGTATTTAAAATAAAATGCTATTCAATGTAGATCTATTTCCATTTAAAGAAAAGTTGGACACACATTTCAGAATAAGTAAAGGAGCATACGTAATATAAATAAATGTATATGGTATCTTCTCTTAAGATTATTGCAGGAATGAGAAGCTATAGTGCTTGTGATTCTCTAGGAAGCTGTAGAAGCAATTTTCACATCTCTACAAGCTTTCTATTTTCTCACTCCCAAAACCTTTTTAAAAAAGTGTGTAGAGCTATTTGCAAACAAATTACATACTTTTAAGTAAGCATGTTGTATGCCATTTCAAGAAATATTGAAATCTGTTTCCTCAGTCCAAAGGAACAATGTAGGAAAATGTGCACACTTGAGGGACTGCATAAGGTGACATGGATCATTGGTGCTTTCATTCTAGTACTTCCCAGTGCAGAAAAGCTTTACTGCCATTTAAACTCAAGGACATTTCTGCATAGAAGATTAAGAACTAAATCCACTTCATTTATATCAACTGGAAGCCACTGCCAAGATATGCATTTCCAAAGTTCTAAAGGCAAATGGGGTTGAATGTCTGCAATAATATAGTCACACAAGCTTTATAGCCTTTACCACTATTAATCAAAGGATTTGGACTAAATATCCTGCTGTGAGCCTCTTCTTTTTAAATTGTTCTTCTAAATCACAGCTGCAATACATTGCCTTAATTTTTATATTCAGATAGAGCTGGCAATTGTCATTCATGTCTTCATGGCCTTCTGCTGCACTCTATGTCAGGTTTGTTGAAGAGAATGTTTTCCAGAATCAGTTTATAATGCAAGTTTTCTCTCACACACTCAAAATGTTGTTATGTGTCACACCACAGCCCGGTTCCGGTGAACCAAACAGCCGCCATGTTTCTAGCAAGAAGGCAGAGAGGTCAGAAAGCCAGGCTCAGCCATTTCCCTCAACAGGGCCCCAGCGGGTCAGAGAGAAGCGCAGTGCGGCCCTTTCCCATAGAGATAACAACACCTGGAGCCGAGTCGGCTCACAGCCTCCCTTTTCCACAGCTGTCCCAGCTAACGAGGTGGAATTCCAGAAGTCTGCAGATAGGAGAGAAGTGAAAGACTCCCTTTCTGTTCCCGTGGGAAGGCCCAGGAGAAGTCAGCGCATTGCGGAGCTAGGTAGAGCTAAACCTATAAAGGCCCAAGCAGGACTTCAGTCTTCATCTCATGCCAACTTTTGAAATACCTTGCAAAGCTCCACTGAGGGGACCAGGGTGGTCTTCCTAGCCGTGGGGACCTTGCTACCAAGTCAGGCTATCGGGCCTGTGGATTAGCCATTGTGACATCAAGAGACTTTATCCTTTGCAACTTCCAGAAACCTGCCTGGCAGTCAAAGACTGATTTTTGACATTTAATTGCTTCCAGTTTTATTCTTACTTTTGCCTTTTCTATATCATTTATTCTAAATAAAGCATTTAACCGCAGAGACTGTGTCGTTAGTGGGTTACTAAGGTCCAGTCAAGCCTAGGGTACAATATTATGCCCCCTGCTATTGACTTCTTATTCCAGTAATTCAGGACTTTTTTTGTTACAACTTTCTGGTTTCCCAACATCAAATCGTCTGACATGGGTTGCGAGGTGGATTCACAGTAGCAGGAAAGGTCTGCATCACCTTTTAAAACTTAATATTAAATGACAATCAATAAAATACAATAAGAGTTAATGAAATTCATCTGTATACCTTTATAAAACGGAATGTTTGTGTGTATGTGTGTATGCGGAGGGCGGAAGGATGGATATGTGGCAGCTATTTGCATAAAGTCCTTTGATTGGACAGCCTCGCCACTCCAAAATTCTAAGGCACCAGACAGAGGGTATTGCTAGCCACTGATTAGCCAGCATCCCAGAATCCAGGCCTCTACATTCAAACAACAGGATTTCTTCCCACTGAGGGGGAAAAAGCCAGCATCCCCGATTCCAGGCCGCTACAGTCAAACAACCGAATTTCTTCCCACTGAGGGGAAAAAAGCCAGCAACCCAGAATCCAGGCCTCTACATTCAAACAACAGGATTTCTTCCCACTGAGGGAAAAAAATGCACCATCAACATTCCCTCCCCACTTGGCTCTGTGAAAACAAAATGGGATTCCTGTATTCTCCTCCCCTCAGCTTTTAGAAAACGGCTGCCTGCCATTCGGCCTTTTAAAGTTACCAATAGCAGGCCATAACATTACAGGCCCCAAAATAGAGTTTAGGGCAGATATGTGGCAGCCACTTTCACAGGCCAGGGCGGATATGTGGCAGCCACTTTCACAGGCCACAGCGACCAGCGGGGTGATGGACCTGCACCAAACTTGGTACACATAACCCCTATGACATGACCCATGTATTATGGGATTTGTAGTACTTTCAAGAATTTGGTTCCCACAGACCACTGAGGCCACCAAAAGGACCAATACAGACCACACTCAGCACACACAGCCCCCATGACCCACTCTCTACGTCCTGGTGCAGTTCGGAGGAGGGTGGGCCATGGATGATGGGACTTGAAGTGCCTCTACTCACTTCCCAAGTCCGCTGCAACCCTCATCCAATCACTGATCAAGACCAAACTTGCCATGCATAACCCCCATGACTGCCTTCACGTCCGGGTGAGGTGTGGGGAGGACTGACAATGGATGATGGGATTTGTAGTACTTTTACACCCTCTGTTCCCACAGACCACTGTGGCCCCCAACAAACACCGAGAAAGTCCACACTTGGCACACAGAGCCCCAGTGACCCACTCTACAGCCTACTGTAGTTTGGAGAGGGTCATAACATGGATGATGGGACTTGCAGTACCTTCCCTCACTTCCTAATCCTGCTACAAACCTAATCCAATGACTGATCAACACCAAATCTGGCACACAGAGCCCTCATGACCCACTCTACAGCCTGGTGCAGTTTACTGTGAGACGGACCACGGATGATGGGACTTGAAGTACCTTCACTCACTTCCGAAAAACAATGCATCCCTCATCCATTCACCAATACAGACCAAACTTAGCACACAGAGCCCCCATGACCCAATCTACATCCTACTACACTTTGGGGGACGGTGGACACAGAGATGATGGGACTTCCACTACCTTCAGTAATTTCATGATACCACTGCAACTCCCAATAATGATGGACCAAGACTAAACTTGGCACACAGAGCCCCCATGACCCACTTTACATCTTGCTGCACTTCTCAAATGACTCGGGCAGGGCCGGGTCCCCAAGCTAGTACAAAATAAATCAGATTGTCAATATTAAATTATACAGATATATGAACATCTACTGCACATCATTGCAATGTTTACATATTTAAGAAAAAACAATCGTAATAATAGGTTCTTCAATTTTTTCATGTCAGGAATGACTTGAGAAACTGCAAGTTGCTTCTAGTATGCTCAGAGGACACACAGACGTTTTGATGTTTTACCATCCTGTGGGGGTCTTTTCTCATGTCCCTGCATGGCGAGCTGGAGTTGACAGAGGGAGCTCAACCCGCTCCCCTGGATTTAAACTGTTGACTGACTGGTCAGCAGACCTGCCGCATAAGGGTTCAAGCCATTGCAACACTGGGGGCTCCTAGATTCTTCAATCAATTAGTATGTATTGATGAAGGACGATACCTATTGTTATTTCTGCTAACCATCAAAATGAAAAGTTGACATACTTTGTAAAAAGAGTTCTGAGTTATTTCTCACTTCTTTAACTTTGGGTTATCAACTTCTCCATAAGAGAAATTTTCTATCTCCTGACATGGATAGAAAATCTTACCCACATGCATGTAAAACAAGAATGGGCATCATGCGACCTTCAGATGTTGCTGGATGACAACTTCCAGTGGTTCCACCCTGCTTAGTCAATGATAATGTTTTCTGTTGGGGTAAAAGTCATTTCAATCCAAATCTGTTTTACACAAATCATGAATCCTGAATTGCAATATTTACATATAAAAAACCAAAGTTGGACTTAGAGAGTCATAAGTAAAGATTAGAAGTTTGCTGGGCATGCTGACATTTCAAGCCTCAAATTCATACAATTTGACATTCTTCCACTGGCAATACCTGCCAGGAATGGCTACTTAACTATTTTATGTGATGTTTTATGTGATGTTTTGCTATTAATTTCTATCACAGCTTCTATACTCAAAAGTGTTTTCAAGATGGCTCACAAGAGTATCAAACCATGAAATAGAAATATGGAACCATAAAAAACCAAACACACTAAAATATTAATAAAACTCCCTCCCAAGCTTTCCCAGTCTGCAAGAATCACTCACTTCCTCGTAAAACCTTTCACACAATTTCAGATTGGGATTATGATCTTCTTGTAGAATTGATTTTAAAGAGGAATAAAGTGTAAGTATGTTTGCTCACATTCCACCCTGCGCGGCTACCTCAGATGAGAATAGAACAGAACAGAAAAGAAAAATCAATGTTTTTTTTTTAAAAAAAAAAACAAAATTGCAGCAGATACTAGGAAACTGTCATGAAAGTATTTGTTTTGCAGATATTTATATCTCTAGAACTAAAATATTGTGTAAATCCCTTGGAACCCCTTGGAGCTTATGTTATTGTTTGGTAATGCAACACCTTTAATAAATCCAAAGTAACTGAAAGAAGTCCAGTGCAAAGATTTGCTCATCATTTCAAAGATAGAATAGCTCACATTCACTCTAAGGGCAATCTTCAATGACATTTTACCATGAAAGGGAGTCAAATCAGCTCTGCGGTGGTTGCAAGCCACACAGAGCTGATTCTGGTTAATGTGACTCAAGTCCAATTAATGTGGCCTTCAACCGCATTAACAGAAGTCGTGGCTTACTCTTAAGTTTCTCCCCAAATTCAGAGTAAATTACAAATTTGGGCTAATGTAAGCAACTCTACTGTTTCCTATTTGGGAAGTGGCCATGGCAATTGACACTCACTCCCCCATCATCTTGCTTTCCCTGCATTTAGGAAGCCTGGGGACAGGGAATGGCACCTACTTTACCCCCATCAATCTGTTTGCAGTGTCCACCAGGCAAGAAACTGATTGGTGCCTGAATTGGCAATGTTCAGAGAAATTAGGTGTTCAAAGAAGTTAGGAGTAAAAGGAGGGAATGATTCCTCCTTTCCTGTCTCATGTCACTGTGAAATTTGAATATAATCACTTCAGGTGCCAAGTAGTATCCAGTAGGCATGTGTGATCCATAAAAAATGGTTCTAAGTTCCTTCCAAAAATAGGAGGCACTGGTGTAGTGAAAAATTCAGAACTTAATGAAACTTATGAATCTTCGTAATACTTTGTTAATGGCGGTAGCACATGCTCAATAAGGAAGCCAGTGGGCAAATTTCAGGGGCTCATATCTCCCTCATTTTTAAAGCTATTGAGGTGAAACTTGCTACAGTGGTAGAAGATATTCACTACTGTTAGCTCACCACACTTTAGAACATTTGAGTTATTGACAGATTTTTGGCGGATATTTTTTTTAAAAAATTACATTTTTTTACTAATAAAAAAATTCATTCCTAGTTTTAAAAGGTTATTTCCTGTTTTGTTGTGTAGACTTTACTTTGAAAGTTGTAGTTTTACTCCATAAACTTTGTTTTTGTGGCAGAAACTGGGTTAAATTGGTGAAGACTCAACAAAGCAAAATACTATATATATATATATGATGTCACTTGCTCAAAGACAAAGTTTTTGCAGTGTAATAAACTTTCACCATGTTTTTATGACAGAACCAATTAGGAGCTGCCATTTATAACCCAGGAACAGAAATCATAGTATAGACACCATCAAGGGACATCTAAACTAACTCCATTCTTCCAGGCAGAAATACACCATCCAAACTCTCCTGACATCCAATTAATATGCTTTCCCTATTGACACACAACCAGGTGACTACAACTTGGCACAGATTTCTACTATTATTTACTCCTTTTTGTAGATTCCATGATTTTATATATTATAATAATTAGACTGATTCTAAATGCCATGGCTAGCTGCTCTAGCTCAATGCATTTTGGGAAATGTATTTTATCACAGGCATATGGCTTCTCCTTGCTTCTCATTTAATTACTATAAACGGGGAAACTTCAGGGGCTCCTATCTTCATCAGTTTTAAATCTATTAGCGTGAAACTAGCTACATCGGTAGAAAACATGTAACAATCTTTGCCTATCATGTTTCACACATCCACAGATTTTCTGGGAATTTTTTTAAACAAACTACAAGAGCGATCTCCACCTCTGCTTCCCACTCCTTCATTAGCCCTGATTGGTTGAGAGGCATGCCAACTGGTCTGGCTTCACTTCTCAGCAGGGTTTCACTGCCCTGTGAATTTTAGCTACGTCACAGCTACTTCTGAAGAGATCTGAGGCTTAAGACTCAAAAGCTACTTTTGATTCAAATTCTTAATATGGGGAGAGCAGGCACATCGGAGATCTTTTCAAAAGTGCTATACTTCCAAATAACTTATGATTCCCAAATACATCTGCACCAAATGCACATTTCTAGTGTCCAGCAACCTTTTTGTACTTGAGGGGCACCACAAATGCCAGATTGATGGGGGGACGGTAAAAGTTGTAATCTGGTTTCACTGAACCAGTCAGTGCACCTGTTTGGGGATGTGCAGTGCAACCACCATCCAGCGTCTTAGCTAGCTTGATAGCATGTAGTTTAGCCTTCAGTAATGCTGATCCTGAGAACACCACTTCATATGAGCATCTTGCAAGTGAACAGCATTCTTAGACACCAGACTTTATAACATTCCAGTGGATGTATTCTTGCCTCCTGTTTGTCCAGTGTTGATAGATATGTTTCAATTTGTGCCATCTGAAGATGTGGACAGAATTCTTGGAAAGCCACCACAAGTATGGAACGTCACAAGTATATTAGACCCTTGCCTTTTATGACCAGAGGAGAACTGACTATGTAGATAATGAAAGTGATTTATGCCTATTTACAACAAGGCAGGAGAAGACTTTTCTAGAAAAAAAATTCAATGGATACTAGCATATTAGATAACTATAAGCCAGTCTTCAGCTTTTTTGGCAAGGTTTTAGGGAAGATGAGAAAGGCAGAATATAAATGAACAAAATTAAAATTAAAATGAAGATGCAAAACTAAGTATATAAAATATTTTAAAAGTATTAAGCTTTTTGCAGCTGATATGATATATCAGATACTAAAAAGCATATAATTTAGAATTCCTGGACATTGTTTTTCAATGTAATTTCCTTTACCACCATTTCTAATTGATTCAGTCTGCATCATGGCTACAATTATATGAATATGGAGGGGAACAATTCATTTCTTTCTGCAGGCAATAGCATTTAAACGTTATGGAAGGACTGCAGACATTAAATACCATTTATTTATCTCATTTACACCTGAATCATTATTTAAGGAACACAGTGTGATATTCATGTGCTCCCATTTCTTTAGCTTACAAAGACTGACACTGGAGGTTCATCCATTCTTCATCCCAAGACCTTTCCTTGTCTTTCCCCCACTTTCACTGTTTGAAGTCAGGTAGCACTTAACATTATGTGATGGCCTCCATGGGACTCCATTTCCAAAACATATGAAAATGGAGCCCAGGCTACATGGAGCCCAGACTTGTTCTTATATGACAAGGTGTTGGGAATACATCTCACACATATTGGAGACAGAAAACCAGGAGGGATGACTGGAAGATAAAGTACAAAACTGGACAGACTTTAATACAATATTATTCAATTTGGGGGCGGGGGATTCTACATTCAGCTGTCCTAAATGCAAAAATAAGAGTGGAATTACTGTTGATCATATGTTGAATATGAGGCAGCGGTATGATGTTACACACAAAAAAAGAGATTGATATTGTGTTGTCTTACTTTCATAGAAACAGTTTCAAGTTGAGGGAAGTCATCATTGCAGTATATTATCTGTTGGTCCAGTGTCATCTGAATTAGAATAATAGAATCATTGAGTTGGAAGAATAAGGGCCACCCAATCCATCTTTTACCAGGCAAAAACACACAAATATCTCATTCCTCCTAATGAACATTGGCCTCTCCGCTATATTCTGCTAACAGTGGAAACAAAACAAAAAATGGAAAGGCTGCAAGAGCTGCTCATTTTTAACGTGAAAGATTTTTCCTACCCTTTAAATATCTCATTGCTGTAACAGAGAAGGGGGAACAGACCTGTTCTCTTTTTGCCCCAGGGGGTATAATCAGGTATAAGACTGAGTTTACAAAACTGTAGATTTGACTGACGATGAGGGGGGGGGGGGGGATTCAATGACAGGAAAAGTGATTCGGCAGTGGAACCAGTTGTCTGGAGAGTTCATGGGGTTCCCTACTCTGAATATATTTACATTATAAACCTGAAGATAGGGAACTGTTATTTTATATGTAAAGAACTATGTAAAAACGGGGTTCTATATCAAATAAATCATGATGTTGATGATCTTCAAAAAGTGGCTGAACAGCTCCTTGTTTTAGCTGGTGATCCTGAATCAAGCAGGGATTTGGACTTTATGGCTCATGAAACCCCTCCAATTCTATGACTTTATGCTTCAACTCAAAATGCTGGACAAACTTGGAGACTACTTCTATTAATAGAGCAAAAGAACAATATTTACATCAAAGTGTCCCCTGCACTGTAGTCACTATAAATCGCTGTATTTCTTGAAAGCCAAATTTCTGTATATAGAGTTTCACATGGAAGGAAGGAAGGAAGGAAGGAAGGAAGGAAGGAAGGAAGGAAGGAAGGAAGGAAGGTCCCTGTCCCAAAGAATTCACAGTCTAAATTTACACATTGGGGGTAGGGGAGAGGAAGAGAGGGCAGAAGGGGAAAAGGAAGAAAAATGAGATAATAAAAATGAGAACTAATATGTGCAAATGTATTCATGGATATGCTGGCCTTCTGGTATTTATCTCTCACAATTAAATGCAAATATTCGTTGGAAATGGTTCCATGCCAGTTCCAATTGTTCTGTCAGAATATTTTCTCACTCATGCACAAACATAGCCATTCTATTTGCTCCTTGGTATAATTGTTGTCATTTTCTCAGGAACAAAGGAGACGTGCAAATTAAGAACATGTGCAGCTAATTACTGGAATTTATTCAAGTTTGTCATTATTTTGAGTGGCAATTTGCTTTAATATGCACTCTATGTGTTAAATAAAAATACCTTGATACTTATATGTTGTTTCAACTTGGATGAGCCACCATACACAATGACAGTTTAACTGTCCTAGAAATCAACCTAATTCATCGCTAATTATTACCTTCTGTTTTTAATGGACATTTATTGTTCTTGATATGGCTGTATTCAGCAGATACCTATTCCATCAGGAATGCTAAAAGAAATGCAATCAGAAAATGCTGAGATAGGTATGTAATTAGACTGAGTATTCAAAGTTTCCAAGGCAGTATTTTGCAAATTGTGCTGAAATAAGAACACAAAAATATTTGGGAGAGAAGGGAGGACATGGCAAGTGTTTAATGCTTTGAATTAATAAACAAATATATGTCACCCATGAATTAGTGAGCCAAGTAGAATGGTAAAAGGACAAGACTGCTTCTCATAAACAACCAGGAATAAAAATTATCTTACAAGAACAAAAATGACAGAAAAGTAGACAAAATAGGATAATAAATCAATTAAAATATGTACATAATTAAGTTTGAAATCACACATTTTGAGTTACATTGAATAGCCAAAAGCAGTAATTTACAAGATGCAAGGCTGAAATACCCAAAATGACTGAAATATACATAAGTGAAGCATGACAAGATCTATTACACTATTCACTACCAAATGGTTCAGCAAATGAAGTACACATCTTGTACTTTTCTACTTTTGTTCAGTTTTGGATTGTTGAAATGCTGAATTTTGTTCATAATGCAAATTTTTTGAAATGAATAAGACACCATCTAACTATCTACTTTCTCCTTTCAACATTTCAGACAGAACTTGAATAATATTTATTTTTAAATGCTTTCAGCTTTGTGATCACTACCGACTCACAGTGTTATTAATTATATGTTTTTTGAAACTTTCCTGAAATTAACTTTCATGCAATGGCATGAGTGAAAAAATATTTGCTCACCATCCACAAGTTGTACTCAAGGTTTAGGGCTGGACAACTTGGTGATTTTAGATATTTGGGACTGAAACATTCATAATCTGTGAACATTGCCTGTTAGCCTTTGGAACCTATAGAAACTGTTGTCTAAAACATCTTGAAAACACCAAATGCCTAGTGCTAAACTACATACATAGTAGAACATATACTCAAATAGACTACTGCAATGCACTCTACAGGGGGTTGCCTTTGAAGACTGTTTGGAAGCTTCAAATAATCCAATGAGTGGCAGCCAAAAAATATTTGCTCACCAGAGTGGCATACAGGGAGGATACAACCCCCTGTTACGTTATCTTCACTGACTGCTAGTCTGCTACCTACGGTTAGCTTACAAAATGGAAGGAAGGAGGATACACCCCACCCCCCCGCGCGCTACATTAGCTCCACTGGCTGCCAGTCTACTACCTAGGGTTAGCCCAGCTTACCTACTTGAACGTATCATCCTTTATGAACCAGTTCAAGAATTAAGATCTTTTGGGGAGGTTCTGCTCTCGGTCCCACCACCTTCACAGGTGTAACTGGTGAGGACATGGGACAGGACTTCTCGGTGGTGGCCTTTTGGCTATGGAACTCCCTCCCCAATGAGATCAGATCAGCCTCCTCCCTCTTGGCATTTTGGAAAACAGTTAAAACCTGACTGTGGAAGCAGACGTTTGGTGAGTGACAGGATTACAACATAACATTCCATCACAATGCAAAGATAAATGAAGCAGCGGAATGATGACTATGGGACTGTTACAATGTCCAATTTGTTTTATTATGTTTTAATATGTTTAATATGTTTTAATAGTTTTAATTCGTATTATATGCCTATTGATGTTAATTTATATTATGTATTTTTAAAATGTATAAAGTGATGTGGCATTGAATTTTGCCAAACTGTAAGCCGATTAGAATCTCCTTTAAGATGAGAGAGAGAGAGAGCGGGATAGAAATTAAGGATATAAATAAATAAATACACAGTAGTTCTGTTTCCTTATTTTGCTATTGACAATCATATCTACATTTGTGGTCCAAATAGACCTGGACAATTTATAATTTATAATTCAACATTTGTGCATCAAAATATCAACAAGGCCAAATAATTTTTAGAAATCCCATACTAGGCCAATCCACTTGTTTTTAGACTACTTTAGTTAGTTTTCCCATGATACGCATGCTTCTGCTAAATTCCATATATCTTTCTCTCACTGCTTAAATATTCTTTCGAAACTGAGAATGTTTGCTTTTCTCACTCATACTATGGAATATACTGCCAATGCCAACTGCATGAAAAATAGCCACATAAAACTTCAAAATCCCATTTCACAAGTGTCAAATGTCTCTTCAAGAAATTGATACTTGAGTTATAGGGAATATCTCAACAGGCCCAAACTTTTAACTCTTCAAGGCAACATTGGGTCCTCTGTAGAACTGTCTGCTTACATATAAAGTCTTGAATCATCAATGTATAGATGAATGTCACCAACACCAAGATTCAAAGTGATTCCAGATCATTTTCTCACTGTCCTCTTTTCCTATGTGCTGACATTTCATTGTAGGTATGTTTGGCTCCTTATATCACTCATAACACTACTATCAGTTGGCAAATACCATTTTTCTTCTAGCAAAATAGAAGAAAAGCAAATAAGTTAGTGATGCTACATGTCAAAGTGCAGAATGGGAGAGGGGAGGAAATGATTACTCATTGTATTGTATGTTTTATGTTGCATTTTATTGTATGGCGACATGGATGTACATGCCTGTCGAATTTTATGATGTTATCCGCCCCGAGCCTGCAGGGAGGGGCGGAATACAAGATGGAACAAATAAATAAATAAATAAATAAATTGTATTGCCTTCCAACTCCCGAAATGACGAGACAGACAACCATAATTGGATTCAGTTTTGGGCAACCTTTATTAAAAGCTACCAATGTAACTTTAACTGAACAAAACGTAAGTGTAAGGGAACTGATGTGGCCAAGTCGAGGTAGTGTCCGTGAGCAGTTGACCCCTCGGCTACACTGGGAGACTCCCCTAAGTCCCCTATAACACAGAACTGGACAACCTCTCAGGGAAACGCTGGAGAAGCCTCTCTGAAACTCTTCCTACCGTACTCTCCAGTTTCTGAGCCAATGATATCCCCCTCACCCTTCAACTGCCATCTAGATGAGTGCATTTGTGTATTGGCCCAACATCCTTTGAGGAGTACCTTGATTGTATATCGATCTATTGGATTTCCCTAAACTATTTATGCTGTGTTGCACCTCAGAACTCGGCTAGCCCCCCAGAACACACACACACAGGCAGATGCAATAAATGTTATTTTATTTAGAATAAATGAAGAATAAAATCCAAGGAAGAAGAAATAAAGCAATCAAAATAGTCCAAGGAAGTCCTATAGATGCAAGCACAAAGGCTTAAGTTTCCAAAGGCAAAGTTCTTTAGCAAGGCAGACTGCTCCAGCAGCCAAGCGTGGTACTTGAAACAAATCGCAACGGCGGCTTCCTTGAGCTGGAAATCCAGGCTGCTCCAACGGCCTTACTAGAACTTGGAGACTTGGCAGAGAGACATGATCAAGCTAAACGTGGCTTCAGATCTGAGCAAAAGTTCACACAGCAAGCACTAATAAGGAAGCTAATCTCGGGGTATCCATCTCACCCCCTTTCCCAGGCTCTACCTTCTACCAAACACCGGCTCGTTAGCCGACACAGCTGGCTCATTATCAGAATGAGAACCAGTTAACTCCCTTTCTAAGGAATGCTGATCTGGGAAAGGAGTGGAAACCCGTTCTTGGGAACCAAAGCCACCTGGTCTTTCATAATCTGAATCAGACTCTTCTCCCATGGAATCTATATTGAGCTCATCTGAACTCCCATCCAACCCTTCATTGTCCCATTGCACACTCTCATTGGGAGACCCAAGCCCATCTGACCATTCATCCTCTTCAAGCCCCTAATCCCCTGGTACCCCTGGTGCCTCACCCTGACCACTAGGCTGGAACCCCACATGCTGGCCTATTTATAAGACCACCATCCAACTAGCCCCTAATAACAGTATAGGGTAGGCAGAAAAAACCCTAGAACATAGAGGGGGAAATATTCCTACCCACCCCATGAGGTGACCACTATACTGTCAACTGGGCAGGAGTGGTGGGTTGATGTCTCCAGAAGGAATGAGGCAGTAGGCCGGCCAAAGGAATTAGCCAGCCTCCGCCCATTCCCCTGGAAGATTCTTCAGAGGCAACCAATCACCTCTCTTCAGGCGTAGGCAGGGAAAAGGTATTATGTGTTATTCATGTGTTATATTGGCATTTAGTTGTTAAATGTTTTGTGTTTTTGTCACTTTTGTTAAGGTAGTGGAGCAGGAGTAGAGCATGGAACAATTGTTCATAAACATTCATGGGTACATATTGTGAAAGGGAGTTATTTGAACTTGCTCATTGAATCTTTGGACTCAGGGATGAAATAAGAATAATTTTTAAGACTGTATTTTATTTTATTTTTCAGGCTTGGAATTTGAAGCTGAAGTTAACATGTTCAGACTTCTTAAAATGTACTAGCCAGGGGCAAACTATATTTATTGGCTTGCTTCTGAGCTCTGGGGTTGCCTACTTTTGAATTACAGAAGAGTAACTGCAGTCCTGCTGTAGATAAGTTTAAATAATAAACTGGTTTTTCATTCACCCATACATTTGTGATTCTCTTTCTTCTGATTGGGTGGATAATCAATTGTTGTTCAGACAAAGAAAAAGAATTGAGATATCCCTTCCCCCCCTTGACACCATTCTTTGTCCTGGATTTAACAAGATTATGAAGTACAAATGCCTACTGCAGTAAAAATAATATTTGACTGAAAACAAGTCCATACAGACAGAATTGTTCTTTTGCTATTACAAAACTGTGATCCAGGGATAGCTAGCTAACTCAATTTTCCCATTTAAAACAAAGTGAATAGGTGTTATTGGTAGTAATATTACATGTATATGCCCCAAATAACATTGCAGTTCAATGTACATTGCCAGGATTGGTGAAATAGATTAATGTCAATAATTCCCTCTTTTTTTAATAGAAACCACAAATTAAAGCTTTGCCCATTAAATCTCCCACCCACATGCTGATTTGTCCCACATTCATTTAATTGGAACAAAGGAAGAATATTCTGGACTCCCATGTTAATTATAATGAATTGGATTAGGTGAAATAGTATGAAGTCCAGTCTACATACTTTTTATTTTTCTTTCACAGCATTCCAGAATCGGTAGTACTAGGAACCTAGTTTTATTAAGGATTCAAGCTGTTTCTCAAAGGCTTTTGATCATGAAAGATCTCACTAGAGACACCATCTGGGTTCTTGTTTGATTGGCGTTGTCCTGATATACTCCCACTTCTTTCCAGTTTGCTGGACTCTTGGAGAAATTTGCAGCAGTATGCTCACAGGTATAGGGATGGAACAATAACGCTCTCTCCAGGTAGTCACCGGTGTGTGTGCAACTTGCATTAAAAATATAGCACAAAATTACCAGAAATCTTAAATAAAGGATAGGCACATATTTTTTGTTTTGGCCTCCAACTCCCAGAAACCCTAACAGCTGGTAAACTGGCTCTGGGAGTTGTAGGCCAAAACACCTGGGGACCCACAGGTTGAGAACCACCGTCTAGTGCAATATTGTGTTTCTGTGTAGAAATCAGCAATCTTGCAGACTTCTAACACATGTGGCTACTTCCAAACACTGTTTTATTTGTATTAAAGAATCAGAATTCTTACATAAAAGCTCTACATGTATTTCTGTGCATAATAATTTTCAGAAATATTTCAAAATCTGTGAATACTGTATGAGAACTGTGAAGCAATATGTATTTTCTCTGTATCAGGGATAAATTGGTGAAAAATATTCATATTTACTTGTGAGCATAGTATACTATAGTTACTAATCACTATTAGGCAAAAGATATATTCTAGGGTTGGTCTCTGCAGTTTTAAAATTATTTGAAATCGGATTAAATTCATTTAAAAAGTTAATTGAATTGTTTTTTGAACCACGTGCTCCAACCCGAAAGTATAATTTTCTTACCAAACCTGGGGGCCACCATTTTTCTTAATTATTGTAATTAGATCTTATCTTCCCTTCTCAGTAGAGATTCTTCTAACAGAAATATCTATGTCCTCCAAAATTACTTTTCAGGGTAACTTACACAGTACACACACACACACACACACACCAGAGTCCTGTCCCTGCCTTCTGCCTGGTCGGGGGAAGCAGGAGAAGCATGCTAAAGGTTTGCCAAAACTGCAGACATGAGCAATGGATGCCAGAGGCAATGGATCGATCCATTCCCTCTGCCATCCATTGCTCATGTCTGCGGTTTTGGCAAACCTTTAGCATGCTTCTCCTGCTTGCCAAACCTTAGGTAAACCACACTGAATTCTAGATGGGACTCCAAATAGGAGGGAGGGGGGTATTCTAAGATAACAGTTAATGCATCACCCCAAGCCGATTGTGGAATGTTCTGCTTGTCTACTTCCTTTGCAGGAACCACCCTTGTTGATTCTCTGGCTCAGCTGGCCTGATGGCATTCTCTCCCCCAGCCAGCGCTGCAGCCTGGGCTTCTTCCGCGTTTTTCCTCAGCGCGGCTATTGAGATCACTCCCGAGTGGATTACAACACATGTAATTCTGGATTACAAGTAACTGACCCCTATTCCTGCAAAGATTACCTGATATTATGATTGGATAGACTACTAACCTTGCGGAAACCACCCCTGTAGACTTGCTTGCTTTCCCCTCACACCTGCGCTCCTCGATACATTGTGATTGCACCAGCCTCCTCCTCCTCCTCCTCCTCCTCTTCCTCCTCCTTTTTGCTGCTTCCAAGAATACCCCCTCTCTCCCTCCTATTTGGAGTCCCATCTACAATTCAGTGTGGTTTATTCCAGTTTTGGCCTACAACTCCCAGAAATCCCAGCCAGTTTACCAGCTGTTAGGATTTCTGGGAGTTGTAGGCCAAAACCATCTGGGGACTCCAGGTTGAGAACCACCGTTTTAGAAGAAGCTCATACTGTATCTCTGTGCATTTCATTTGCATTAATTGATTATTTGTTGATATAGCTTCGCTTGCTTCTATCATGTTGTTAGCAATGTATATTTATTTACACTCTCTGTACTTTCATCAATATGCAGAAAGTTGGTGGTATTATTTCTATATGTTATAAATCTTCAGCTCCAGTCAATTGCACTCCAGAAGTGAAGGCAAATGTTTTCCCCTTGATTTGCCTGTGATGTCAGCCCAGTGTTCCTGCTGTGCGCATGCACTGGAATAAGAACCAATAACGAATTTCATTATCAATTACATATCAATTAAGAATTTTTTGGCAATTTTTGGTAAGTATTTCTATTACTAATACCCCCCCCCCATTTGTAGTTTAGAACCATTTTTAATGGATCAACCAAGCCTAATATATTCCAAACTCTATCCATATATCTCCCTGCTCATTTAAAAATGTGTATTTAGCTTGTGCAGACAAAAAAAAGGAAAATTCATAATGGTGTGGTCATTGGACTACAACTTAAGATACCGGTTTAGCAGTGGAAATGCAATGGGTATACTGCCAAGAAAACCCCATGATAGTTTCATTTTAAATATCCAGAAGGAATTACTGAATGCCTGAACTGCTCCACTGTAAGCAATGTTAATCATGGATGAGGAAATACACAACCTGCTGTCTATTACTACATCCAATCAAGTGTAGCACAGCAGTTCTCGTTTGTGCCTGGAGAGCAGGGGCTAGGACCCGGGGTTCCATTGGCATTGGGGCCTGCAGCTGCAGAGACAGATTCAGAAGAGGATCTGGAAGGGTGGGAAGGACAGTTTCCCATCAGCGGGCCTCCTTCGCCCACAGAAAGTTTGGCATGGGAAGAGCTGTGTTTTGGCCCTGACGTAGACATAGATAACCAGGTGCAAATGGAGGACAGCGATTCTGGGAGTTATGAGCACCCGGGGGGAAGAGGGTCACAGGAGCTTTTGAGTGAAAACATGGATGAAAGCGCCTGGGAAGATTCTAGGGAGGAGAGCTCTCATGTAGATAGTGACCCAGCTGCTGAGAGACAAGGTCGACCCTTTGATAGAAGTAGCATTGAGTCTGGGAGAAGGGGATGGCACCGCAGCCTAGACAGGCCGAGGTCCGTCAGCAGAGATTGGAGACGACAGGGCCTAGAGCGTCGGGGACCTCGGCCGAACGATTAAGTAGAGCAGGCGTGGGAACGCATCCCCAGTGCTTCGGCCACGTCTCTTCTGAGTAGGCGTGTTAGCGAAGTGGATCTACGGAGCCGAGCTGGCTCGTGGTCACCAAGTTTGCCTTGCATTCACCTTGCCTTGTTCCTGTTCCCGCATTGCCTTGCGGAGCCTTGCTCAAGCCTTGCATTAGCCTTTGGATTGTTTTGCCAAGCTGTTTTGGACCTTGTTGCTTCAAGCCTTTGATTGCATTTATCTCTTCTATGGACAATTTACCTTTTGGACTGTTTTTATATTCAATAAAGTAGTTAGCCTTCAGCCCGTCTCTGTGTGTGTGATTAAGGGGCCGGTCAAGTCCATGCATCGTGACATCAAGAGGTGTATGCATCCAGCAGTCCAGAGTATCAGACTTACAAATGACTCATATAGGCTTGGTGACGGATGGAGAGAACAAAACTGGGGCCAGGACTATACCTGCTATTCCGGCAGGTATGGTTCCTGGTCGAGAATCGATATGATATGGCCATCAAGGGACCTGTTAACTAAACTGGGGGAAATAAAAATCCTACCGCAGATATTTTCTGATCACAATGTGATCCAATTCCTAATAGGTCAGAGGAGCCAAGGCATTAGAAATTGACTCTCAGAGAGGACCTACTTAGAAATGAGGATCAGAAGGATAGATATAGAATCTTGCTAAAGGAATACTTTGAGATAAATACTGACAAGAAGACACCCACACCCATACGGTGTGGGAGGCAAGCAAAGCAGTAATGAGGGGGGCACTTTATACATCAGAGTATACTAAAGAGGAAAAAAACCCAAAAAGTAGAGGATGCCCTCTGGGAAAACTAGGAGAAGTCGATAAAAAATTAAAACTACACCCCACTAACAGAAGCTTAAAATGGCAACGGAAAACTCTCCAAAAACAAAAGGAGAAGATAGACCTAGAAAAATAGAACAAAACCTTAAATTTATAAAACAAACCCACTTTCAAAACGCTAATAAGCCAGGGCGATGGCTTGCGCTCTAAAATCAGGAAGAGGAAACAACGGAACCATATCACCCAACTCTTTGAAAAAGAGAAAGATTATAACACAGATACCCAAATAAACGATAGATTTTAAAATTCTATAGAAGGCTATATTCCCGGGACAACATAAAGAAAGATGAGGTACAAGCCTACATAAATGGGCTTCACCTCAACAAGATTACAGAGGAACAAAGGGAAGATCTCAATCACCCGATAAATAGAGAGGAATTAAAAGCAGCCATAAAGAACCTAAAGAGAAATAAGGCCCCAGGGCCAGATGGCTTCACAGCCCTGTATTACAAAACCTTTGAAGAGGAGCTAGCACCTCATCTGCTAAAATCTATGAATGAAGTATTACTCACAAAGAGGCTCCCGGAGACCTGGTCAACAGCAAGAATAATAGTAATACATAAGGAAGGGTCCAAAAAAAGCAGAGATGGGGAATTACAGACCCATCTCGCTTTAAAATGTTGACGACAAAATTTATGCGGGGCTCCTAGCGGAGAGATTAAAAAACTTCCTAAAGGACTGGATAAAACAAGACCAAAAAGGCTTTCTGCCGGGCCACAACTAAAAGACAACATCAGAACAATAGTGGACGCAATGGAGTATTATAGAATGAATATTCAAAAAAAGTGGCCTTTCTGTTTATAGATGCAGAAAAGGCCTTTGACCGAATCAACTGGACCTTCATAGAGTTATTAATGCAAGAATTAGATATAGGTTACTCCTTCAAGAATGCAATAGAAGCCATCTACTCAACACAAACCGCAATAATCAGTACAAATGGGGTAAACTCAAATAAATTTATGATACAGAAAGGGACACGCCAAGGCTGTCCTCTCTCCCGCTCCTATTTATCTGGGCCCTAGAATTATTGCTTGAGAACATAAGGAGAGATGAAAACTTGAATTAAATTTTTTGGCAATTTTGGTAAGTATTTCTATTACTAATACCCCCATTTGTAGTTTAGAACCATTTTTAATGGATCAACCAAACTAATATATTCCAAACTCTATCCATATATCTCCTGCTCATTTAAAAATGTGTATTTAGCTTGTGCAGACAAAAAAAGGAAAATTCATAATGGTGTAGTCATTGGACTACAACTTAAGATACAGTTTAGCAGTGGAAATGCAATGGGTATACTGCCAAAGAAAACCCATGATAGTTTCATTTTAAATATCAGAAGGAATTACTGAATGCCTGAACTGCTCCACTGTAAGCAATGTTAATCATGGATGAGGAAATACACAACCTGCTGTCTATTACTACATCAATCAAGTGTAGCACAGCAGTTCTCGTTTGTGCCTGGAGAGCAGGGGCTAGGACCCGGGGTTCCATTGGCATTGAGGCCTGCAGCTGCAGAGACAGATTCAGAAGAGGATCTGGAAGGGTGGGAAGGACAGTTTCCCATCAGCGGGCCTCCTTCGCCGACAGAAAGTTTGGCATGGGAAGAGCTGTGTTTTGCTGACGATTATAGATAACCAGGTGCAAATGGAGGACAGCGATTCTGGGAGTTATGAGCACCCGGGGAAGAGGGTCACAGGAGCTTTTGAGTGAAAACATGGATGAAAGCGCCTGGGAAGATTCTAGGAGGAGAGCTCTCATGTAGATAGTGACCCAGCTGCTGAGAGACAAGGTCGAACCTTGATAGAAGTAGCATTGAGTCTGGGAGAAGGGGATGGCACCGCAGCCTAGACAGGCCGAGGTCCGTCAGCAGAGATTGGAGACGACAGGGCCTAGAGCGTGGGGACCTCGGCCTAACGATTAACAGAGCAGGCATGGGAACGCATCCCCAGTGCTTCGGCCACGTCTCTTCTGAGTAGGCGTGTTAGCGAAGTGGATCTACGGAGCCGAGCTGGCCTCGTGGTCACCAAGTTTGCCTTGCATTCACCTTGCCTTGTTCCTGTTCCCGCATTGCCTTAAGGAGCCTTGCTCAAGCCTTGCATCAGCCTTTGGATTGTTTTGCCAAGCTGTTTTGGACCTTGTTGCTTCAAGCCTTTGATTGCATTTATCTCTTCTATGGACAATTTACCTTTTGGACTGTTTTTATATTCAATAAAGTAGTTAGCCTTCAGCCCGTCTCTGTGTGTGTGATTAAGGGGCCGGTCAAGTCCGTGCATCGTGACATCAAGAGGTGTATGCATCCCCCCCAAAAAGTGCAGCTTTTGACAGCTCTCTCATTTTTTTGTCTGTGTATCCAGATTGTGTCCAGAAGATGTGCTCAAGCAAATAGGCAGCAGTGGTAGAAAAACTTCACAAAGGAAGTCTTACCAAAGGCTTCAAAACCTGAAGCTGGGTTATCTTCACTTGATGGATTAATTGAAGGATGATTAGCATTGTACAAGAAACTGAAAATTCAAATGTAAAGTTTTCAAAACACAACGGCAAATGTCATTTTAAGCTACAGAAGCTAAATTATACCTAATTATTTATCTAGCTTATTCTATACTGGAGTCCATAGTTGAATGATTCTTACTGTTTTTGAACGGGTTCTGTTCCTCTTGGGTCACATAGTCTTGCCCTCCTCAGTACAGGCAGTCCAGAGTATCAGACTTACAAATGACTCATATAGGCTTGGTGGACGGATGGAGAGAACAAAATCCGGGGGCCAGGGACTATACCTGCTATTCCGGCAGGTATGGTTCCTGGTCGAGAATCGATATGATATGGCCATCAAGGGACCTGTTAACTAAACTGGGGAAAATAAAAATCCTACCCTTTGAGATAAATACTCAAGAAGACACCCACACCCATACGGTGTGGGAGGCAAGCAAAGCAGTAATGAGGGGGCACTTTATACATCAGAGTATACTAAAGAGGAAAAAAACCCAAAAAGTAGAGGATGCCCTCTGGGAAAAACTAGGAGAAGTCGATAAAAAATTAAAACTACACCCCAATGATAGAAGCTTAAAATGGCAACGGAAAACTCTCCAAAAACAAAAGGAGAAGATAGACCTAGAAAAAATAGAACAAAACCTTAAATTTATAAAACAAACCCACTTTCAAAACGCTAATAAGCCAGGGCGATGGCTTGCGTCTAAAATCAGGAAGAGGAAACAACGGAACCATATCACCCAAATCATTGAAAAAGAGAAAGTTTATAACACAGATACCCAAATAAACGAAAGATTTAAAAAATTCTATAGAAGGCTATATTCCCGGGACAACATAAAGAAAGATGAGGTACAAGCCTACATAAATGGGCTTCACCTCAACAAGATTACAGAGGAACAAAGGGAAGATCTCAATCACCCGATAAATAGAGAGGAATTAAAAGCAGCCATAAAGAACCTAAAGAGAAATAAGGCCCCAGGGCCAGATGGCTTCACAGCCCTGTATTACAAAACCTTTGAAGAGGAGCTAGCACCTCATCTGCTAAAATCTATGAATGAAGTATTACTCACAAAGAGGCTCCCGGAGACCTGGTCAACAGCAAGAATAATAGTAATACATAAGGAAGGGACCAAAAAAGCAGAGATGGGGAATTACAGACCCATCTCGCTTTTAAATGTTGACTACAAAATTTATGCAGGGATCCTAGCGGAGAGATTAAAAACTTCCTAAAGGACTGGATAAAACAAGACCAAAAAGGCTTTCTGCCGGGCCGTCAACTAAAAGACAACATCAGAACAATAGTGGACGCAATGGAGTATTATAGAATGAATATTCAAAAAAAAGTGGCCTTTCTGTTTATAGATGCAGAAAAGGCCTTTGACCGAATCAACTGGACCTTCATAGAGTTATTAATGCAAGAATTAGATATAGGTTACTCCTTCAAGAATGCAATAGAAGCCATCTACTCAACACAAACCGCAATAATCAGTACAAATGGGGTAAACTCAAATAAATTTATGATACAGAAAGGGACACGCCAAGGCTGTCCTCTCTCCCCGCTCCTATTTATCTGGGCCCTAGAATTATTGCTTGAGAACATAAGGAGAGATGAAAACTTGAAAGGTCTGACGATAAAAAAGGAAAAAATTAAGATCAGAGCCTTTGCAGATGATCTTGTCTGCATAGTAGAAGATCCGAATGAAAAGATAAAAACTTGGGTAGAGAAACTGGAGGACTTCGGAAAGGTTTCGGGATTCAAAATAAATAGAGAAAAACCAAAATGCTGGTAAAGAATCTAGATGTAAAAGAGAGAGAGAAATTGAGGATAGCTCAGGGCTAAAAATAACAAATAAAGTGAAATATTTAGGGATTAATATAACAGCGAAAAACATAGATCTAATTAAAAATAATTACGACCCTAAATGGCAGCAAATTAAGCAGGACTTAAAAAGATGGACCCGCCTAAACCTAACGCTTCTGGGGAGAATATCCCTTATTAAAATGAGTATCCTCCCAAAACTTCTCTTTTTATTTCAATGCCTCCCTATCATTTGTAACGATAAGTATTTTAAACCATGGGAGAGAGAACTAAGAAAATTTGTTTGGAAAGGGAGGAAACCCAGGATCTGCTGGAAAAACCTTATAGATGACAAGGAGAGAGGAGGTTTCGGTGTTCCGGACCTGCCTTCATACTACGAGGCTAGTGTATTAGACTGGATTACCAAATGGACAACACTAGAGGATACCCAGCTCCTGACGCTGGAAGGCTTTGACCTCAGGACCGGGTGGCATGGGTACCTCTGGTACGGTAAAGCCAAAATCGAGAGGAATTTCAACAACCACTGTGTGAGGAAATCGCTGTTGCGGATATGGTTGAGGAAAAAAGACTGGCTATTTAGAAAAGTCCCAAATGGTTATCGCCCAGGAGGCGCATTTTAGGAGACAATACAACAAAAAGAACTGGTTGAGGTATGAGGCAATACTTAAAAATCCAGTCTCGGGTCCAAACATAAAAGATCTAGAAGAACTTAAAGAGTTGGATGAATCCTTAGATTGGTTCCAACATAAACAGATCTGGGAGATATTTAAGAAAGATAAGGAGACAGGATTCGAGACAGAGGAACATTGGTGGGACAAAATAGTAACAAAAGAAAAAGGCAAAATAACCATCTTGTACAACCACCTCCTCCAATGGAAAACAGAAGAGGAGGCGGTTAAAAAGTGTATGGTGAAGTGGGCCAGGGATCTGGGCCAGCCCATTCACTTGAAATACTGGGAAAGATATTGGAAAGTGCATCAAGGTTACCTCTATGCATATGATTTGAAAGAGAATGGCCTAAAAATCTTTTACAGGTGGTATCTAACACCATTTAGCATAGCCAAATATAACGTCAGGGCCAGCAATAAGTGCTGGAGATGCCAGAAAGAGATCGGATATTTTTTTCATATGTGGTGGGGGTGCAGAAAGATTAAAAAGTTCTGGGGGAAGATTTATGGAGCAATAAAAGAAGCCCTGGGGGTGGATTTTTCTTTTAAAGCCAGGTATTTATTACTTGGCTTGCTAGATTTCGAATTAGAGAAAAATAAAGAAAAACTTTTTATTTACTGCATTACTGCAGCGAGAATGGTGATAGCCAGACGCTGGAAGGAGGCGCTACCCCCGAAAACTGATGACTGGATAGAAAAACTGTTGGAAGTTAGAAATATGGACTGTCTCACAAAAGCGATGACAAATCAGAAAGAAGCCACGGACTGGACTCCGATTACAAACTATTTAAGAGAACTTAAAAAATTAGAAGTTATATAATTTAAGTTGTATGTAAACAATGGGAAAAGCTACGGCTGGATATATTCAAACCCGGGGATTGTTCTGAAGGTTGATAATGATTTAAATGGTAATTGTTAACGAGGTGGAAGGTGGAAGAGGAAGTCGGGCTTGATAGGAGATGCCTCAGGGAGGGGAGGGCGGGGGGGAGGAGGGAGGCTGGGGGGGAGGAATGGGGGGATGGACTGTTATTTTAATATTGTTGGAAAACTCAATAAAATATCATTCAAAAAAAAAAAGAGGTGTATGCATCCAAGATAACACTAAAACACAGTAAAGCACAAGTTCCAGCCCCCTCTTCTCGGTGTAGAAAGTTGGGAAAATTACAGTTTAACAATGGAAGAGGCACAAATTTCCACTTCCATGAAATTGATACTTGCCCTTGCATAGATTAGATTCCATAGACTTTACGAGAAGCTGTGGGGACTTTTAAAACTAAGAAAGAGACGTGTGTAAATAAATCAATTGCTACACAGCCCTGTGAAAGATTGCATAGTACAGCCTATACTCTAGGTGCCTGCATTTTCAGCAACATCAGGTTCTCACAGGCACCTCACTTCTGGGCTCTCTGACCAATCGATATATCTGAAGTAGGAACAGATGTAGGAAGAGCTTGCACATTTCCAAACAAGAATGATTAACATCTCAATGAACGCTATAGAGTGAGATGGAATCTAACTCAATCCACCCACAAGGGAGAAGTATCAATGGTGCAAAATGTAAAGGGAACAAATTGGATAACATAATTGGAGCAGATGAGGTAATTTGAATGAGCAGTACTTGTATTTTCAAAGCTAGAACTGGGCAACATTTCCCAAAATATTTTTAATCCAAATATTGAAATCCCCATTCAATTTGGAAAATATAATTAAAGCAGGAAATGGGCCCAGATCCTTTTCCTTGCAACCCTCTTCCGTTACTTCATTAGTTCTTTCCCTTGCCATTATGAATCATCAATGCATTTTCATTTAGCATTAACTAGGTCAAAAGTTCCCAAATATGTTCAACCTTGTCCCTCCCTAAGATTGAATTTTGCTTCACTCTAGAAATTATTCAATGGAATTTCTTGCCTGAATCCACCTCACACATAAATTTTGCTCCAGAGATTGAAAGTAGAGAATTTTATCCCAGTTCTAAATACAATCTGGAAATGATTTGCATGGAAGAAAACAACAGAAAACATGGGGAGTTGTGTGTCTAAGGTTATACTTTATTAACACAGTAGTTTCCTGAGGAACTCAACTGTGAGTAGGTGCTGAGGTTCTCTTTAGCTCCAGTTTCAGTCAATGTACTGTCAGTTTCAACAAGCTGACCATTTTAATGATTGAAGTATGTCCCAAGTTAATGCCTACCAAGCACCAAGATTCAAAAGAGCATCATTCTTGGCATCCAAATCCTATGTTTCCCCTTCTCTATCTGTGAGCCTAATTTCATCACAAAGGGTCGTGAGTAATGACTTTTTAATTGGGGCAAAGCCACCCACAAACCTGCCTGCATGAACAAGAGTACCACCCAAGCACACAACTCAGTGTCAGGTATGTAAACAAAATCTCCCAAATCCTTAGAAAACATTTAGCTTCCAAAGAAGGGATGAAATTATTAACATATTCTGAAATGTCCAGCCAAAACTTGCACTGACAATTTGTGATGGTGTAGCCAAGAACAAAAAAGAAGTCAGAATGAATATATCTATTAGGGCTGTTTGATCCCAAAAAAAGTTTCAAAACTCGTTTCAGAAGTATTTCCGAAATTCGGAAGTCTTCAAAAAATGGTGTCCGCTTTCAAAAGTGGATTAAAAAATCAGCAGAAGGGAGAGTCATCTGTTAGCCATCAGCCAAGGAGCAATCAGCAAGAAAATTCAGAAATTACATCCGAAATTCAAAATTTGGAATTCCAAAATTCGGAATTTCAGATTTCAGAATTCCTGTTGGGATGGCTGCTCTCAAAATTGCTTTAAAAAGTCATAAGTATCCGAAAAACTTCCAAAGTTTGGGCATATCTGAAATTGTATAACAGCCCTAATATTTATATCTATATCTATCTATCAACTAAATCCCACCTACCACAACTATGTTATGAGGCCATTGTGTTACCCCAAGAAATGCAGAATTCAGCTTCACTCTGCAATTGACTAGGCATCAATACAGACATGAGACCAAATCTGTATGCTTTTTGGCTTAGCAAAATGGAATAGAAAGCTAGCATGGTATAATGGTTTGAGTGTTAGACTATGATTCCGGAGATCACAGTTCAAAATTTCATTCAGCCATTGAATTCCACTGGGTGATCTTGGCCAAAGAGAAGATGGAAAATGTTTATTTGGCTTTATTCACTTTGACTGTATGTATCTCTTTTATGTGGTTCAAGTAGGTTATGTGAATGAATGTGATCCTAATGGTCAAACATTTTCCATGCCTTCTTTAAAGTTTTTGTGGATTATAGCAAGGCACAAGGTCTTATCTGTTAGTTTCATCCATTTCATTTGGAACATTCTTTTATTAGCAGATGACATGCTCTTTTCGTTCTCAGTTTTTAGGAAGGTTGAAAACACATTTTAGCTGAGCAAGAATTGGTTCATTTGGCTGCTTATATTGCTGTTGCTTTGTTTACTCAATGTTGTTTTTATGTCTTGGCTTGTTTAATTGGTTTTGATCCTGGTTCTAATTGTAATTTCATCTGATTATCACCTTGCAATTGCAATGCAAAAACATTTGTTTGTTGTTTTTCTTCACAAGGGTGTAGAACTGGAAGAAAAGAGGGGAGAGTAGATGAAAATTTACATGTTTTTAAATATGTAATGGAGAAGTCATAAATAAGTACTTCAGTTCATTGTGGGTCATGGTCATTTTTGTAAGAATTCAGGGAGATGGGAAGCAAACACTTCAGTTTGTGAAGTGATGTTATCCACAAACTGGGAAAATAATGGTTCAGGTGTAGTCTAGAAGAAGAACAAAAACTGAGAGTCTTCTCCCTATAAAAAGTCAATCAGGAGCTGCAAATTAGCCACTGAATTTAAATTATAATGAAAAGATTATTCAGGAAATTATCGCATAGGGTACAAATGATCTCTGAAGGAAAGGCACACTGAAACAAAATCTATGAGAAATTAATAATAATAATAATAATAATTAAAAAAACTCCCAACTTTATTTATACCCCGCCACCATCTCCCCAAGGGGACTCGGGGCGGATTACATGAGGCCAAGCTCGATAACACATAATAAGACAACACAGTAGCAAATAAAAATAATACAATCAATATAACTTACAAATAAGCAAAAACAACACAGTTCAAAAACATTATGGCCGAGCCAGATGTGACATATAAATTTTTAAAAAATAAATAACACTGGGTGCAAACAGAGGTAGAATGTGTGTAACAGGAGGGTTTTTGGCAGATAATGTGGAGCAGTCAACCCAACAGATAGTGGGTTGACTGCTCCACAGTGCTTCTGAGGACATTTTGCAAAATGTTGATCAAAGCAGGGCATTATTCACTTTATTCAGGGAAGGCACATTGGAACAGCCACATTTTCAGGCTCCTTCTAAAAACTGCCAATGTGGGGCCTTGTCTGATGTCTTTGGGGAGTGAGTTCCAGAGCCGGGGGGCCACCACAGAGAAGGCCCTCTCCCTAGTCCCCACCAATCACACTGCAAAGGGGGCGGGAGTGAGAGCAGGGCCTCTCCAGATGATCGAAGAGTTCAACTGGGCTCGTAGACAGAAATGCGGTCACGCAGGTAGGCGGGCCCCAAACCGTTCAGGGCTTTGTAGGTAAGTACCTACACCTTGAATTGGGACCAGAAGATGAACGGCAGCCAATGGAGTTACTTAAACAGGGAGATTGACAGCTCCTTGTAGGACGCTCCAGTTAGTAATCTGGCTGCTGCCCATTGGACCAATTGAAACTTCTGGGCCATCTTCAAGGGCAGCCCCACGTAGAGTGCATTATAGTAGTCCAATCTGGAGGTGACTAAGGCATGGACCACCATGGCCAGATCCGACTTCACAAGGTACAGTCACTGGTGGCACACAGTTTTAATTGTGCAAAGACCCTCCCAGCAACTGCTGACGCCTGAGCTTCAAACGCTAGCAATGAATCTAGGAGGACATCCAAGCTGTGGACCTGTGACTTCAGGGGGATATGCCATGCATAGGTGGAAGGCAATTTATATTACTTTAAAGCAGTGTTTCCATGGTACGGCATCATACATACAACATAGGGCAATAAATCAAGTTGCAATTTTTGCACGACTGTGGTGGAATTTGGTATTTTAAATGGTGGAAATGTCAAGTATAGGGACACAAACTGGACTAGTGTGCCATAAACTCCCCATCTTAGCCTTCTTTATATTTTCTCACATAACTCCTCAACAATGCCTGCAATGTAGGGAGGAGGAAGAAACCTATTGGCTTGACAATAGTTGCACTTACCACCTTTGTGATCATGGAAGTAACACATTAATAGTGTACAATAAAAGGGAAGATATATGGTTCCACTTGATGAACACTGCACACCTACAGATATATGGATATAAGCAGGAAGGGGGATCCCAAATCTGCTCCATAATGAGGGGTTTTATGGTTTTAAATCCCAGGATATAGTCAGTCCCCAAGTTATGAACAAGATAGGTTCTGTAGGTTTGTTCTTACGCTGAATTTGTTTGTAAGTCGGTGCAGGTACATTTCCTAAGTGTTACTTCAGCCAAAGATTTATATCTCGCTCTATCTATCTATCCACACAAAAACATGTGGTTTGCATATGGAAAAGCTAATACCCTGTGATGTTTATTTTACTGTCTGTGCCCACTTCAGAAAAGTTCACCTCACTTTTTCTTCCTGTGATAATTGGATTTTGAAAAATGGCTTGCTATGGAAAGAAGGATTCGTGTGAAAGCTTCAATGGAGACACTTTTTCCCCATGATAACTCTTCCAGAAGTTAATTTCCCTTCTGAGGGGTGGATTTCTCCTACTTCCTGTTGTCTCGCCCCCGTTTTTAACTATATGAGTCATTTGTAAGTCTGATACTCTGGACTGCCTGTTCTGAGGAGGGCAAGACTATGTGACCCAAGAGGAACAGAACCCGTTCAAAAACAGTAAGAATCGCTCAACTATGGACTCCAGTATAGAATAAGCTAGATAAATAATTAGGTATAATTTAGCTTCTGTAGCTTAAAATGACATTTGCCTTTGTGTTTTGAAAACTTTACATTTGAATTTTCAGTTTCTTGTACAATGCTAATCAACCTTCAATTAATCCATCAAGTGAAGATAACCCAGCTTCAGGTTTTGAAGTCTTTGGTAAGACTTCCTTTGTGAAGTTTTTCCACCACTGCTGCCTATTTGCTTGAGCACATCTTCTGGACACAATCTGGATACACAGACAAAAAATGAGAGCTGTCAAAAGCTGCACTTTTTTCATTTTTGGTCCTCTTGTTACTCCTTTAGCTAAATAGCAAAGATGAACAGATAGCAGAAGTAAGAAGAAACAAGCGCAAGGGCAATGGGCACTTGAACAGCAGCAACAGATCACCTAGAGAGCATAAAATCATGACACCATTTTGGATAATGTGGCTGTGAAACAGAGTCATAGAGTCAAAAAATAGGGGTTGGCATTCTGTACTGTTACACATTTTAAACTTAAAATTACAGAGTTATAACTACTGAATTCAATCTATGCAGTCCTACTTCAAGACGGCATAAATGTCTTCTTAATCTACATTAGGAGCCATAGGTTGCATCAGTCAAAGAAGTCTGTTCATCTTCCAATCAGGAAAAAAGGAAGAGTATGCTTCCACCTACAAGCCAAGCTATGACAATCAGAAGCAGGATCTTGGTCCTATTTACTTATAACAATCTCATTTGCTGGAGGAAAAGGGATTGTAAACATTCTTCTCTTTATACCCCAATTGATAGCTGAATAGAACTTTTTCTCAATGATGCCTCTGGCTCTTAAGACAGGTTGGAAGGGGTTCAGACCAAGATTTGTTATTTAGAATCTCATCACATTCACATTGGAAAATGTTAAGTGTATTTTGGACTTCAACTTTCATAATTCTGAACAGCTGGTAAACTGACTGGGATTTCTGGGAGTTGAAGTACAAAACACCTGCAGGGCCGAAGTTTACCCATGCCTGCTCTATTCATATGGGATTGATACCCCACCAACCAGCTAAGCTTTTTATCTTCCCATCTACTTTCCCTAGGCCATTTGCACCAGGAAACTTTCAAACAAAGGGTTCTGGATATCAGTGCACAAAGATAAAGCTTTGCTGGCTGGCTTCAAATCTCTAAACTGGTTAGCCAAAAACAAAACAACATTGGCACAGAAAAGTATCTTAGGATTAACTTCACACAGGGACAGAGAATAGATTTTTACTAAAACTAGATTCGAGTAACTTAAATCTATGGTAAGAGAACAGGATGATTTAAAAAAACCAAAAACCTTTCCATGAAAGAACATGAATCTATGGTGCACAAGTTATAGAGGACATTGTGCATTTTTTATTGTGGTATATATACCAAGGCAAGATCTCAATATTTACAATTGCTTTGGTCAGAACATCCTACTGAGACCCAATGGCCAAACTGGCTTATTTTCTTTCTGGGGAGAATTTATTCTTAGTTCACTGCATAGCCAAATTCATCATAAAAGCCACCTACTTGAGTGATCTCTTTATCCTACCTTGTCTTGGTGATGAACTTATCTATATTCTCAGAGTTGTTCTTTTACACTCATCACTTTACTCTTCCTGCTTTCATCTTGTGATTTAATCCCATTTTATCCCAATACCAAAGTTATTACTTGATCAAGTTTGACCATATTTTAATTTGTAATTACAATTTATTTAGTTGACCAGACATATGACCATTTCAAAATACAACACGAGTAAAAGACAAGGCAAAAAGGAGAAGAAAGCAGCTCACCTTCTATTTACAGTCTGAATCTTGTTTTTCTGGTTCTTCTTTCAGGAAATGTGATCTTTTCAGGACAAAAAGGCTTATTCTTTTTTTAAAATAAATATTCTTTATTACATTTTCCAATATTTAAAAAGACAAACATATACTACATAAACACACGTACATGGGCAGAAAAGGGGAAGGTCGGGGTGGGAAAAATATCGGGGGAGTGTAGGGAAAGGTGGGGAAGGGAAAGATGGTGAAAAGCGTAACATTACATAGGGGAAATAGGGGGTACAAAAAGATCGAATTAATATTTGGTTTTACAACTTGTGGTAGCATTAAATATCTTCGTCTTCTATTTTTCGGAGTAGTTATTTCGTGCCTGTATATGGGTATAAAGAAACATCAACATAAAGATCAGTAATTTTTTGGTAACACCCAGACTGAGAGTTATCCTTGGGGTATGAAGCTCCACCTCTGCGTACATTCAGTCATACCTTATAGTCCTACTATCAGACCTCGCCAGTCGCTTATACATCTAAATTTTGGCTACTCTCTTGTTTAACTGCTAGTGAAAATATCGTTTCCCGGAGTCACCAATTCAGTGTAAGATTGATCTTATGCTCCCTCGTAAAGTAGTAGCTTTGGACGGGAGACCAATCGGTCTTTTAGTTCCCATCCCGTCCGTACTTCTAATCTCTTGGGTCAACCATTCCATCTGGATCATTTCCATCAATTTATAGAGCCATTCCTCCTTCCTTGGTTCATCGACGGTTTCCAATATCTAGCATAGAGCAGCTTGGCGCTGTGGTTGTAGCCAAGAATATTGTCTTTTCGTTTATATTCCAGGTTGGATCTAATATCCCTAGGAGAAACGTCTCCGGTTTTCTCTCGATCTTTTTGAGAGGATTTTGTCAACTTCTCTGGTTATTGTATTCCAAAATTTTGGGCCTTTGGGCATAACCACCATAGGTGGAAGAAGGTTCCGTTCTGGGCTCCGCAGTTCCAACAGTTTGTTTTGACATTTTGGTATATTTTAGCTAGTCTATCTGGGGCCAAATACCATCTATATAGGACTTTGATCCAATTTTCTTTGAATTTATGACAGATAGAGAAATTGGTATTATTTTCCCAGACAGACTTCCATGTGCTCCACTTTATCTTAATACCTATATTGCGAGACCATTTTTTCACATGGTCATCTAATATGGTATCTCTTGTTGATAGCAATTTGTATATCTTTCCTACTAATTTTTTATCAGGCCCTAGAAGAACCCTCTCCCACTCATGCTGGTCGCCCTCGAACCCCCATTTTTTTTATCTAATTTGAATTTCTCGGTGACTTGCTGGTATGTAAACCAGCCCAACTCCCTACCCTCCTATTCTGCTCCTTGCTTTTCAGCATATAATTCAGTCCGTTCCAATATAACAACTCCTTATAGGTATACCATTTAGTGTCCTGCAGTTGTCTTAGGCGAAAAGCCTCCACTGGTGATAGCCATGTGGGGGTCTTAGGGTATAATTTGCTGAAATATTTGTTCCAAATTCTGATTAGCGGGTCTCTAATGTAGTGATTTTTAAATTTTTGATCTTTGGTTATTTTATTATAACCTAGATAACCATGGATCCCGAATTTGAGGTCATAGCCTTCTAAATTCATTAATCTATTGTCATCTAGCTTTATCCAGGCTGTGACCCATGCCAAACAGTTTGCCACGAAATATCTCCTTAAATCTGGTACACCCAACCCACCGCTTTTTTTATTCGCTTGGAGTAATTTCATTCGTACTCTGGGTTTTTTCCCATTCCAGATAAATCTTGATAGGTCTCTCGTCCAGATGTTAAATTGAGAGTCTTTTTTGATGATGGGGAGAGCTGCAAAGAGGAAGTTCATCCTGGGAAGGACCATCATCTTCACTGCCGCGATTTTACCAAGGAAGGATAGGTTCAGCTTGGTCCATTGGTTAAGGTCTCTTTTGATTTTTTTCCCATATCCCATCATAATTATTTTGAAATAGGTGAGAATTCTTAGGGGTGATGTTTATCCCTAAGTATTTCACCTTCCTTGTTATTTTAATATCACTTCTCTTTTCTAGGTCTCGCTGTTCCGAGTCGTTTAGGTTAATTGTCATCATTTGTGTTTTGGTTTTATTGATTTTGAATCCGGCCAAATTTCCAAATTCTTCTACCCTCCTCAGCCACTTTACTAAGAGGGCATTGGGATCCTCCACAATTAATACTAGGTCGTCTGCGAACGCCAGAGTTTTTATAGTCTCCCCTTTTATCCTGAGTCCTTTCAAAGATTCATCCATTCTTATTTCCTCAAGTAATACCTCTAATATCCAAATGAAAAGCAGCGGAGATAGGGGACACCCTTGTCTAACCCCTTTTTGTATGTTAATCGGATTGGTTTTTGACCCATTGACTAGAATTCTTGCCTTTTGTTTGGTGTAGATAGCTTTTATTGTGTTTAGGATGTTATAGCCGATATCAATTTCTTTTAATAAGTGTTCCATGTAGTCCCTATTTGTTCGGTCAAACGCCTTTTCGGCGTCTAAAAAAATCAATGCGACTTTTTAATTTAAGTTTTGATTGTAATATTCAATAATATCAATATTGGTTCGTATGTTTGTCTTGAGATGCCTATCTGGCAAGAACCCGTTTTGGTCTTTATGGATTTTCTGTTTTAGGTAATCTTTCAGTCTCTCTGCCATTATGGAGGCAAAAATTTTATAATCTGCGTTGAGCAGTGAAATTGGTCTGTAGTTGTCAGGCTGGGTTAGATCTTTTCCCTTTTTGCCAATCAAGATTATATTCGATTCGCACCAGGACTCTGGTACTTTCCCCTGGGTCAACACTCCGTTGAAAACCGTTTTGAGGATGTCCGCTATCTCCGCGCTATGATCCTTATAAAACTCAGCGGTGAACCCATCGGGTCCCGCCGCTTTTCCCCGTTTTGATCTTAGGATCGCCCTTAGTATCTCATCCTTTGTAATTTCTTGATTTAATCTTGTCCTCTCCTCCTCGGAGACTCTAGCCATCTTTTTATCACCGATATGAGCGACCAGCTCCTCCACCCTTATGTCCTCCTTCAGATAGAGATTAGAGAAATAATGCTCTAGCGTCTCTTTTATCTCTTGTTCTAATGTTACTTCTTTTTGTTTATATTTTAGCTTATGGATCATATTTCTTTTCCTTTTCTCCTTTAGCTGCCACGCAAGAAGCCTGCCCGGTTTGTTTGCCTGTTCAAAGTATTTCTGCTTCGTATACCTTAAGTTCTTCGTGATTTTTTCTAGGTCAAAGAATTCCAGTTGTTTCTGTAAGAGTTTAAGCTCTTTCTGAACCTGTCGGTTTTTTTGGTTATTTTTTAGTTTTTCTTCGGCCTTCTTTATTTTGTTTAGAGTATCATTATACTCTTTTTCTTTTTTTTCTTATAGATAGATTGATGCTTCATGAAGAACCCCCTCATGAAGGCTTTACTAGCGTCCCAAATTATGTTATTATTGTTGTTGTTTTTACAATTAATTTCAAAGAATTCTTTGACCATTTGTTTACTTTTTTCTTTTAACTTGTCACCTTTCATTAATGCAACCGGGTACTTCCAAATATATTCGGTATTCCTGTCAGCTATATCTAGTTCCACCCCGCCATGATCGGATACCTGGCGAGGATGAATTTTGGCGGATCTTATAAGGCTCGCTAAATTCGTTGATACCAAAATATAATCTATTCGGGACCATGTTTGGTGTCTATCCGAATAAAAGGTATAGTCTCGAGTTTTTGGGCAATGGTCCCTCCACACATCTACTATCCCCGTATTTTTGATCATTTGGAAAAAAAGATTTGGGCAATTTGCCATGCAGTCTCGTTCGTCCTTTTCTTAAATGGCTCCTATCTAAAACAGGTTCAATCACCCCATTCATGTCTCCCATGACAATTAGGCTATCATACTCAGCATCTAACAGCTTATCTTCAAGAACCTTAAAGAAGTTGGTCTTACTATCATTCGGCGCATATACATTGCATATCAGCCATGATTGGTTACCATTCCGGATGTTCACCCCAATGTATCTGCCCTCTACATCTTTAAACTCTATTTTTGGTTGCCACACAGTATCAATATATATTGACAAAAAGGCTTATTCTGATTATAGTGGATCTTTCCTGTCCTTGCAAGAGGAATGTTAGAAGATCATTCCTGTTGGGGGACCTAAAGTTGGATAATATTGGATCTAAATCTCTGTATCGCAGTTCAGTATATGCTGGACAGTCAATCAAGAAATGTTTGATATCTTCCACAGTTTGTTCTCCCCATACGCAGAATCTCTCATTTCTTGGAATGTTTAAATTTGTTTTAGTTAACTATTACAGGAGTTTTAGCTTAGTGCTTACTGTCTATTTGTCTGTGTATTTTTGTTATTATTTTACACTTCACCCTCCAACAAGTTGGGGGGTGGAGCATTTTTGTCTCCTCCCCTCAGAGAAGAGATTGGTTAATTTCGCAGAATTTGCTGGAAGGGAGGAGGGGCTGGCATAGTGTGATGCCAGCCCCTTCTCCCTCATTCTGCAATAGGACGTCGCCCACCACTCCTGCCCGTGGATAGTATAATAATGATCGTCAAATGGTTTAACATTTGGGGTCGGATAGGAATTCGCCCACGAGCGATTTGCCTATCCTATACTGTCTATTAGGGGATAGATGGAATGGTCGGCTAGTAAACTGGCTAAGCGTAAATAGATTAGCTATTCAAAGGTTTGTATACACTTAAGGCACCCCTTAAGGGTGTGGGGCATTATGCAAACACTTACTTAGAGGTTAATTTTAGGGGTGAGGTCCTCCCTTCTTCCCCATTGACCCCCCATGCCCACCCCCCCTCCTCTCATCCCTCTTCCTCTCCCCCCCCCAACTCCTCCCTCCCCATGTATGTGCAAACCTCAATAAAAATTTATTTTTTAAAAAAAATTAGGGGTGAGGTGATGGTGAATGTCCCAGGAGCGGGGAGAGTCTAGTCTCAAAAGTTGAGAGAGATTTCTCCTGATGTTTCCCTTACGGGTTGCCCAGGTTGAAATCTACAGGGGACCCAGGTAGTACGCCTGAAGAGCTGAGGGGTAGACTTTAGAAGACGCTACCTCGGCTTACACACACCAAGTTGAACTGACAACAAAAAGTTAGCTGAGTTACAAGTTAAATAGGTAACTATTTAATAAAAGTTGCCCAAATTTGAAAGCATATATTTTGTGTCTGTCTCGTTATTTAGGCGGATTGGAAGACAAATATGGTTAGTAGACTAATCAATAAACAAATCTATCTACAAATGCCATCACACCTCATTTCTACCCTTTGAAAATAGTCATACCACAAAAAGTTGCTTTCTCAATCTATTCAATGTTCCCTAATGTCAGACTCCAGCCATTTTTTTAAAAATGTAAAATGTAAAAAATGTAAATATCACACAGTTTTGTAGGGTAACTTCAGAATTCCCCTTACCTGATTTGCCATGATTTTGTGGACCTACGATTCCAGTAGAGAGAATGAATCAACAAAAGTGTGTGGATTCATTCAGTATTTAATTTTTAAGAGATAATATTTAACTAGTAAATATAGCTTTTCCTGCCACTGAAAGCGAAATGACAGCTGCTTCCATCAAGGAGAATCTCAGGGTCGGCAGATTCTACCCCAAGACGTGCCTCCATGGACACATCACAGGACAGCTGATGGGGCGAATACTGGATGTGGGATATGGAACTCGCTCCCCAAGGAGATTAGACAAGCCCCCTCTTTGGCAGTTCTTAGGAGGAGCCTGAAAACATGGCTATTCCAGTTGCCTTCCCTGAATAAAGAAAACAATGTCCTGCTTTGACCAATCCCCTGCAAATGTCCTCAGATGCACTTTAACTACCTGTTGGGTTGATCTCTCCACATTACATAAAAACCCTTCTGGATACATCTTATCTCTCTCCATGTCCAGTGTTTATTTATTTTAAAAAAATCTTAATATATGACATTCGGACTGGCCACTTCGTGTTTAAACTTTGTGTACTTACTGTTTATATATGTTTTATTGATTGTATTGTTTTTATTGCTGCTGTGTTGTTTTTTATTGCTGTGTTGTTGGGCTTGGCCTCATATAAGCTGCCCTGAGTCCCTTCTGGGAGATGGTGGTGGGGTATAAATAATGTTTAATGATATTAATAATAATAATGTGGGATCCCACAGCTGAAGCTGGGCCTTTAAATTGTTTTCATGTTAAAAATTTAAAAAGAACAAATGTTATGTGACCTGTTGGCAATTGTATGCAAAGGAGTTCAGAAATGTAGAATATTTGCAGGTTTAAAAAAAATGCTGATGGTTCAAACTGAGGAGACACACACACACAATTTTAAAAGATTCATAGCATTAGGTCTGTTTGGGGATTTGGTAGCTTGCTACAGAAATGATGTCTCTATGGTGAATCTATCCATAGTTGCAGCTGTAGATCAATGAATGACAATATATGAAATGATATACATGCGTGTAAGCAGGAGTTCTAATTCCCTAAACAATATACTAAGATGCCTACATCATGATATGCATTCAGAAAACACGTTCTCCTCTAGTTCTTTGTAAATATTGCCTCTGGCCATCAATGCCACATACTTATCTCGTCTTTTCAAACTCTGCAGCTCATAACATAGCCCCATTGTGCACGTGTGCTGTATTTCCAATTTGCCATGTTTACAAAAATCAATGCAATTATCTGTATATGTGAAATAAAATGTCTTTGAATCAATATTGGTAATGTAGAATTTAAAACCTCTACCTCATATTATTTCCACCTTGAGCTTTTATTCTGCTGAGCTTTAGCTGTGTTCAATCAGGTTTAAAACAACAGGAGACTTAGAGCTCTGGAGTAGAAAAAAATTGTATATTGCCAAACCTCCAACTCCCTGCTTGTGTCAGTGTGTTCAACATAAACAGTTCATCATGTGAATGTCCTTAACTCTACTAAGATCGTAATGTGATCACAAGTAATTCTTTTGCTAGTTTATCACAACAACCATTTAGAGTTGCCTCATCAATTCTGTATCAAGCTATTTCCTACGTTACAGATAATGCCAAAAGAGATCTTATCAGTCCAGTCAATGCTATCTGCATGGAGAAGGATTTCTAAATGCAATGAACATTTACATCTGTTGCAGCATTATGATATGTATCTATGAGGAACAGCTGCAGTGTAAATATTGAGTTCCCACTGTACATGTGCACTACTTAAAATGCAAGTTGTGCTTTAGGAGTTTGTTTTTTCTGATTGATCATTTAATTGTGTATATGAGTGCATATGCACACATTTTGTGCCCAGATACACATATATGTAGGAAAATTTTGGATGCAGACGTCTGATTCTGATCCCTTTATAACTGTGAGTTAGTCACCTGTGACTGAATGCTGTATAATTGCTAATAGACTATCTACCTCTTGCTGGCAAGAAGTACATTAAAACAAAACTGTCTCATTTTGACTTTCAAGAGGGAAAAAAAGACTGTGCATTCTGTAGACTCTTTTATCTTTTCCATTTGCTCTACTGTCCCAGTCTGCACTCTGATTGCTGACACCAAAATAAGGCAAAAGTGTCAGTTACTCTATGATATGCAACAATCCTTGGCTATGTCAGTTGGCAATTTCCAACAGGTATATTGGGATAGTAATACCATTGACTCACATCTGAAAAAAGTGGATCCAAAGAGTAAATATCAAGGATTTCCAGTACTTAGCCCAAGAAACTGAAGCTTTATTTATTTATTTCCATAAACAAGAAGAAAATTACTGACAGTTATGTTCTAGTAGTAGGTGAGGCCAAACATCTAAAGGTACAATCAAAATGATTACTATAGTATAGTTCTAAATATCATACTATCTGTTCTTATCCAAGGTTCAGGAGAATATTTTAGAATGTTAAGAAGGTATGTAGAAAACTGGGAAAACAATACACAGTAAAGCAGTAATGACCACTTGAAGAAAACCCAGAAATCATCTGAAGGGTCACCTAGCCCCAACTTCAGCTCATAAGGTCCTGCTAGGACCTAATTCATGCACTAGAAGAAATTATCCAAAGTTGTAATTTGATAGCCTATTTGATCTAACAACATAACTAGACATGTGTAACCTAAGTTCTAGGGTGTATCACCCCTCCCCTGGTTCTCAGCAGAAAAGAAAGGAACCTCAGAGTAATTGTGTGTGCTTGTGTGTGCTACTTTTCTGTTATACTTTTTAAAAATGGCCAATTTTGTGAAAGTATGTTTGATGTTTCAAGTATCATGTTTCATGATATCTCCATGAGCTGCCCCCTTGGAACATTAGAAGAAGGGAGGTAATATTTTTGGACCTGAAATCTCAGATCCTGGAGTAGTATTGCCATGAAAATCCTAATTAGTACTGGTCTATATGTGGAAGACCTCTCCATTGGCACCCCCTTGTTGTGGGGGAGAGGCTTGCATACCCTAATGAAGTTGTGAGCTATGCTGGCAGTGACATAATAGCCACCGGTAGGGCCTCCCATGCCAAACAGGTCACAACCAAAGGGTCTGACAAAGAGCGTCAAAGGGCAGGATGGGCTCTCTAGCCTTTTGGCAACCATCCTAGGAGAAGGAAAACTCTGATTTCAAACCCGGGCAGATGGTGCTCGTTTAACCCTGTAAGGTCAACCATCTAGAGAAGGCAACACGAACCAAACCTATGACCTGAGGACCTCGCTGCCACCATCCCAGCTTGCTAGGCCCCGGCAGACGAACCTTTGGTTTAAAGGGTGAGGCCAGTTCTGTGTACGCTGCGTTCCACCAGAAAAATCAATTGCACAGGCTCACACATCCAACCTCCGAATCATCAACGTGCTTGTAGAAAGCGTGGAATTAGTCCTTCCTGAATCTTCGTTCGCGAAGAAAAGCCAAGAAAATATGTGGAAGAAATACAGCCATGGTACTTTAGGCAATACTCAGAGGAAGACAACTTTCCCAGAATAAATATTGTCAATAACATCTCACCATAAATCTGAGTCAATTTGAAGGCATTTCACAACTACAAACATGGAGTAATGTTGTCTACCATCAAAGCTAGAGGATAGAAGATTGAAGCAAGAATCCTAACTTATCCATGTGTAAGTTCCCCTACAGAGGTGAATAGATATTATTTTGTCTGATGCAAAATGTTTACATTCAGTTCAAGAGTGTAGGGAAAGAGTTGTGTATGCAATGCCATTATGCATGCAAGCCAATAAGCCTATGTGTATTCACATACACATTTGGTTGTTCATTTAGCTGCACATTTGAATGGATATTCAGCTTTACAGTATTACTATTCATTACAAGTGTTATGTAACATAAGCAGTGATAAAGGTTTCCCCTGATATTAAGTCTAGTTGTGTCCAACTCTGTGGCATGGTGCTCATCTCCATTTCTAAGCTGAAGAGCCAGCATTGTCTGTAGACACCTCCAGATTCATGCAGCTGACATGACTGCATGGAGCACCTTTATGTAACATAACCTATAAGATCACATCAAGATTCACCGTTCACAGGTCCAATGTAGGATTTTGGTCTCTGCCTTGCTTGAACTCTTGTGTAAAAATTAGGTTTTGTTCCTCCTGCAGTATGACTTTGTCTCTGCATTATGTAACTACTCATGTATAAGTCTAGAAATTTTAATCAAACAAATGAATGCACAAAACTGTTTTAAAAAAGAAATGACCATCTTCTGAAAAGGCCAAAATTTAGCTTATCCCAGGAGATCCTAAAAAGAAGCATGACCCCCCCCACACACACACACACTTTTTTTGGCTGTGTATCCACTTCTGAACTTTCTGAAGTATCCAGAAAAACGACAGCAGCAGTCGCCAGGGACACCTTGCCCTCTAAGACATGTTGGCACTTCCCCCCTCTGCTGAATGACTATTGCCATGACTACATATGACTTTGAAACTAATCTTAAAAGCCAGCTTCTGTCCAGAGTAATGGAGATCTATGCTGCTGCTGAGTAGGGCACTGTGGGATGACCTGACTAGTCTCCTGTTGATGAGCAATACTATGAGGATACAGAAGCTGAGACGTTGCAGGGACCTGCTCTGATTCTCCTTAACAACATTGTTCCCTGATAGAGAGAGAGCTGGTCCTGGTACCCTGTAGAATCCTACTCAAGACAAACTTCAGCCTCAGTACAATGCAGACTTCAATCACACCACATGGCTGCCAGAGGAAATTTAGAGGTTGAATGGGAAGCTAGAGCATAGCCACAATACCATGGCTGCATGTTTAATGCAGGATTTCATCCATTGCTCTTTTTTTGCATATGCAGCAATGTTGCAGAAAATGCTTACATTGTAGATCACCATACATGTGGGTTTGCAACAAAAAATAAATACATGGGCAATATTAAATGTCCCATTGCAGTGCAAAGGGCTTGAGTATAATCTGAATCACAATTCCCAAGAAATGGAATGGAGTATCCTTTTGAGAAATATGTCTTCTTAAGTGAGACAGTGATGAATGACAATCTACACGATAATTTTTATAGCAGCCATACACAACAGCTTCTTTTGTCACTTCTTAGATACCTTTTGATCTTTTAAAAAATACATTTTCTATAAAATATTTATAATATTCCCCATGTGGATCTCAAAAATATTATATAGCATTGTAATGTAAACTGAAAATGAAATAGGTCAATTGTCCTCCAACGGCACTAGACTGTAAGGTACTTCCGATATTCCATTTGTTAGATTGCTTCTCTTTCTTTGCTCTTTTATTCACTTTATTGTTGTTTTTATATGCGTTTCAAGTAGTATCATGGGAGCAAACAAGTAGAGGGCAGAAGAATCATACTATCAGATATATTTTCTGTTGTTGTTGCTCAGATTATTCAGAGAACACTGAGAGCTATATTGTGCCAAGAGGAATACATTCCCTTTCATTATGAGAGTCTAGTTTTGCTTTATAAAAAACAGATGGTATATTGATGGTTCATTGATGGTATATTTGAAATGGTTTGAAAGAGGCATTTTTTATTCCTTTGTCTGGCTGGACAGCCAGTTGCACTCCCTGCTGAACGAGGCAAAATATTGTGATGCACACAAACTCCAAAGACAAAGATGGTACTCAACACATAGAATGTTCAAGCTATACAAGAGCTTGGTGCAACTTCACCGACTTCAGCAATCTCATGTGAATGGAAATACTATGGTGAAAGATGTTCCCTTGTTAGCTTTTCTATAATCCTTTATGTTTCACTTGGATTTATGGCCATTGCCATTGCTGTTGACAATGCTATCCCTGTAAAGTCATCATATATAGAAGCTGTATAGAGAGAAGAGAAAAGCTGCCTGCCTCACTTGTCTACTGTAGCTTGCCATTCTGTTTCTATGGCAAACAGCTGGAAACATGGGGAGTGTTTCAGGAAACATTCAGAACATTTCTATTACATGTATCAAAGTCTGTCAGCTATAAAGTACTGTGTGGGGAGAAGATAGAAAAACTGCCTAAAGCAGACTACTTAGAGATTGGGTATTTAAAATGATGTATGGCTATGTGCCCTAGGAAATGCCTGTATCTGATGCTAGCTAATGGAAGCAAACACTGACATAAGAACTTTTAAAGAGCCTCTGCTGAAAAAGATTAAACATCTGCCTAATTCATATTTGGGTAATAAAATGGCCCTCCAAATGATGCTAGACTTTACTACACCAGAAAGGCAAACTTGCATCAGAGCAGGATAATCACCAAATAATCCGCGATTTGACTAAAGGCATTGTGCCGCATTATATTTGTTATATATTCTATTTGTGATTATGAAGCACAGCTTCAGCAAGATACGCCTGCTGACCATCCAACCGTCCCTGGTCCAGAAGAAACCCAGGAGGGCCAAACGATTTATGCACAGAGAATTTATCAATCGTTGACCGTACAGAGCGCCCGCCACCACCTTTGTGGATAGATACAATTGATTTATTGGACATTTCCAAGAATTTTTGTTTATCAAGGACATTTAAGCTGCTCTACTAAGGGACCTCTTCAGCGTGAGTACACTTGGGGAAACACATCCCTCCGCGAACTGTATTTGGCGTACTTTGATTTGTATATGACATACTTGAATATGCAATGTGATTTATATGTAAGATGCTTTAATTTGATAGATGTGCTAAACTGAGTACATACTTGATAAACTTTGATATTAGTGTGGTTTAGCTCTTTGTTTTGAGCTTTGTATACGATAAGAGGAACCCTCTCTTTACTTGTTACTGTATATTCCTATCATCTACCTTGAATGTTGATGCCGTTCTGCTTTTGGCACATCAGAGGGTGGATTTCCTGCGCTCCACCCCAAAACAGTGTGTGTATGCGTGTACATATGCATGCATGCATAACCACACACACACACACAGATATATATATATATATATATATATATATATATATATAGTCTTTTAAAAAAGAAATTAATCATAACTGATATGAGATTTCTTAAAAAAATATGGAACAATGGAAGTGCAGCAGGGGTTATGGAGGTAGTACTAATGGGGGGCACAGATTGGCACAATCGAGCAAAGACTTGTAACAACTAGGGTACTCATAAAACGGGTAAGGGTGAGATAGGCCCCATCTAATCTGACCATTTCATGCAACTTCACTGTGTAGATGAAGAAATCAGATTATTACATAGGAAATCCTGGAACCAGTTTGAGATCCAGATGAGGATGACACAAACTACAGAGCACTAATGTGCTTTAAGGGCTTTCTTTTGTGTGCCTCTGTGGGAGTTTGTTGTCTGGCCATCACAGTTTGAAGCTAGCTTTGAGCTGCATTTATTGGTCAATGTAGATTTTTTAAATGTCAGGAGCAACTTGAGAAGCTGCAAGTTGCTTCTGGTATGAGAGAACTAGCCATCTGCAAGAACATTGCCCAGGGGACACCCAGATGTTTTTTCCATCCTGTGGGAGGCTCTTCTCATGTCCCCACATGGAAAACTGGAGCTGACAAATGGAAGCTCATCCCATTCCCCGTATTTGAACTGCCAACCTTTCAGTTAGCAGTCCTGCTGGCACAAGGGTTTAACCCATTGTGCCACCAGGGGCGCCATCAGTATAGATGGGGGTCATAGAAGCCCATTTCCCGAGAGCCAATTTGCCATTGTATATATGTAGCAATTTGCTTAATGGTACCAATATGAAATGTTTCATGAAACAGCAATCTTGCAACATTACCAGGACGCTCCCCCAAAGACATTATAGCCGAGTGTCCCTAGGTCTCAGATTTGGGGTCTCATAATTCTGGTCCTCACCATAGCATATTCATCCCATTGATGGGATATGTTGCCTAAAAATACTCATCTGACACTCACGAAGAAAAAGAGAGAGAATAAACTCAACTGAGAGTTAATCCATTCCCTGATCTGCAGTTCTGAGTAGTTTCCCAAATCAACAGGATCCTCCTTGCTGCTTATAACAGTGAGATGACTTTCAAAGTCGAAAAAAGATGAGATGACTATAAATGGGAGTTGTACAGTAGAAATGTACAAATATTTAAAAATCAAATGACCATTGGAAAAAAAGAGCTAGATACATCTATTCATGAGAAATGTGTGAAAAATCTAGTAAATGAGAGTCACCTTTATCCCATGATTTAGAAAATATATCTGTTTGCTTGCTTGTTTGCTTTTGTGTACCTAAACGGAATGCCCTGTTAAACTTGAGAGGTCAGGTGGCACAGAGGCAAATTGCCAATTGTAGAAGTAAACAAATAATTGTAGCCTGGGCTAATTAAATTATAGCAATGCGGGGTCAATATGTTGCTACAGCTATTAGTGATAAAGGCAATTTTTGTTCAGTCAGCAGGGATGTGTCAGGATATCGTGCAGTGAAAAGTTAAAGGTGAGGAATTGTGGGGAATGATGTGAGGTTTTATAGCATTTGCTGTTTCCAGCAGTGCTCCGATGCGAGTGCATGCTGGATATTGAATGTTTTGTTTTGTTTTTGAAATAACTTTCTCTTTGTAAAAATACAGCAGACCAATCAATGGCCTTATTGAACAACGAACATATTCCATATACTGTTTTCTTCTTTTCCTTCTTCTGGTTGCTTTAAACATGAAAGTGGATCTACAAAGTGACATTTGTGCTTAATGATCTGAGGATTAAATTACTGGGAAAAAAGATGTTTAACTTGCTTAATAGCAGCCTGCTCAATTGCACAATGATAAGCAGAAAACTGGGATTCTCCCTTCCCTCAGTTTCATGATAGTATAGTACAGCACTCTTCAGACAGCTAAATACTCTTGCTGTGACAAGTTATTGATCTCGTTTTCCTCTGAGACCCTTACCAAACCAGACTATAGCTTCCCGAAATGTACAACTGCAACACTACATTGTAAAAGTTAAGAGTCGACATTTTTTTTATATTGTCTGATTTCAAAAAGAAAAAAAAACATATAAAAAGCATGTGCATTCGATTTTTCTGTGGGGCCTTCCTTCTTTTCTTCACATAAATCTAAGGATTTGCTTTTCAAAAAGTGTATGGTTAAAAAACCACTTTGCACTCATTTATTCACTCATTCATTCAATCTCAGCTTTCTCCCAATATAGGATCCAAGGCACCATACAACATTTTATATAAGATTAAAAACTAATGTTGTTTATTTGTTCAGTTGATTGTGACTCTTTGTGACTTCATGGACCAGCTAACGCCAGAGCTCCTTCAAGATCAAGCCAGTCACTTCAAGAATAACAACCATCCATCGTGTCCTTAGTCAGCCCCCCTTCCTTTTTCCTTCCTTTTAGCACAGCATCACTATCTTCTCCAAGCTTTCTGTCTTCTCATTATGTGGCCAAAGCACTTTATCTTTGCCTCTAATATCCTTCCCTCCAGTGAGCAGTCGGGCATTATTTCCTGGAGTATGGACTGGTTTGATCTTCTCACAGTGCAAAGCACTCTCAGAATTTTCCTCCATCACCACAGTTTAAAAGCATCTATCTTCCTTCGTTCAACCTTCCTTATGGTTCAGTTCTCACATCCATAAGTTACTAAGATGAATAACATTTTTAAACTATGTGGATCTTTGTTGCCAGTGTGATTTGCCTGCCCATACCCGAAATAAAGAGACCACATAACATTTCATTGGGTTCAAATTGGGCAACTTTTACTTAAATGTTACCTAGTTAACTTTCTTTAACTTAACTCAAGGGGTGTCAGGAATATGGTGCATCCAGGCTGGGTAGCATCCCTACCTGGCTTAATATAAGTAATTTACGGGCGAAACACCTGGATTGCTAAAGCAAATCAGGTGAACAGTATGTCACTTTCAGTAACAAAAAATAAGCAATTGGTATCAAAAAATCGTATGTATTCACTGGTACACAATAATAGTATAAAGTTCACAATGGAATCTATCATGTATATGTCCAATGGTTAGAACACAATGGCTAAACATGAATAGGTACAGTGATTATGACACAGTGGTTGGAATTGCATTGAGAAATAACATCTAAGTATAACACATTTGAGTAATATTCATTCAGTATAGTCAAAGTACAATAAATCATAAATCTATCTCCAATGGGTGAGAAAATAATATCCTCTCACTTCCTCTTCCTTGTTATAGATGTAGTCAGTGTCAAGTATGGCAAGGGAGAAGGAAAAAAGTCCGTGGCGGACTGTAAACTCAGAGACCGCTGAAGTCGCTTCGAGCATGCAGTGCGCATGCGTCAGTTCGTCTACGTCAGAACTGCAAGGAGAGCTGGTCACTGTAGTCAGGAAGAGACACTATGTGGGCGGTTTTAACACTCGACGTGGCGTGGCTACAGTGGCTAGCCACGGGGATTTCTGGTCTTCGTAGTTCAGTAGAGTGGAGTGAGCATCTATAGGGAAGTACAAGCTGACAATGCAGTGGAGGGAAAAGCTGCCCCTTGCTCGTGTCTCCTGGGTGAGAGAGACAGAGAGGGGGGGTTGCCTGACGGCAAGAGCTCACCCCCAAGCCGGCGGGAGGCCGTTTCGTCCTATGGACTTCTTCAGAGGCTTTAAGATGGGCGTCCTCAAACGAATTCAATAAAGTCTGGGTAGTAATAAATAATAAAGTTATAGTTTGAACCTAATGAAAGGTGTTAGGAGTAGCATGCAGGCGTCTGCAGTATAAAAAGAAGTAATCACCTTGGTAAGCTTTCTCAGTGGCGTGGAGGACGGACCATTCCATAAGCAGGATATGGTACCGGGGGACAGTCAATGGGAGGTTTAAGTAGAGGATGTTCAGGGAAGAGTTAGAGGATTTAAAGGGACCATGTATTTATTTATTAAGAAGCGCATTGATTGATAGGGGGTCATTAAGGCCTCCTTTGTGTCTCTCTGTGGCCAACTATATTATCCAATACGTCTCTCTCTGTTTGAGAATGTTGGCTTTATCACTATGTGGTGGGCATTTAACTTTCTCAATCACTTGAATCTTGATCTGATCAAAAGTGTGATTTTGGGCAGTGCAGTGGGAGTAAAGGGTGGAGTCGGTCGATTTCAGTTTGATTATTGATTTGTGATCCAGAGATCTCTCTCTTAGACTCCTAGTGGTATAACCTGTGTACTGCAGGGAGCAGCTGCACTCTAGGAGGTACACGACCCCTATTGTTAAACAGTTGGCGTATGATTTCAACTTGAACTGTCTGTTGTTGGTAGTACTGGTTACCGTTTTTGATTGTTTGATGTGCTTGCATACACTTCATGAGCCACATGGGTAAGTGCCTACTACTAAATTGCTTTTAAGAGTAGGTGTTTGAAGATCAGTGTGAGAAAGTATGTCTCCTATATTTTGAGTTCTTTTGTGTGCTAACATAGGGAATTCTTCAAGTCCATGAATATTGGACACCAGTGGCCAATAGCGTTTAACTATTTTTACTATTTCGTTCTTATGTGGGCTCAGAGTGAGGGGCCATGTTATTCTGTTGTTGGTCTTTCTGGGTCTAGGTTGAAAGAGTGATCGTCTATCTAGGCGGTCAGCTCTTTGTTTGGCTTTGTTAAGGATCGTGTCTGGGTAGCCCCTTTGGCTAAGGTTGTTAAGTAGTATATTAGCTTCTTGATGGTAATGTATTTCGTCTGTGCAGTTCCTCTTAAGTCTCAGAAACACCTGGATTGCCTGATTATCCAACCAGGGCAACCCTTTAAGGGAAATGAGTGAGAGGTCTATTCTCAAGATATTGAGATCAGACTCTTCCCATTCCAGAGTCATTTAACTTTACCTCACCCATCAACTGGAACTTTAAGGTGAGTGTTTAACTTAATGGTCATCACCCCTGAAGGGGGTACTTTAGGTGCACACAAACTATGGGATTTCCCTAGCTATTTTCCGTTAAGGCCTATTTATGAAAAATCCATCACCCCATCTAGCCCCTAAACAGTAAAGAGGTAAACAAAAAAACCCCTCACCCAAAATGTAGGGTAAAGGGGGAAAAAATTCCTACCCAGTTCCAACAAGCAACCAAAGTCAATACTGTTAATGGGTGGGAGTGGTGGGCCGACATCCAGGCTTCAACTCAGCCTGCTGGGGGCTGGCCTTCCCATAGGCAGGCTACGCCCCCAGGTTCCAGAGGGTTCCAGAGGGTTCCAGAAGCACCCACCCTCTTTCAACGTGCAAGGTAGGCAAATTCCTCTCCTCCCAGTTGCACTGGGAAGAAAGGGTGGTATCTACTCTTAACTATTTTATCAAGATTGGTCATTGCTCTCCTCCTAAAAAGTAATAATCTTCTGATTTCCTGGCTGCAGTCTGCATCCGCAGTAATCTTTGCAGCTGGAAATAAAAAGTCTGCTAATGCCTCCACATTTTCTCCATCCATTTGCCAGTTATCAACCAGTCTGGTTGCCATAATCTTGGATTTTTTATGTTTAACTGCAACCCAGCTTTTGCACTTTCTTCTTTCAGAAGACTCCTTGGCTCTTCCTCATCTTCAGTCATTAAACTGGTATCATCTGCATATCTAAGGTTGTTAATGTTTCTTCTAGCAATTTTAACTCCAGCCTTGGATTTTTTAGGTGAGAGTATACAGCCCTGCCATACTCCTTTCCCAATCTTGAACCAATCTGTTGTTCTGTGGTCTGTTCTTACTATTGCTACTTGGTTGTTATACATATTACTCAGGAGACAGACAAGATGGCTTGGTATGTCCACACCATCAAGAACTTACCACAACTTATTATGATCTATACAGTCAAAGGCTTTAGATTAGTCAATAAAACAGAAATAGATGTTTTTCTGTAACTCCTCGCTTTTCTCCATTATCTTGCAGCAAAAATTCAATGCTATACAAATTTAATACCTGTTACAACAACATTATTAAAAACTTAAACACCAAAGTACATACTTACAAATACATTGCCATTTAAAACAAATTCAACTCGGTCAGTAAATGTGGTCACTCATTTCATACTATAATCAATCTCAGCCTATTCTGGGAAAGCTTCATTCCATATCCAAATCTTCACCCGCCTCCTGAAGGACAACAGGGAAGAGGCAGATCTAACATCACTTGGGAGAGAGTTCCACAGCCGAGGGGCCACCATAGAGAAGGCCCTGTCCCTTCTACCCCTAGGAAGGGAAATTCTCTCCTGAAAGAGTTGTCATGGGGAAAAGGAGTCTTGGTTGAAGCTTCATCATCAATCCTTGTTTCCATAACATGAACAATCAAACAAGTTCCTCTTTAAAAGTTGCCAATAATTATGACAATACATTATAACAGGGGAAAAATACTATTTAGAAAGAAACTAAATCTGCTAAAGTTAATAGGAATGAACATCAATTACATCATGCCTTTGCACTGTAGGCTTACTTACTTAGATGATCCCTCATAGTCCGAGGATGATGGTCCTCCAAGTGATGTGTCTTGGTGGTGGATACGTAGGTAGTAGGCATGAGAAAAAAGTTATGAAAATGAAAAGGAATCGGAAGGGATTCGTATGTATGGGACTTTCAAGTTTATACGGATCGCAAGGCCAATCCCGGAAGTGGACTTTCTTTTTCGCACTCCCTGGGCCCAAAATTTTGTTAGATTATTAAATATTTCGGATGCCCTCCCAACAGGAAAATTTCCCCCTCCAAAATAGCTTTGCAGACATAACTCACAGTCAAATCGGGGCCTTTCCATGCTTGAAGCCTAATTAGAGAGAAAGGCCTCTTCCAGGAAGTGAAAAAGGAGCCGGAAACCATAGAGAGATCCAGATCGGCACTCCTAGAGGGGCTGGAGGACTGAGAAAAAAGTGATTTAAACACCCAGGAAGGGGGTTTAGATAGAAGGACAGAGTAGAAGGACATAAGAACTGCTGAGAGAAGGGCAGCAGAAGTGAAAAGAGCACAGAGAGGAGAAGGAAGAGTTCAGAATCAAGAAAAGCCATAGAGTTCAAACGGAGGTCCTAGACTGCTATGGTAAAACTGAATGGGAAAAAGCTGGAGTGAGGAGAACTCTACAGATTAGCAAGGCCTGCACCAGAGGTATTTAATAATATTAATAATAATGTATTAATGCATTATATCTCCGTCCAAGGAAACCAAGGGAAATGTTGCCCCTTGATTTGCCTGTGCTTAAAATAGTGTCAGTCCTGTTTCCCTGCTTTGCCTACTTTAGAACTACTAACGAATTTCGTAAGTAATTATGTTACATTTTGGAAATTTTTGGAATGTTTTTGTAAGTCTTTCTTTTACTAATAAAAAAATCCCCCCCCCCCAATTAGATTTTCGATTCCCTATTTTTGGGTTCGAAACCATGCCTAGTAGGTAGCTGTGGAGCCCTATTCTTGACCCGCATGTTCTCCTGCAGTGAGGGCATTGGTTTCCAGGTGGAAGGCGGACCTGGTCGGGGTTGGCTTGGCACGCCTTCCTCTTAGCACTTTTCTCTCTTTCGCCCTCCATTCGTGCCTCTTCAAATTCCACAGCACTGCTAGTCACAGCTGACCTCCAGCTAGAGCACTCAAGGGCCAGGGCTTCTCAGTTCTCATTTTCTATGCCAGAGTTTTTAAGGTTGGCTTTGAGCCCATCTTTGAATCTCTTTTCCTACCCACTAATATTACGTTTCCCATTCTTGAGTTCAGAGTAGAGTAGCTGCTTTAGGAGATGGTGATTGGGCATTTGGATAATCTGGCCAATCCAGCGGAGTTCAATGCTGGTGGTCTTTGCTTCTTCCAGCACACTGACTTTTGTCCGCCTGTCTTCCCAAGAGATTTGCAGGATCTTTCAGAGGCAACACTGATGTAATCATTCCAGGAGTTGCATGTGACATCTGTAGATAATTCACATTTTGCAGGCTGGGAGGACAACATCTGTAGATAATTCACATTTCGCATAGCAGGGCTGGGAGGACAATAGCTTTATAAACAAACACCTTGGTATCTCTACAGATGTCCTGGTCCTCAAACACTCTGTGCTTCATTTGGAAGAATGCTGCACTCACAGAGCTCAGGCAGTGTTGTATTTCAGTGTCAATGTTGACTTTTGTGGAGAGGTGGCTGCCAAGGTAGCAGAAATGGTCAACATTTTCTAATGTTACACCATTAAGATGTATTTCTGGCATTGCAGATGGATTGGCTGGTGCCTGCTGGAAGAGCACTTTGGTTTTCTCAATGTTCAATGACAGGCCAAGCTTCTTGTATGTTTCTGTGAAGGTGTTAAGAGTGACTTGTAGATCTTCTTCTGAATGCACACAGACAACATTGTCATCAGCATATTGGAGTTCTATAACAGATGTTGTTGTAACCTTGGTTTTGGCTTTCAGTCTGCTGAGGTTAAATAGCTTGCCATCTGTCCGATAAATGATTTCCACTCCAGTGAGAAGCTTCCCATCAACAAGATGAAGTATCATAGTGATTAAGATGGGAAATATTACTATTTAGAAAGAAACTTTCAAAGTGTGGATAAATGTACTGCTGAAGTTAATGAGAATGAAATTCAATTACATTGTGCCTTTGCATTGTAGGCACCTTCTATTTAAATATGCAAATTAAATGCTCTCACATCTTTCTCATCACTGCTGTGCACTGCAGTGGCCAGTGTAGACACATGCTAAAATTCATGGAGTCTTTTTAACAGACTTATTTTTTTAAAAAAATAGCTAATTAGAAGTTAAATTGTCTAATTAGAAGGGATTTGGTATTTGCTTGCTCTTTTATGAAAGGTGTAGCTATTAGATAGGTTTGTTCAGAAGAGCCTGAAATTTGGAAAAAAAACATGAATGTTGACTTCCGAAGCAGCTTTGAACCATGCAGTAAAGGTTGGGGGGGGGGGGGGATCCGAATTTGAACGACTTACCTTTTATTTTTCAGAAATATTATATAATGTTCGGATGTCTCCCAAGGTTATTTTAATTTTCACAACCATTAAGCAACTTTATAAATGAAATAAATAAATTGGTAGAGCCTAAAATCTCATGCTCTCTGCTGCTGCCAATGCAAGGAGGGATGAGGTGGGCGCGGCTAATCATAGCCATCTTTAACTGTAGTTTGTGAAGGCAAGGCCTCCAATTTTAGAGATTGCAAAAGGCCTTGCTGTTAAACTGCATTTCCCACACTGCCTTGCTGCTCATTACCCAAAATGGCTGAAGGACCCAAAATAGCTGCCTGTAGCAGTCTTCGTCTAAATATAAAATTGATTTTATTTATTTAAAAATTTTGTACCCCGACCTTCTCACCTCTATCGAGGGACTCAGACTGGCATAACAGCAAAAATTCAATGCTATAAATTTAAAAACAACTACAACAACTATTAAAATACATAAAAACTCAACATAAAGCCACATCACCATTAAAACAATTCCACTCAATCTGTAAACGTGGTCATACATTCAGACAATAGCCAATCTCAGTCTATTCTGGGAAGGCTTGGTCCCACATCCAGGTCTTCACCAGCCTCCTAAAGCAGTGTTTCCCAACCAGTGTGCCACGGCTCACTAGTGTGCCGTGAGCGATCATCAGGTGTGCCGTGGGAAACTGGAACAATCAAAGAACCCCCAATAGAGAGCCCACCAGCATGTTGCTCTGAGGCAACAACAGCTGCTGCTCCAAGGCCTGGGCCTCCCCGTGGGGCTGGAGCACCAGAGAAAGAGGGGAGAGCCAGCCCGAGTACTGTTCCAGGGCCACGGACATGCCGCCACCTCCCTCCACTGCCTCTGAGGAGAAGAGCTGCTCGGCCACTGGCACCACCACCATCTTGGGCCTCACCTCTTCCTCGGTGCTTCCTGTGGCAGTGGTGCTATCGTTCCTGCCTCCTCCTTCTCCGGCAGGGCTCTTTCTTAAAAGGGCAGCACCCTCATGGGTGAGGAAAGCAAGGAAGGAAGGGGATTGTGCCACAGGTGCACTGCAGAAGGAAAGAAGGAAGGAAGGCAGGAATGCTGCCCCACCTCTCTCCAGCCTAGGCTTAAGGGAGAGTCCTGGGAGTTGTCGTTTCACAAGGTTTTTAGGGCAGTGGGAGTCGGGACCCCTGGGGAGGGGTTGCCAAAAACTATCAGAAAACACAGTATTTTCTGTTGGCCATGAGGGTTCTGTGTGGGAAGTTAGGGCCAATTCTATCATTGGTGGGGTTCAGAATGCTCTTTGATTGTAGGTGAACTATAAATCCCCAAACTTCATCTGTGTTCACATTTGGGCATATTGAGTATTTGGTCCTGATCCAACATTGTTTGAGTCCACAGTGCTCTCTCAACGCCAACTCCAAAACTCAAGGTCAATGCCCACCAAACTCTTATAGTATTTTCTCTTGGTTATGGGAGTTCTGTGTGGGAAATTTGATTCCATTCCATCATTGGTGGAGTTCAGAATGCTCTTTGATTGTGGGTAAACTATAAACAAAATTGACTGATGGTCCCTCCTTGGGTTAGTATGTTTTGTGACCAAATTTGGCAGCAATTTGTCCAGTGGTTTTTGAGTTATGTTAATCCCACAAATGAACATATATATATATGTGTATATACACACACACACATATATACACACACACATATATATACACACACACATATACACACACACAAGTACATATATATCGAGAGAGAGAGAGAGAGAGAGCACAACAGCACAGGCAGAAAAGCAAACATCTCAGGGAAGCATGTCTGTGTAGGAGGGTGAACATTAGGAAGAACTTCCTGACTGTGAGAGCTGTTCAGTAGTGGAACTCTCTGCTTCAGAGTGTGCTTCCATCTGGCTGCTCTCTTTCCAGCCGGCTTCCCTGAGGACAGGGTACGTTTTCGTGTTTATGTTTACTAACTATTACTACATTTGGCATTGGCTGGACATGATAGCCTTTCTAGTGACTGTGTATCAACTCTCCTGTTCAGGCCCAGGTTTCACACTGAGTGTATAAATACATTTAAAAGCATATTAACTATATGTATTACTGTGTTAGATTGTCATTTTGTGTCATTTTGGTTGGTGGTGTGCCCCAGAATTATGTAAATGTAAAAAATGTGCCACGGCTCAAAAAAGGTTGAAAAACGCTGTCCTAAAGGACAACAGAGAGGGGGCAGATCTAGTATCACTTGGTAGAGATAATAACTGATTGACTCTATAAAGGTGTATAAAGAAGGCAGCAAAGCAATAGGGAACTTTTGCAAAGCCAAGAGAACATAAACTGTTTAAAAAACCAATCATTTTACTTTTGCCTGATTGCCATGAACAGCGCACTGGGATAGTCAGCCACAGCCAACCAGCCCTTTCCAGTCAGTAAGTAATGATAAAATAAAATTATTGATTGCATCTACAAAATGGATGTGTCTTGAGCGTCCTCTTCAACTCAGTAGAGGAAGCAATTGGATGTCAGGAGAGTTTGGACGGTGCCTTTCTGCCCAGAAGAAGGGGGTCAGTCTAGATGTCCTTTGATGGGGTCTGTACTATGATTTCTATTCTCCACCAATTTAACAGTTTGTGCCACACAAACAAAGTGTTTGGAGTAGAACAATTACTTTCAAAATAAAGACCATGCAATGAAACAGGAAATAACACAATTCCATTTGGGAGCAAAACATTGAGACATGTGGTGGCCTTCTAGATGGATTATCTCATCCAAAAATGAAATAATCCATCTCATTTTTGGATGAGATGGATTAACTAGATCCATTTCAATCTTTCATCAGGTCTGGCTTTGCTCACCTTGGTATATGATGAATGTTGTGAACTTGGAGTTGTATATATCTGTTGGTTCTCTTGAATTTTCCACATACTGAAACTTACTCAGATAACTTGTTTTGATAGGATTTTGGAATATTGTTTTCATTCCTTCCAATTGCTATAGAAGCAGTTCCAGTCTTTATTTATTTCTTTATTTCTTTATTTATTATTCGATCTTATAGACCGCTACTTCCAGCAGGCTTGGGGCAGTCTTCCAACCTTTGCATTCTGCATCATCACACCATACCTCTGGGACGCCACTGAAAACTGTTATTTGATCCGAGGCATTTCCCCTGAAATTACCTGAGGATCCCAGGCATTTTGAGGGCAGGAATTTTCTCCCAGATATGCTAAGGTTAGCCTGACTGTAAGGCCTGCTTAGTCCTTTCAGTGGACTCTCCCTACTATTGTTTATTTACTTGTCATCTCTGTCTTGGTAGAGGAAAATGAGAAGACCTACTCTTGTACATCTCCTTTAATCTCATGAACAGCAAGTTATGGCAAAGAGGGAAAATGTCAAGATTAGAAGGTGGAGGCTTTAAGAAACAAGCAGTAGAATCCTATTTTTAGGTAGACTATGGTGTGGTCCCTAATATCCAGACTTAGGTGACTCAAGAAATTCCATCCTCCCATGTCAAGGTGCATGGTGGCTGAAGAAAATCAAGATATCATGGCAGAGGAGACAGAAAACTCAAATCTCAACTTTTCCAAAAAATATCTTCACAGCTAGTCAGCAATATGTTTTCATTTCACATTATACAAATTCAGCTGCATGAGGCAAATGCCTCAAACTGCCTCCTCACATTCTCTAATGGCAAAGCCTGCATTGTGTGGGCTGAGGCAATTCTTGGCACCATCCCTGCTCTATTTCTTGGGGTCTGTTTAGGTTTTCCAAGTCTGAGCAAAGCAATTTATCCATATTGAGTATGTCAAAAAGAACTCCTGTACATGATTATACAATATATAATGTCAGCTGTTCAAAAAAGCTGAACACAACACAAGGCGGAAAAGTTACTGCTGCTCATTTTAGCTCAAAGGAAGGAAATTATTTTCATCTGAACTCTGTAGCTGCCTGCACTTCTCCTGTGAGATTTCATCAGTCAAGAAGAGGAGGAAAAAACATAACTGGAGCAAATGTTATAAAACAAATACTGACCTTTTGCCAACAATAAGAGTGTTAAACTAATGCTCTTGGGTACCCCAAATTCCCTGAATGGTTAACTGCAATAATGTGATCTTTTCTTGAAGCCTTTATGGCACAGAGCTTATAAACTCAATTATTCCATGTAGGGGGAGGAGGAGTTGGGGGATAATTTTGTTCTCCTTACCTAAAGTTTCTGCATACCTGTACTAATAGTCCATTCTAAGTCTATTTATCCTTCATTTGTTTCCTTTTGATCCTGCTTTATCACTGTTTCTTTGTAACACTTTCATTCTAATCCTATTTATTGTACTGTCCCTGTTCATTCAGCCTTACCATGCTACATTAACTGACTATTTAACTTTTCCCAAAATCTTCACTATTATTTGTAACTTGTCCAGTCAATCAGTTCTCAAATAGGCTATCTTGCTCTACATCCTCTCCCTGAATAGAATTCCAAAATATAAAACAAAAGTCTTTTTCCCATCCAGGCACAATCCCATACCATTGAAGATCTATGAATGCATCAATAAAGTTGGCAAAATCAATCACTGAACATTTTTTAACCTTACTTAGTGACCCCACTTTCCAGTGTTTTGGACAAATTACATGAGATATGTGACACTTATTAGTGATTCAGATATATAATGTCATTTTGAAAAGTAAATAAGATGCATAGCTAAAGAAAGTAAAAAGTACTACATAAGCATTTTTGTTGGGGGAAAAAAAACAGACCGGAAAGTTTCTACGTAGCCCTCATCCATAGATGCAGGCAAAACCTCAGGAGAGAATGCATTGATACAGTATAAAAACAATACAAGTTACACAAAAAGTATCAATTTTATAAATGTATTAAAGGGTTTAGATATGATAGAGTTCAGGGTACAGCTGCTGATAGGTCCTTCCGAAGCATCTAGTGGTTTTGACATTTCAAAACTTTGAAACCATGGAAAATGATTAAAAAATAAAGGAAAATAATCCTATTTCTTGCTTGAAATCTTATTGTTCTTAAACATTTGGGGAAGGGGTGCCATGGCTCAACAATAGTTTCACTCTCAATAGCCAAGCTTTTGTAGAGTTGAATGCATGATAGATACCAGTAGAGATCATAGTTTTATTAGAAAAAGGGAGTACCTTGAAATATGAGCTATGTTATTATTATGGCTAAGTATCTGCATGAATTATCTTATTAGTGGAAGAGAAATTTCAGAAAGAAGCAATGTATTGTACTACAGGTGCAATAATGGAGATGTACCTTGGAGAGATAAATTGTTAAACTAATAAGGCACCATAAAATGGAGTCACGTTGTCAATGTTTTTCCACATACAATGCAATATAAGACACAGACTTAATATTTCATTAGTGTTATAAAATAGTTTTTTGAAATATACAATGGCAATTTGTTTTGGGAGATTACTATAATTTACCACATTATTGGGAGACAAACAATATCCACCATTAATTTCTTATCACTGTTTATATTCTTTGTTCTAGAAATAGTTACATTTGGTAATGTGCTGATTAGGAATATTTTTTATTTCATATCAAAAGCATTGCATAAATTAGTATAAACTGATAAAAATAGAAGGTGTGCAGATGGCTAAATATATTTTGACCAAAAACGGACAACAGCAATGACATTGTCTGTAGCCTCCAACAATTCCTCCTCTATACACAGCATTGTATAGTATTGGGATGCACAGCGAGGCCTATTTTAAGAGTAACTCTCAAGCAACCAGAAACTATCTTTATCCAACATGATCCAACATTCCCCTTGGGTAACGGTTAATTAGTCTACTGTACTTTGAAAAAGTCCTGTATCGCCTCTTCCTTCCAACGGGGACGCAGGCTGCCCTGCGAGTTGGAATCCCCAGGCAGGCATTGCCATGGAAACCGCAGCGCGCAGCTTCCTCTGGTCAACTCCGCCCAGTCTTGTTCTGCGAGTCAATAATAAGGGACAAGGCCTGAAAATAAGGGACACAAATTTTAGGGCCAAAATAAGGGACGTCTCTTAGAATAAGGGACATATGGCAACCCTACCTCCTCTGTACATGAGGCAGGGCACAGTGGACAAGCATACAGATGTGGAGTTGTCTGTTCTGCTCCACAGTCACACAAGGTGTGGGATTCTTTTAAGTAGTAACATTTTGCCAGATTGTCTTTTGATCTGCCCACTCTGCTTCTGAGTCTATTCAGGAACTTCCAAGTTACCCATTCTTGGTTTGCCCCTGGAGAAAGACCCTCGTGGGGGCCCATCCAGTTTGGATTTCGTGGTGTAGCTGCCCAGAGGGATACCCTTGCTGTTGCTGGGGGGACGCCAAGAGGAGTGGTAGTTCTCATAAAGCTTTTTCTTGATTTGAGTCTACTGGGAGGAGGCAGGTAGCCATGTAGTGGATGACTTTCACACTATTCAACCTTGTTTCTCTCATATATAGCAGTAACTTCCCATCGCACATCAGGGAGGGGGATCAATGCCAGCTAGCTTGTAGAATTTATCAACAGATGTAGGTTAAAAACATTTTGACATTATTCTGCATGTTTCGTTCAATACTATGTTCACCTGCTTTGCGTGGGCAGACTTATGCCAAACAGGGCAGGCAAGCTCGGCAGTTGAGTAATACAAAGCCAGGGCTGATGTTTTGGGTCTGCACCCATGTGCTGCCAGTAAGTTTCCGCAGGATGCTATTGCATGCAGCTACTTTGTGCTTGGTGTTCAAGCAGTGTTCCCTAAATGCTGGAGTTCAATCTAAGGTGACACCAGGATATTTAGGATGGAAACAGTGTTCAAGCTCTTGACCTTCCCAGGTGACTTTCAATTTTCTGTTGCATAGGTGGAAAGCACACACTTGTGTCTTGACAAGGTTTGGCTTCAGGTAGCTGGAGAGAAGTAGCTGGAGAGATCTTTCAAGGCATTAGTAAGTAGTATTTCAATTGGTTCAAAGTCTTTTGCCTCACAACCTCCAAAATGATGAGACCAGACAACAGTAACTTTGGGTTCAAAATTTGGGCAATGTTATTAAATGTTACCTGTTTAACTTTTAACTGAACTAAATTTATGTGTCACTGGAACTTGGTGTGGCAAAGTCGAGGTAGTGTCCTAATGCGGCCTACCCCTCAGTTGATGAGGGCGCAAAACCTAGGTCCCCTGGTATCCAAGCCCGGACAGCCTCTAAGGGGAACGTCTGGAGAAGCCTCTCTCAAATTATTGAGATCATACTCTCCCATTTCTGGGCCATATGATATCTCCTCACCTTTTAAATGACATATAGGTGTTTTGTGTAATGGCCCACACCCTTTAAGGGGTGCCTTGGGTGTATACCAATCTTTGCATTTTCCTATGCTATTTATGCTAGGCCTATTTATAAACCACCTCATCCCAGCAGTATAGGGTAGGCAGAAAAAAATACCAACCCTAGAATAAAGAAGGATGGAAATTTCCTACTCGTGGGCAGGTGTGGTGGGTTGATGGCTCCACCCCCTTTCTTCTGGATGGTTCCTTCTTCGGGATGGTTCCTTCTTCGGGAAAGAAGGCAAACTGCTACCCCCCCCCTCCACCTGTGCAGGGGTGGGAAAGTCCCTTGCTTGTATTGTTAGGCCAAGGTCATCAGCATATATAAAGCTCTTTGTTAGTGGTGGTTATGGCTGATCCTTAGTAGAGATACTAAACAAGGTTGGTACAAGAACATTGCCTTGGGGTAAACCATACGTTTGCCTTCTCCATCTACTTTTCCTGCCTTGAAACTTCACATAGATACTACGGTTTTCTAGGTAATGATAAATAGTAAAAAATGAGAATCCTTTTGAGGAGAATAGAGAAAAATCTTTGCTATAGACAAATCTCATCCAAAAGCATTGCCATGGTTTGAAAATACAGTATCAAAATATTCTTAATAAACAAATAGAGAACCTTATGCATCCACACATCCAAGTATCAAATTACACAAGACAGAAACAGAAAGAATTCTGTTGATACCATTACCAGCTCTTACCACATAAGAACTCAAACTAATAAATGGGATAACTTTAAAATGTCAAAAATATAAACTACAAATTTCTTTCCTATAAGGATTCAAGTATGTCATGTTGCAATATGTGTGTGTTTGCATGTTAGATGTCACACATTGTCACAAGTTCACATGTTTAGTGCCAAAAATAGATCCCTCTATGAATTATTGAGCAATAGTGTGCAAAAGTACTCATACTTACTTAGGCAATCCCTTGTCCAAGTATGATGGCCTTCCAAGTGTAGTGTCTTGGCAGAGGGTCCGTAGGTGAATGTGGAGCCCTAGTTTTGATATGCATGTTATTCCACAGTGAGGGCATCGGTTTCCAGGTGGAAGGCAGTCCCAGTCAGGGTTGGCTTGATGAGTCTTCCTCTTGGCATGTTTCTCCCTTTCACCCTTCATTCATGCGTTTATGAATTCTGCAGCACTGCTGGTCACAGCTGACCTCCAGTTAGAGTGCTCAAGAGCTATGGCTTCCCAGTTCTCGGTGTCAATGCCAAAGTTTTTAAGGTTAGCTTTAAGCCGATCTTTAAATTTGTTTTCCTGTCCATCAACATTCAGTTTTCCATTCTTGAGTTGGGAGTATATTGTTACTGATATTAACTAAGTGACATCCATGGTTAGAGTATAATACAGCACTGAAAGACTGCATAAACAACATCAACAGTTTGTTGTGTACACAAGATGAAATATAAATTGGCCATTAGGCTAACAGTGATTACAGTTGATTAAGAGTAAATTGACAATAGGTAAATAGCTGTCATGATCACCATGGGTGATGATAGAAGTGATTAGAAGGAGATAGAACCTGATATTTAGGGGCAGGAAACCCAGACATACGTTTGAGACATACTGCCAGTTGGGTGCTTGTCTTGGATTATCCTCTCAGCTATCTGTTCAGCCACTGACATAATAAGCATTTCATGTTCATTTGGAAAGATGACAATGCTGTCCTGCATCTTCAGTGTTGTGTTACTAAGGAACCCAGCTGCATTGTTATTTTGGAAGTATGCCGCACACAGCTTGATACTAGAATCTCCGCTTTGTTCCAGAAGGCTGGCTAAACAAGGGCTTGGGATCAGCCAGGGCATGAAAATCATAATTTACACTTGCTGGCCTTTTCCTAATTAAACTGCCAGGAGCATCCCATAGTTGTACACAAAGCATGGGGACAAAGTATGTTTTGTTTTGTTTGCAGCATTATACAGTACTCTATCAGACCTAACAAAGCATAACTACGTGTGGATTTCCCAGCACAACCTTTGTCTGTCTAGGAACAAAGACACACCAACTGCTTTTGTAGAAACAGGGAGACTTCTTCCCATCAAAACTTTGTGAATTGGTAAGCCTTTAACCCTGATACCCATTCCCTATTGTAGACCCCCACCCCCAGATTCTGCTCAGCCTTTGATAAATACACTTTCCTTTCTAAAATATATTAATATCTATTCATCAATTGGATTTCTTTCTTTTTTCCCCCTTCTGCATCAGTCTTTATCAGCTACTTAGCCTGCTCTGTACAGTGTTCAATATAATGACATTTTCATTTAAAATTTGTTTCATTGCATCTAGTCTTTTAATAAGTGTATGTCTAATTGTGTGTTTGCCTTCAAGTTGTTTGTTAACTTGTAACTTGTGATCCTATAAATCTTTAGTATGCTTCATATTTTTACTTTATGACAACACCTTTCCTGTCTTCATCAATCTCTTTCTCTGTGATAGATAGATAGTAGGCCTGTTTCCGATAATCGGATACATCCGATTTTCGGATTTTTTTCGGACTTCCAATAAATGAAGTGATATTGAGCACAATGCCCCAAACAGGAAGTGGATTCGCCATTCTGAGAGTTCTGTCGCCATTCTCGGAAAGGGATCAGATGTCATTGTTCCAGGAGGGGGTACTGACGCCAATGTTTTTAATTTTATGTCCCATTTTTAAATTGTTTATTAATGTGATAACAGTGCTTAATATTTTGTACCAGTGGCTAGTTTTGTCATTAGTAGTGGTCGAACACAGATGGAAAAGGGATTCTCCATAGTTTTGACGCTCCCTTCTGCTGATTTTTGGGCATTGCGCAATCGCGGACGCTATTTCCGAATACTTCTGAATATCGGAATACATCCAAATCCATTTTGATAAAATCACCAAAAAAATTGGAAGTGATTCACATCCGAAACCAAAGCAAAACCAATATCTGAATCGACTTCCAAAATGCATTTGTCCGTTTGAAAACAGGCCAGATAGATAGATATAGATAGATAGATAGATAGATAGATAGTAGGCATGGTTTAGAACCCAAAAATAGGAAATCGGAAATCTAATTGGGGGGTTGATTAGTAATAGAAAGACTTACAAAAATTTTCCAAAAATTTCTAAAATGTAACTTAATTACTAACGAAATTCGTTAGTAGTTCGTATGCCAGCGCATGCGCATTCCAGATGGTTTTGGCCTACAACTCCCAGAAATCCTAACAGCTGGTAAATTGGCTGGGATTTCTGGGAGTTGTAGGCAAAAACTTGAATAAATCACACTGAATTCTAGATGGGACTCTCCAAATAGGAAGGAGGGAGGGAGGGAGGGGAAAGGGGTATTCTATTCTTGGAAGCAGCAAAAGGAGGAGGAGCCCCCCCTCGCTCCTCGCTGCCTCTCACCCCGATCCTGAGGGAGAGAGGGCCCAAGTTTGCCCAGGCTGAGAGGAAAAGGAAGAGGCCTGAGGCTGTGAGGAATGCTGGGAGTTGAAGTCCAAAACACCTGGAGGGCTGAAGTTGGCCCGTGCGATGGGGCAAGACAGAGCAACGGGGAAGAGAAGGGAGGGGGAGAAGCCACCAGGAAAGAGGAGGGGGCAGAGAAGCATGTGAGAGAGTGCAGGGAGAGAAAGGAGGAGAAGTGTGTGTGTGTGTGTGTGTGTGTGTGTGTGAAGTTGGCCCCTGCGTTGGGGCAAGACAGAGCAACGGGGAAGAGAAGGGGGGGAGAAGCCACCAGGAAAGAGGAGGGGCAGAGAAGCATGTGAGAGAGTGCAGGGAGAGAAAGGAGGAGAAGCGTGTGTGTGTGTGTGTGTGTGAAGTTGGCCCATGCAGTGGGGCAAGACAGAGCAACGGGGAAGAGAAGGGAGGGGGGGAGAAGCGTGGAGGACTACACTTTCCAGAATGCCTAGCAGCAGCGTCACTTCCAGTTCCCCATAGAAATGCGGGAAAAAGAAGAAGATGAATGAAGGCGGGAAGGAAATGAGGGGGAGAAGACAGGGAGAAGTGAGTAGTACAATAATTAAGAATTAATTACGATCATAACACAAATTGTTGGCCTCAAGGACCGTAAAAGAAAGTCTACTTCTTGGTTAGCTGCCGTGATGCGTATAAACTAGAAAGTCCCATTACATACAAATCACTTACGATTTCTTTTAATTTTCATAACTTTTTTCTCATGCCTAATAGATAGATAGAAAGATAGACAGACAGACAGACAGACAGACAGACGATAGGGAATCTGTATCTCCATTTGGCTATGGAAATCCTCGGAGAAAGACGATAGCAAGCAACTCTTTTTTAAACAAGTCTTACTGATAAAATTCCATGATGGAGTCATTGCAGACATCATAACACCATGACATTATAAAAAGTGGATCTTACAATTGATGAAATATGGTATTTTAATTTCTTATACAACAGAATCAAAATGAAGCTCGGAAAGATTTGTTACAACTCCCAATAACTGAAATGGGTGAACACTCATTGACCTTGTGCTTGTAAATGACTTGTACCTCTTAGGATACAATCTTCTATTCCTCCCCCTGACTTCAGATCAATTTAGCCTCACCTCACACTTAACATCTCATGGGAATAGGTAGATTAGTCTGCAGTTTATCTAGATTTTCACTTCCCTCCTTGCCTTCCTTTTTCTCTTTCCTTCCTGCCTTCCTTGCTTCCTTCTTTCCTTACTCTTCCTCCCTTCTTCCCTCCTTCCCTTTTTCCCTTTCCATCTTTCCTTTTCTACTTCCTTCTTCCCTCATTCCCTTCCTTTTTCACTTTCCTTCCTGCCTTCCCTGCTTTTCTTTCCTTTCTTTCTTCCTCTCTTCTTTCCTCCCCTTCCTTTTTCTCTTTCCTTCCTTCCCTGCTTCCTTCTTTCCTTACTCCCTTCCTTCCTCCCTCCTTCCCTTCCTTTTCCTTTTTCTCGTATCTACAGTACATACATAAAAGTCAAAACTATGACTACATAAAAGTCAAACTATGTACGTCTGTGCCACACAGGCCATAGTTGGGTGTAGTGGTCCTCTGTGATGTCCTTGGATTAACTGTTATTAGGCGAAAGTAGAAGTGTACATTATATCATTTTGATGTACCCTATTTGGGGGATTCGGAGGATCCATTAGCTGGATCCCCAGAAATAGAGTGGATGGAGGGGGAAGCTGGAGGTCGGTGATAAGGGAGCACATGGTAGCTGACCTTTTGGTGTATCTGAATGCATTCGGCTGCCATGTGAGAAGAGCAGTCACATACCCATGGCCCCCCTCCCCCCCAGATAGCCTTGCCAGAACCAATCAAAAGAAGAAAACAGATCATGTCACTTTTTGCAAAACTGGTCTAAATGTACCAGGGTGAGCTCTGCCATTTTCAGTTGCTTACAGATCACTTTTTGTGAATTCCAATCTTTTTCTTCCACATTAAAATGTCAGAGTTAATATTTTCATTATAGTTTGTTGTTTTCCTAATTTCACTGGAGAGGAGTGGGTGGGAGTGCCTTTTGGAGGGGGGGGGGGAATGTGAGTTTAAGAAGAGCTTATTTTGTGTCTTTGTTTAAAAATTTTTTTTACCTTTTTTTGCTTTATTTTGATTAAGTATGGGATAGGTTTAGGAAATAACCTGACTTGCTTGAGTTCTCATAGGAAGAATTAACCCAATCTTACCTTCTGGCTTTTGTACTTAGTCCTTCACCAGCAGCCTAACTCCTCTCCCTAACCCCACCTCTCCAAAAAATGACATTTTTTTCTAGTTCACCTCCTTGACTCTCAATCTCTGCTGTCTCCTCTCTATTCCTACCTTCTGGCTTGTGTTTGTGTGTGTGTGTTCCTCTACCAATCCAACAGCCTTTACTTGTAGAAACATTTAAAATCTCATTAAAATTGGACGATGACCCAAACATTCTGAAACATGGGGAGCTTACAGATGTAAATGTGTCCTCCAAGTACAGCCTTTTTTGTCTTGATATCGATATAAATTATGGAAATAGAAGCCTTGACATTTCCTCATTGTCACCAATGGGCCAGATGTTCCCAGAGTGAAAATGATGCTTCCAGCTGACAGATCATGAAATAGTATCCCCTTGGAAGATTCGACGTTAACTTGTATTTCGCTGCCACCATTAATTTATTTAGGCTTGACCATTGACTTGTAAAGAGTGGTGAGGAGACTGGTAATCCAAATGAAGTCACGGGGAGAGAGTTTTGAATCAAAACTTAAATAGTTTATTTCACACAACTGGGCACAAAACTTGGTTTGATACTTAATATAACTCTTCCGAAGAGGCACGACTTAAAAAGGTTACAAAGTTTCTATTTGTAACTAATACACAGTTGCAATGTTTAACTATTGCTATTACTTAGACCAGCGTCTAGCAATCTCAAACATACAGGCACTTTTGCCTTCTAAAGGCACCTTGCCTCTATCTAGCCCTCAGGCTTTATACAAACAGACTGGCTCGCAAGCTCAGCCCTCCAGAACTGTCTCTCTACAGCTCTCGAAACAGATTCCCCAGCCGACTACACTCTCGCTTCGCTGACAGGAAAACTCTAACTGCTCTCTCTGCAGTTTCAATAACGTGATTCCTACTCCTCTCCTCAGAGCAGAATCTAACCGAACCTTCTGGCTTGACAGCCAGGCACCCACTGACTCTCTCTAAGAATTCCGAGCTAGCCTTCTGGTTGGCTCCGCCCACCATCACCATGGCAACACATTCCCCAGGAGGGAACTGCCTCCATTATCACAGCCAACCCTTTGTGGTCTGTCCATAACGTGACCACTTAATATAACACAAATAACCACCTCATCACACACCTTCCTTCCTCCTGAAATTATTTTTAATTCTCTCTGTCCAGTGTGAATTCAAAATAATTCCGTATGGAAGACATTACATAAAACTTATACACTTTACACCATTATACATATTTACTCTAATTATATACAAATCATCAGTCATGTTTACCGAATCCAGTAAACAGAATCAGCGTAAATATGGGGCACATCAGCAATACAATCAATAATGTTAAAACATTGAATACACCAAATATAATTCCTGAAAAAGGAAAAACATTTTAAATACAGCACAATACAATATAATGTGATACAATATCATTACCTCTACCTCTTCCTACATTAACTTACCCAACAAAATTTTCTCTATTTTGAGGATTAAACAACCTAGCATTCTGTCTCCTGGAGGATGTATTAACAACAAGTATTCTGAATACAAAGTCACTCTTATAATGGAACGGTTTCAGTA